>VDFB02058242.1:434439527-434951177 GCA_007258455.2 Sequoia sempervirens | reverse complement strand
TAGTAAAGTAAAAGTTTTGTTCAGCTCATAAAAGGACCTGTTATGTTTTATTCTTAATTATACTTTGTCCCTAGCAACAATCATGAGGTGCAATGTTAGTCTTCATACAATATAGCCATGATTTATTTTTCCCAATAATAGATTAAAATGCCAAAGTTGCTCAAGCTTTCTAAATAGACTTGACTGTCTTCTGTTGATGAAATGTTCTGGCATGTTACATGTCAATGTTATGCAGTAAGCCCAAATTTGTTCTTTGTTTATCAAATTTTATGCGTAGTCATACATATTGAGGTTTTGATGAAGGATTAGATTGGTTTGTTGCATGTTCGTTGCATGTTCTGCTTCTTTATAACTAATAATCCATCTCTCAAAATTACTGTTTTAAGCATGTAATTCTTGTGGCTAATGTTCTTATATGGTATATGGTTTTTCTTTTAAATTGTAGTTGCACCACATTGATGGATTGACTCAGATGCAAGTAAAGAAACATTTTGCAAGAAATACAGAGAGTGACGGAGATTTGATGCCTTTGATTGGAAAGTCTGGTCGCACTTGGGGAGCTGTAAGTAGATTACGTACTATTATATCTATAAACTTATTATGTTTTCTCTGTTGCCTAGTTTTGCATTTGATGATTCCATTTATACGTTACTCTACAAAGTTCATGATTACAATAAAAGTAAGTTTGGATGGACAAGAAAAATCGCACTTCTCTTTAATCCGTGCCTTAGAAACCTAGACTCTAGGATTTTTCTTCCACTTGGTTTGTCTAATGATGAAAATGCACCATGTGTTTATTACTATAAGAGCTTCAAAAATTTGAATAATAACTCAAGTTGGCACACATGTAGGTTCCTTAATGTTTGAAATGGCATATGAGAGAATGAATTAAGAAGGCCCTACCTAAAAGGAAAAAAAATCCCATTAGAAAATGAGCCCAACTGGTGGGCTTGAGTTGACCAATTAAATCATAAATAAGCACAACATAATGCACATAAGCCTAGACAAGCATGAGGACTGACAGACATCTTTCCAGCACGTTTGGATCCCTATTTCACCACATATTGCTACAAATTCATTCTAAAGAGATCATTTACAATCTACATTAATTGTGCTTCCTTCCTTGTGCAGAGCAGATGTATCAAATAGAAAGCAGAGGATTTTTTGGCTGTGACAACTAGAGTGCATTCTTTTGGTTGTAGTGACTTACTTTTGGAAACATATTTCCCCTAGGAGGGTGGCATCTTTTTTCTTTCTTTTTTTTTTTTTGAGGGTGGCATCTTTAGTGTAAAGGTCTATTTATATTTTAAGGTATGGTTCAACTCTTTCTAATCTTCTGTAGAAGTAGTTGTACATTTATGACAATGGGGCTGCTGTTTGTACACATAATGGCTGTTATGGCTGCTCTCATGAGGCTTACTCTACAGAACATGCTGAAATTAAACCAAGGGGCCGGTGCTGGCACTTTGATTGATGTCCAGAAAGATAGCGGAGGGCAGCCAACACGTGTGAGACCCAAAAGAAAAATAACTTCATATGCAGAGATCAAGGCAGGATCTACATCATCATTAGAAATATTGTAAGTAAAAAAGGATTCAGAACTGCTGACAGAATCATCTGCTCCCATAGCTCAAAAAATGCAACAAATACAAGAAGTCATCCTCATTCCAAAGCACTAAAAAATTAGTGAAATGTTTGCCAAAGTCAAGAAGTGATGGGAATTGAAGAAAAGGTCCACTCAGGCAATCCAAGTTCGAAGAGGGACACTTTGTACCCGTTCCCATCTAATTTCTTGTTGTATTGAAACATGATAGTTAAGAAGACTTAATGGATCTTACCTCTTTTAGAGCCTTCCCTCTCTTCAAAGATAGTTCATTACATGGCCTTAAGTGTTTAAGGGGCTGAGAGAGTTTTTAAGGAACAAGTTTGGGTCAACATGGGCCAGCATCTGAGCAAGGCATAATTGCACTTGGCATTGTTGACATTTCTAGAAGGCAATGGGAGGCATTTGCATTCAAGAATGAGATATTCGGCTGCAGGGGATGCCCCACATCATACTCACCAACATTCCAAGCACCATTGGCCCCATTCTAACTCAAGTGTTTGCTTTATACTTTATAGGGATCTCCTATTGGGATTCTTGTCTGGCATTGTTCTGCTTGAGTTGGGTCATGTGTTTTGCACTATTGGCCCAAAAAAGCATGAGAAACAAAAAGGGGCCGTCACATAGGGCAAGGTTTTACAAATGCTTCAAGCCGTCTCTTTTTCCCCCTCTTTGTGCCTCTCCCATTTCAATCATATCCTATCTGATAATCTAGGCCTGGATGAGTTGTGTGAGATTGGGGGGAGCACAGAGAAGGGAATCTAGAGATCTAAGGAGCATCTTGCTCAAGCAAAGGAGAAGCCTCTCTGAAGATAAAATCAGCTTGTGCTCCATAAGAAGGGAGGCTACATGGCGGAAAACATTGCACTGACTTGTGTTTTTGCCTCTTCTAAGTAAGAGTGCCCAAGAGTTGCTAGAAATGTTGTAATTTTCAATTCACATCATTCAATAGAAGAAGTTTGAGGCAAACACACCATCTCCTTAAAGTTTCCATGTTTAGTAGCAGTAGTCATGGGCTTGGTAGTCTTCCTTCAGCTTTCGAGAGGATGTGCTCAAGCAATTTTGCCTTGGAGTTGGGTGTCTAGAAAGTGGATGCAAAACTTTCAAGTGGTTCCAAGCTCCCTTGTCGAAAGAAAATCCCACTCACCATCGATTGCTGATTGGATAGTATGGATTTACATGCCTCAGTGGGCCCCACATCACGTGGGACCCACCACTTGCATCCAACTTTGAATGTGTGTCTTCCTACCAAAGGACATTAATGAGTGGTCACTATTCACCCACTCAATCCTAGTTCCCACTCAAAGTACTTTCGACCACACCACTTACTCACATTTGTGTTGCCTTACACTATAGGTGTCACTCTCCAATTGTGTGCTAGAATCCCAATATTTCACTTGATGTGAACATTGGAAAAACCAAGGTAATGATCTTTACCATATAAGAAGAAATAAAAAAGAAAAAAAAATTGAGTTTGAAGGAAGTCCCTTGCAAGTGATAAATGAATACAAATACTTGGGCCTTGGATTTCACAGTAACCTCAGTTGGGAGGCTTGCAAGACAAAAAGGATTCAAGGGAGATGGAAAGCTTTATGCTTGCTTCAAAACAAATGCAGATCAGCTGAGCTATGAGATTGGAAAATAAAAGACATATTTGGGCTGCTTGTAACACCAGTGGTGTTGTATGGTTGTGAAGCTTGGGATAACAACATACCAATATCGAAATGGAGACAAATTGAAATATTACAAAGATGTTTAATCACTAGCAGTTTCAAAATAAAAGCTACAGTCCCATACAAGATTATCTTAGCCGAGGTTGGAGCCTTTCCAATTGGAGCAATTGCGATGATTTGGTTGCTAGGTTGTTTGAAGAGAATGCAGAACATGGAAGTACACTGCTGGTCCAAAATTGCAGCAGAGGAAAAGTTATATATAAGAAAAAACATGTGGATGAAGCAAAATAACAAGTGGATTAATAAATGGGGAATTAACATGTAAGACTGCCCAAATGTAAATGTGGAAATCAAATGGTATGTGAGAGAAAGTAAAAGCTGTAATGTAATAAAAGAACTCAGGCAGAAAAGGGAATATTATGTCAAGCAATCCAATCCACATGCGACCGCAAGCAAAACCAATATATAGGGGGGGATATAGAATGAAAACTTAAAATACCTATAGCCTAGCTAAGAACTAACTCACACTATCTTGGGTGCAAAACAAGGAGATGGAAACATCCAAAGAGGAGTGGGTTGACAGGGTTTGTCATCTTTGCACATCAGGATCAATAGAAACAGAATGACATTACATCATGGAGTCTATGGCTTAAGATGACATTTGAGTCAATTATGTTAATATTCTAAACGTAGAGTCTTTAACAACTTTGTTTGAGGAAGAATGGATTGCAAAGACAACACATTACTTGATCAAGATTCATAGCAGAAGAACCATGATAAGCAAAGAAATAGGGGACAGTTAGAAATAGGGGTTGTAATTTGGTGGTTGCTGCTTTTGTTGTTTACTACGGGGTTCAACTCTCGGGTCCTATTGATTGCCTAGTCTTGTTGACGACATTAAAAACTTTCATTTCATTCATGGTGATGGTGCTCCATGCACTCATCCAAGGATCAACACCATTGATCATTGGATTTCATGGGCACTCTACAAACATTTAGCAGATTTTCTCCAGCTCATCCCATTGCTATTGTTACAGATAAAAGTAAGTGCCTAATTGAAGATGCTGTGATTATGTGGCTTGCTTGCTTGTTTAGATATAGGCTCAGCCCCTCGTGTAAATATCATTTTGCTCATCTAGTAATATAGTCATGTCAACATTGTGTTGTTTAACATCTTGTTTTGGAGAGGGTCCTCAAATCTGAAGCCCTCGTATGTTTTGTGCCTGCTCATTATTCTTAGATGGATGTGGTCTAGTTAATTTACTCAAAAGGTTCTCTTTAATTCTATCAATCAATTTCATTTGAAAACATGTTAGTTTGTTTGTTAGGCTGCAAATGTAGGTTGAATTAGTCTCAGTCCTCACCTTATCTAAATGTGAGTGGAAGGTTGGACACTATAAGAAGGGACAAATTGATATTTTTTGGTGCTTCATTTGCTTGTCTTTAGTAGAGTAGATTCTTACTAAAAATGAACTGTTGACACCTGTTCATTTTTAGAGTAGCATTACTTTAGACAATCAGCATTACCACACAAAAGAGCCAACCTTCTCTAGAGATTTTTGGTGTGTTTTGGGAAGAATGGGTGCAGTGGATTTCCAAACTGCTGGGTTTTCTGGAACCAGCGACAGTCGCAACATGGGCACAATCACCTTTGGACTCTACTGGGTCTAATGACTGGTGTGGTGAGGATCTCCTCCATACTTCCTTTCCCAGTTGGGGCCACACCTCTTTCCCTTCAACCTGCAACATGAGCACGATCATCTTTTGGACTCTACTGGATCTACTGACTGGTGTTGTGAGGATCTCATCCATTGTTCCTTTCCCAGTTGGGGCCACACCTCTTTCGCTTCAACCTGCTTCCATGCGCACAGGCTAGAAACTGACTAACGCCCTGGGATGTGCAGGGGCCCAATATCCCAAACAACAAACAATACTAACTTCAAAACTAGTCTTGACTATATAGAATAATTGAGCTAAACAACGAGAATGAATATCAAATCAGTCTAAAGAAATTTTCCAATACTTGAAAATGTCAAATCTTCACTAAAAACTTCAACATTATATTGCAGAGTAGAAATATAACAAATTACAACCAGATGAAAAAGATGTAGTTTCTGCAGAGGATATTATGCACTCAAAATTGCATCTCTAGCAGTCGGGACTATTGCAGCATGGCAAGAAAAATGATTATGGAAGCCGTAAGGTATTCAAATTTAGAATGTGTGGTTAAGTGAACAGTGCAATGAACAACATGCTTCGAGTTTAGCATCTCATGAACCAGTGTTAAGGATGTTACAGATGAGTTTGAAGCGAAGCTATCTGAGGAATGCTGTGCATAAGAGCATGAACTACAAGAGCTACTTGAAACAAAAATAATTTGAATAAACTATAATAATTTGAATAAACTATACAGTGAAGAAGAGAGAACATTGATCAAGAGGTATGAGAATTGAAGGAGAATGATGTTCAAGTCAGATTCTTGTAAACCATTGATCCCCAAAAGAAATTTAAGAACAATAGAGTTTTTTCACAATGTTTCTGTGTTTCCAGGACAGAGGAATGCGGCGGGGCTGGGGATGGAATTCTTTTTCCAGATTTTGGGGACAGTTACTAAAAATTAAAAATGATATTTGCAAAATGGACATTGAAAATGCATACCATAAAGAAACTGAAACAAGCACACATTTTTAATTAAATAAATGAGTATTTTAATTTTTAATTATGCCAATCACCATCTCTCATCAACAAGGTTGAAGTTATAAAACAAACATTCAACAAAGAAAATTGAACTGCTAGAATGAAAATGCTTAGTTGCATCCCTTTCAGATTTACTCTTTGGTATTTGATTTTGTTTTTGTTCTTTTATTTTCTATTTTGTTAAACAGGCCTGGCGATCAGGGAGGTCCAGATGACTCCAAGACAGTTGCAGTACGTGCTGCACATCTCAAGGATGGAAGCACATCCCTGTTACTAAGAAACATAAATGGAGAACTTCTCAATGTTAATAGAAGTCGAGGAGATTGTTAGGGGATGCCACATTCCTTTTCCACATTTCCCAAAATGCCCCAAATGGCCATTCAAGCACAAGGGACACACCCCTGGGTGGGTGTGGCTTTTCATGAATCATGGAGAACAAACTGTTCTACATGTATACAAAAGAATCCATTATTTAATAACAATTGTCAATTACAGTAGAGACTCAAGATCGTTCATTGAAAATCATCTATTGACAAATGATGGTCAAATATTTAGTGCAGAGATATTGTAATGTCCCCTTTTTAGCTAGCATCAGTGTTTGACAGATTGGCCTATCATTTGGTCCTTGTAGGCTAATGATGGTGATTAGAGGGCCTTGCGAGGGATTTATTTGGTTCTCAGATGGCAATTTATAGTGTTTTCTTCTCCAGCTCTTGGGCATATTCAGAGGTGATCTTCTTCAGGTATTTTGGGCTTCGTTTATGCATACTTACTATTTTTAGTAAGTCACTCAGATGTTGGAGTCCAGTCTTACTATTTATAGTAAGGCACCCTGGTGAGCAGAGGAATCAGTGGGCTACCTTCTGGCGTTGATGGAATTAATTAATGTTGATTATTAAAGGAGTTATGATATTTTAATTATTATTAAAGTGAATACTTTAATAATAATTAATTATAAAAAGTGAATATCATTTAATGACTTTATTGACTTTATATTAAAGGCTTATTAAATAACATAAAGTCAAATCATTTAGTCATTGATATGGGCGCCCAAATGAAAGGATATTATAAGGCAACAAAAGACAAATATATTTTATTATATTAAATGTTGAAAAAAGCCAAAGGAGGTTGTACTTTTCATGAGGAGATATAAAAAGCTTTGAAACAACATTTCATTCATTATTCAATACTTAGTCAATTTGTTGTTTTTGCTGAGAAGAGGAGAAACAAGGGTTTCTTGCTGCAATTTGATCTTGGAGAATGTATTTTCTCTCAGATTCAAGCATCCTACAAGTGTGAAATAACACCCAAGGTTTGCTCATACAAGTGGCTTCAACTGGAGGTCACATTTGTGCAGATTGGAATTGTTTTTATTTAGATTTCTGAAGATAATTGCTCTGACCAGAAGTTTATATTAGCTTCCATCATTGTTGCTGTTTGTGCACACTGTTTAAGGCACATGGGAGACTCATTTATGCTGGCCATACAATTTTTGAAACCAGCCGTACATACTCTATCCAAGGCGTGAGCTCTCTAGGGTGAATCGCTTGGGGTCTCAGCTAGTTTCCTTCATCACTTTGGATGGCTAGAACTTGGCAACCATTGTGCATCAATTTGAGGTGGAGAAAGCAATATTTTGTGCAAGGTGTCCAAGCCAAGGGTTTTACCAGCTGCTGCTATAAATATTTCAGATTCAAAATAATTTATGCTTTGGCTTCCCGGGTATGATGCTATGTAATTACTTAAGCATTAAATGAAATCTTAATTCATAGCTTATTGTATTGCTTCAGTATTACTTTATATTTGCATTAGTATACATTATATTTGCATTTCCTGGCATAAACTTGCAAAGACACAAAAAACCAAAAAACCATAAAAACCAAAAGAATTAGGCAAGGCAGTCCCAGTTAGCAAATATCTCAGATCAGGGTGGGATATTTTAGTGGTATCAGAGCACAGTCTTCCTGCCATTTTGTGCTGGTAATATTATTTTAGAGTAAAAAGAGCATTCAATACACCAGAGGTGCAGCTAAGTGGGAACCACCTCCAGTTCCGAAAGGTGAAACAGTTTCAAGTATTCTGGGTATTCACAATATTGATAGTGATAGTGACACAAATAGTAATACAGGTGCCATGGCTGAAAGGGAGAAGAGACGGGCAGACTCAGTTAGTCCTGACTGCAAAGCCAGTTGGCAATTTGAGAGTATGATGGACATGATGTCTCAGCTTATCGGCACAATGAGGTAGTTTACCCCACCAGAGCACACAGGTAATCCTGGTGAGACTAGTGGTACAGAGGGATATGTTCAGCCTAATGAGGCAGTGCAGTGGTGTACATCTTCTATTGGTTCAATCCTTAGACCCAACCAACCAACCTTTGCTCCTAGGGAGGTGCCATAGGCACTAGAGGTCCCAGTGTAGGAGCCACATGTTATCATAGTTGGTGATATTACACGCCACTATGCTGAGTATATGACCCTACCATCTAAGATCAGGGAATTGTTGACTCTAAATCAGTTCCTGGATCTTAAGAGGCCTAGAGGTGGTGGTGCAGTTAGGATTGAGCACAGGGCACCACAGGGAACACATGATTTGCAGCAGGCTGTGAGCAAGGTTACCTTGCGACACTTTGACGGCAGTGATAAATGCATTGGGAGATCATGGGTCCAAAAGTTGGACAACTATTTGTCTCTAAGACCGATGCCATAGGATGAAGCGATTAAGTTCACCACTCTACACTTGGATGGGCTGGCGCATGAGTGGTGGTATCATGGCATGGTTACATTACAACACCATCTTATCGCTATTTATCATGAGTTCACTAACAAACTCATTGAGAGGTTTGATTGTAAAGATCCAGAGTTATATTTTAGGGAGCTAGCTCAGCTCAAACAGGTGGGCACTTTGGAGTCTTACATTGGTGAGTTTCAGAGATTGTCAGTGATGGTGCCTAGCATTTCAAAGACGAAATTGGTTATTCTGTTTTGTGAGGGATTGCTTGAGCCATTGCGAGGTTGGATCAAGGAATTTGACCCACCTACTCTGTAGGACGCGATGAAGAAGGCTCGAAGCATGGAGCTCGTTGCCTCAAACAAGCAGTCTCTGCCTAAAACCTTGACTCCTCCAAAGGATGAGAGCCATCATCAAGTTGCAGATCAGAAAAAGAAATCAGCAGTTAAGCTTGATGATGAGACCCTTAATGACTTAAGAAAAAAGAAATTATGTTACCGGTGCAAAGGGCCTTATAGTAGGGATTATAATTGTGCAATTAAGGGAAAGGCAAATCGAATGGAGTGGTATTACACTGATGATTTAGATTCTGAAAATTCAGAACAACGAGCTGATACAGAGGATAATGAGGTAGGGAGAGTATTCATAGGGTTAGGAAAAGATGCAAAACTATATCCTATGGCATTATACTCTAGCATCCAAAAGCAGGGGTCATTCAAAATTAGAGGAGTCGTGAATGGGCAGCATTGTATCACTTTGATTGATATTGGAGCTACACATAACTTCATCGATGAGGGTTTGGTTTCCAGGCATGGACTTCAAGCAAAGAACTTTGAGGGGTTTAGGGTAAGAGTAGCAGATGGTTTTACTCTTACTTGCACCAAGAGGATCCTTAATCTCACTTTGTTGTTGAATGATTACGAATTTCAAGATGAGTTTTATGTCGTCAGCATAGGTTAGATGGACATTGTGTTGGGCATGAAGTGGCTTCATGCCATTGGAGAATTTTCCCTCAACTTGCAGAACATGGAAATGAAGTTTGAGGTGAATGGTAAAAAGTATGTATTGAGGGGAATAGCTGAGGGGAGTTTACGTGCCATGGTGTTGGAGGAGCATGAGCAAATCCAAGGGGAGTATGATTCTATTCATTGCTCCAAAGGTTCAGAGGAAGGTAATTCAGATCAACAAGGGGTTAATGTGCAGTTTGTTAATAATCCTCTATTTGAGAATGATGTTGGTTTGGTTTATGACAATCCACTCTTTGAGTTGGATGACAATCTCCCTCTTGACCCTAGTGTGGAGTTGAGTGATGATCACGGAGTTTGGGATCCTTCTTGTGCATCAGGATTCTGGACAGGGCTTAGAGATGAATTCTACGGCATGCACATTGTGCGGAGTGCATACAGTTATACCTTCAACCCACTTGTACATGATTTGACTTCGATGCACAGAGCTCACGTGCATGTTCTGGACAGTTTGTATGAGGTTTCTCCTTGTGCAGTTGAGGAAAGCAAACCCTGCTTGTATCTAGAGTTGCTTTTTCATGGTGATCATACTTTTGAGACACATGATACAAGGGTTGACCTTGGTCAATGTGTTTTATCAGTTGTGTTGATACTGGTGCTATAGGAGTTGTCTAGAGACAAGGACAAACCACAGTCCTTCCCTTGGGACCCAGGTGGTGATGTGTTCTATTCCTATCTTCAGTTGAGATTGCTTGGGGTCAAGCAATTTCGGGGAGGGCGGATTGTAATGCCCCCTTTTTAGCTAGCATTGGTGTTTGACGGATTGGCCTATCATTTGGTCCTTGTAGGTTAATGATGGTGATTAGACGGCCTTGCGAGGGAGTTATCTAGTTCTCAGATGGTAGTTTATATTGTTTTTTTCTCCAGCTCTTGGGCATATTCAAAGGTGATCTTCTTTAGGTGTTTTGGGCTCCGTTTATGCATACTTACTATTTTTAGTAAGTCACTCAGATGTTGGGGTACAGTCTTACTATTTATAGTAAGGGGCCTTGGTGAGCAAAGGAATCAGTGGGCTACCTTTTGGCGTTGACGGAATTAATTAATGTTGACTATTAAAGGAGTTATAATTTTAATTATTATTAAAGCGAATACTTTAATAATAATTAATTATAAAAAGTGAATATCATTTAATGACTTTATTGACTTTATATTAAAGGCTTATTAAATAACATAAAGTCAAATCATTTATTCATTGATATGGGCGCCCAAATGAAAGGATATAAGGCAACAAAAGGAAAATATATTTTATTATATTAAATGTTGAAAAAAGCCAAAAGAGGTCATGCTTTTCATGAGGAGATATAAAAATCTTTGAAAAAGCATTTCATTCATTATTCAATACTTAGTCAATTTGTTGCTTTTGCTGAGAAGAGGAGAAACAAGGGTTTCTTGCTGCAATTTGATCTTGGAGAACGTATTTTCTCTCAGATTCAAGCATTTGACAGGTGTGAAATAACACCCAAGGTTTGCTCATACAGGTGGCTTCAACCAGAGGTCACATTTGTGCAGATTGGAGTTATTCTTATTCAGATTTCAGAAGATAATTGCTCAAACGAGAAGTTTATCAGCTTCCATCATTGTTGCTGTTTGTGCACACTGTTCAAGGCACGTGGGAGACTCATTTATGCTGGCCTTACAATTTCTGAACCCAGCCATACATACTCTATCCAAGGCGTGAGCTCTCTAGGGTGAATCGCTTGGGGTTTCAGCTAGTTTCCTTCATCGCTTTGGAGTCTTGGACAGCTAGAACTTGGCAACCATTGTGCATCAATTTTGAGGTGGAGAAAGCAATATTTTTTGCAAGGCATCCAAGCCAAGGGTTTTACCAGCTGCTGTTATAAATATTTCAGATTCAAAATAATTTATGGTTTGGCTTCCTGGGTATGATGCTATGTAATTACTTAAGCATTAAATGAAATATGTATTCATAGCTTATTGCATTGCTTCAGAATTACTTTATATTTGCATTTCTGGGCATAAACTTGCAAAGACACATAAAAAACCAAAAAACCATAAATACCAAAAGAATCAGGCAAGGCAGTCTCAATTAGCAAATATCTCAGATCAGGGTGGGATATTTCAGATATTAATTCAAACATTTCAAGTATTCTATATATAGATTGAGCTGGATACACAATTTTGTTGGGTGATACATGGTAAAGTTTATTTTGTCTAAGAAAGACAGACAAATGGACAGACATAGATAGTGTTAAATATATAAAATTTACAGATCCAAATATCTTTAAATAGACAGCTTATGTGGACAGATGTGTCTCTTACATGAGACATGACTTTATATGATAAATGTGTTGGGGTGTGTGATTAAATATAGTTTGCATTCTTAACACTCTCCTATAAACTTTATTTAATCACTCAACTTAACTAGATGGACTTCAACATGCTTGATGCAAGCATGAAATGCTGAATTGTTGAACACTTTGATTATGTTTGTTCATATCTTTCTTCCTTTTGAAGAATTGGGTCTCAAAATTACTAGAACAATTGCAATACTAGCAAATCTGTCTGTAATAACCACCCTAGATTATTTTTTTGAAATTTGTTAGCTGAAAGAACAACAATATTTTTCAAGAATTCAATGAAGTCACTGAAAATTTGCTTGCTTTTACTATGTTTCTACTATACCATTTTGATAAAATCAACAAAGTTAATGCTAACCTCCTCTGTATTAATTCCGCGAACCCTTGCATGATAATCACAACCGTGTGGTGATCTGCTGTCCAAACCACAAATGCAAGCTGAAAACAAGAGATGACAACTATTTGATGCTTGAATTTCCACCCAATACACAATTTGGTTTGGTGAAATATACATCCTCTTCAAGTGAAGACATAAACTAACCTTTCCCAAATACTGAGTGGATTGAAAACACACATTCTCACGGTTGTTCAAGTATGTAATCAGCGATGCATAATCTGATTTTTCCAAATCGGCACCCTATAAAAGGAACAATTACAGAAAATCTGCAATTTTTTAGCAAATATAAGGAGTGAACACTCCATCAGCTGAAAATACCTTGCAGAAATTATCAATGTTGGCTGGTATAATCATCCCTTTCTCTTTTTTAAAAGGGGTAACCTGGAGCTATGAAACGGTGAGGTCACAAACAGGGGACTTAATCCCCAATTTAAATATTCAACAATAACACCCCAATGGGGTTTGAACCTTGATGGCAAGAACAACACCACAACAACTTAACCATCACACTATGCCACTATTGGTGGTATAATCATCCCTTTCAATAACAATAACTTACCAACATTTTCTCTTGAATCTATGACATCAAATTGAGCATGCTTGTAGTTATACAAGGTTGAAAACCATAAATCACAACCTTGTTGGGTGAAAATTATGTAATCAACTTTAAAGATTACACAACTTGGACTTCATACAACTATGTGAGATGTGAATCTCTCCTCTCGGAAGGGGAGGGCCCTTCTTACTGCTAAGAGAAACAATAGTAAATCACAAAAGTAATTACACAATGTACACGAAAGTCACGGAGTGGGGGGGGTGTGTTACATTCATCCTTCTCTCTTTTTTCAGAGAAGATGTTTACAATGTTTCACGTGTTGGAAGTTCCGAATTCTTGATAACTAAAAACTAACAACCAGCAGTAATGCCAATATCTCTATCTCGTCAAAGCGAAGCGTAGAGATACCGAAGTAATTAACAACAAACAAAAGAAAATAAAATGGGAAAGCTCACGAAGGCACAAAGTCGTTCCGTAGCTTTATCAGGGTCGGATCTGCATAAACGTACCGTTTGCTACGTTAGAAGCACAAAGTCTTCTTAGACGCAACAATTCTTCGAACAGCATGAGCGATTACAAGCACAAAGTCTTGTAGATCATCCAACCAAAATGTCAACGAGCACGAATGATTACAAGCACAAAGTCTTGTAGATCCTTCGACAAAGTATCCAATGGAATGAATAATTATAAGCACAAAGTCTTATAGATTATCCAACAAGAACATGCATGAGCATGAATGATTATAAGCGCAAAGTCTTATAGATCACTCAACCAATGATAAACAAAATAACAATGCAATCTAAATAACGGATGTAACACAAAGTTTACATCAACCACTTAGAGTCTTTCAGATTTCTCCAACTAATCACTACCAAATCAAATCAACTTACAAAAGTATCGAATCCAACACAAAGTTTGGCTTGCAATCCTTTCCTTTATTGATTGAATCTCATTCACAAAATATGAACGCAAAGTTTCACAAGTTTGCTTACAAAAGGGCAGCACTTCGTTGCAAAAGGCTAAAAGATATGTTACAATGAAAATCCCTCACAATATATAGAAAGAGGGATGAGCAAAATAAGGAAAGAGATTGAGAAAATTAAGGAAAGTTAGGTGAGCGATTTTTGGAGATCTCACCTAACTTTGACCAAAGTCAAAGTGTAATTTGTTTTCAAAATATTACATCTTTGGACTCGGTGTAATTACAATTTACAAAATGACATTCGAAAATGTCGAGAAATATTTACAAGATGCATTATGGGATGCACCGGAAATGTCTAACACTGGAGAATAGAAGGCTGCTTCACGTCTTTTTGCATTGGGCGCGGAAGTCTTCAAATTTCCTTCTAGTCTCCTGCACGAACTTCTCATCCGGACCAACGGTGTAATCCACAATGGTGTGGATTCTCGTGATCGATCTCATGGCAGATGAGTGAACCTTCTTGCACCTGTCAAGATGCGTCTTCAGGTTGTCCAATGTGAGCCTTGTATCACAAATGATGTTCAACGAAGCTTCTGAGAAGTCTGATCTGTCAATCAAATTCATGATGGCTTCTTTGAAGATCAGGGATATTTCTGCGGCCGGTAGGAAGATACGATTGTCCTCAAGAAGTTGACCAGGCAACTCTCTGATACTTTTGTCAAGAATGTTGCGATGCCCATCGACATCTTCCTGTACTTGGTGAAGGTCTTCAATGAGAGATTGAACCACTTGGATCCTGTGCTTCAGTGATTCTTTTACCTCTACAAACTTTTCTTTGTCGGGAATTACCCCAACCTCCACCAATTTGCTGAGCTTTACCTGTTTCATTTCCGACCATGACAACAGGCATTTTTCCATGTCTCTGCGCTCCTGGGAAAGTACGCCCTTTTCTTTGTCAAGCTCTGTGGTGAGCTTGGCCAACATGGTGGTTTTCTCATCCGCAGCCAAAATTATCTGAGATCCGTGTTCAATGATCTTTTCAACAAAGTCATACAACACTCTGCCTTTGGAGGCGAATTTCTCAGCTTTCTTGACAGCTGGGTCTTCAATACTTACCACTGTCAGCGGTTGTGCATTGCTTGGAGAACCGGCAAGTCTCTTTACAACAGTGGCATAATGCTCTGCCCTCTGTTTGTACATGTTACGAGATTGCTCAACTTTGTCCAGCCTTCCTGCTAAGATATCCAAAGTGACTTGCGCATCGGCTTTTGCACTTTCGTTGGTAACCTTGCCAAGCTGGACCTTTGTTACTGTGTAGTCCTCCTTATTGACATCACCTTCTTGATTCGGTGGTATGCCAATTTCAGCATACTTGTGGCCAGATTTATCAACATTCAACCTCGAGTATACTTTTGCCTTCTTCCCTTTAGCCTTTGGAAGAACTATCTCTTCAAGGTCGAGTTCCTCTGGAGAAATCGTTTGCTTTTTACGCTTCGACACTTGAGATATTAGCCAAGGAGGAAGAAAAGAAGTGTGAACTTCTGGATTTACTGTCAAGTCGGTCGCCATTGCCACCTCTGAAGTTATTGTCACATCTGAACTCACCAATGGTATCGTGACAATTGGAGAAGTGTTTGTCATCATTGCTCCTGTAGTTGACACATTGAGCTGATCACGCATCGACTCATTCATGAAACGATTGAATTCGTTCTCAGAAGTGATATCATACGTTGGCGAAGACAAGCTAGGAATGGACGATGGTGGGCTTGACAGTATATCAACCGTATGAATGCTTGTGACTGATGGAGTATCAAGCTGGGTTGATGCTGCAGGGATAGGGGATATCTCGGCTGCAGGAATGCTCGTGGTAGGAATAGGTGACGAGGGAGCAGGAGGTGAAGGAATTCTTGACTCAAAAGGGGTATGAGGAACGTTTGAAGTCACGGGCGATGATGTTCTGTGGATTTCCTCAACTACGTTCTCAGCAGTAGAAGTAGTTATTTCTTCATCATGCTCGGGTTCCTGTTGATCACCCTCTTGTCTTGCCGATTCTGGCTCACCTTCGAAGTCACCTTCAGATCCTTCTTCAGAATCTTCATCAGACTCTTGCCCGCTTTCAGAAACCTCTTCGGCATCGGAGTCTGCTTCTGCTGAATCTTCATCTTCAGCGGATTGGTCGCTTGAAGTATCTTCTTCATCGGAATCTATCTCCTCTGGGATGGGCTTTTTACCCTTAGAGCGAGATGGGTGAGATTCCGTCATTTCTGTCTCTTGGACAGCCTGGGTATCTTTTTTACCAACAGTGAACTTAATCCTAGGGCCTCTCCGCGAAGAAGTGGGAACGGCCGCTGACTTGTTTTTGTCGCGAAGTTCTTGCTGTTGGCGTGCTTCTGCCTCGGGCTCTTCTCCTTCTGAGTCTGTCCTGAAACTTTTCATTGCATAACCATGTTTGTGTAACCATTCTTCTGTATTGGCTAGGATTGGTCTCAGCCTTTCTCTCATGCTGGTGACCTCTTTCCTAGACCACTGTATTGCAGGTAACGGCCTCTTAGCAACACCTTGTTCATCATAGACAGCGTTCATGATATCACCTGGATCCTCAAAATCCTCTGGTAGGTCAGCGATACCAAGATCTCTGATTTGTTGAACTGTCAATCTGCAATAGTCCATCTTTCGAATGGCTTCTTCATCTCTGCAATCTGCCCAGATATCTTCAAAACGGTACCTGTGTTGGTGACCCTTTGCAACTTCTTTCTGACATCTCGGTAGTCAAATCAAGCCTATACACCTTAGGTTTTGATGGTCATGATCTGCATCTCGGCATGACGGACTTAGCCTTTTGTGCGATGGGATAGTATATCGCGATGGTCGGTGGAACTTGAATCCACGCTTGTGGTTGCTTCTTCGTTCTTTCTGTACTGACATCAGCTGTCTGCATGTTTCCATGAGAACCCACTTATCCGAAGGATAGCGTGGTAGCATGTAGGGACAACCGGTGTAACAACCTACTCTCAAGTAAGTAAACGTTGGGAATTGAAGAAAAATACATCCAACTTTACTTACCACCTTATAAGCCTCATCGGACACTCTTCTTCTTTCCAAGGATGGATCAAAGTTGAAGAGTAAGGGCGCAAAGAAAGCATCAGTGACCCGTCTGAAATGATGAAAGCTTTCCTTTAGCTCCAACTGATAGAAATATCTGTACACAGGCACCATCATTCGATTCCCCTTTGTAGATAGACATGGGAATTGTCTCATCACAGCTGCTGCGTACACCAGGTAAGAAGTCATGTAGAACTTCAATGTAGAAGGAGCATTGATCAACTGTTCGTGCATCTCATCACTGATTTGTTTACCCCAGTCAATATGCACTTTCTGCCTCCTTATGATCCTGATGTATTCATACATCCAATCGTGGAAGGTGGATGATTCAGGCAAACCTTTCACTCTGCTCAGAAACGTGATCATATCCTTGACGTCATCTTTGAAGTCACTTCTCAAGAGTCCTTTCGGCCATCTGGAAACAGACGATCTAGGCTTCTTAAGCCATTGAGTATTTATCAACTGTTTGGCTTTATTAGGATCAGCATCGAAAATCTCTTGTGCTTTTGATATAGAAATGTCAATATATTTGTCCATGTGAGGAACCTTGAAGACGATGTCAAAGAAATCGGGGTCGAGTCTTAGAATCTCATGCCCGGAAGAGTCGATCACACTTCTGCTTTCTCGGATGTAATGAGACGCAACTTGAAGAACAAACTCAGTATTGTGCGCAGCTGTGGGGAACATTGCCACCAAGTGGAGATTACTGTGTACTATTGCCCTCATTGAATCAGGAAGAGGCTTCGTCTCTGTCAACTTTGCAAAGTCAACCAAATCTTGATGGCCAACTTCTGTATCCTTAATTTCTTCAACTTTCGAAAGTACCATAGTTGGCGGATAGACGCCTTGATATTTGTACTTCATCTTGCTTTTTGCTTTTTGCTTTCGAAGAAGAAGGAGGTTTCGTAGCAGTCATCAAAAGAAACTGGAACACTGAGCACTCTTAACTGGACGATCTCTGAGAGTAGACTGCAATCCGTCTAGCCAGAACAAACACCAATTGTTAGGAAACATGGGAAAGCGTGAAATGAGCACGAGGGTGGAAGAGCATGGAGCGGATGGCGAGGCACGCAAAACGATGCACAAATGCGGAAAGACGAGGTTCTGGAGCGCACTGGTCAAAAATGAAGTTCATTTGGAAGGAATTGGGAAAAGTCAGAAAAAAGTGTAAGGGCGCTAAAATTCAGCGCCCTTACATTTTGAGAAAATTGCTCTTGGTGTAAGGGCGCTAAATTTTAGCGCCCTTACACTTTTAGTGTTAGGCAATTTTTTAACATCTTCAGGATGTCACAGCGCTGAAAATTAGCGCTTCAGCTTTTGGGAGAGATAACTTTGGTGTAAGGGCGCTAAATTTTGGCGCCCTTACATCTTACAAAGTTAGGCAATTTTTGGTGAGTCTTCAAAATGTCATGGCGCTCAAAATTAGCGCTTCAGCAAGTTTGGCAATTCTTGAAGATGCAAATGCAATGAAGGATGGCGAAGGCGCTATAAGCTTGGAGAAGGAAATTTGTTTGAATCATGAAAGCTTGAACTTGCTTTCATCCTATTACATACGCCTCCAAAGATTAAGGGAATTCTCTTTCACAATGATAGATCTTTTCAACGTTCACCAAAACGCATATGAAGAGAAACAAAAAGCCTTCAACATGAATACATTGGAATAGATACAAGTTTCACAGAACATCGACCATAGAAGAGAATAAGAGAAGAATGCGCATAGGGAGAAGAAAGAAGAAACGCGAATGACTAAGGTAAGTGAATAGAAAGAAACGCAGGAATGGAGAACACTTACGCATTTGGGTAGCAAAGGATTTGAATGCGTAGGGTTAGAGAATAGAAAAGAAAAGAAGGAATGAGCATCAAAATGAACACGCACAGAGGAGAAAGACGTATTCAAAACCATGAATGAAGGTTCCATTGCATAAAGGGAAGGAAAACGCGAATGAAGGAGGTCGCCAAAAGAGAGAACAAAAAACGAAAAAATAAAAAACGTGAATGAAGAAACCAAAACGCGTATGAACAAAGATCATATACAAATGACAATACAAAGCCGAAATGAAAGTCTTACCAGGGCAAAACGCGAAGCTTGTTGAAGAGAAGAATGGCGAATCTCCAAAAAACGTGATTTTGCAGATGAAAGGCAAACGCACAGCAAGAGGAGAGGTAAAAGAAATAAAACATAAACAACAAAAGTGGCGAATTCATTCACTTTAACTTTGCAAATGAAAATTAAAAACCTAACTCAAGTCGTGCAATAAATTTAGGCACGAAAAGTGGCACGATTGACGAAAAACGCGAAATTGTGAAGAAACGTGCCAGAGGAATGAAAAAAGTTTAAGTGTTGAGAAAAAATGTAATGGCGCTAAAATTTAGCGCTCTTGCATTTTTTGGAATTTTTACTTCATGCAAGGGCGCTAAATTTTAGCGCCCTTACATTTCCAGACTTAGCCAAATTTTGGATTTTCCCTGCAGGGGCGCACTTTTTCAGTGCTACTGCATCTTCCGTAATTTGCAAAGTATTAACAGTGAAATGTCGCGAAAGATCTCGTTTCGAAGGTCTTTGCGAGGAGAACAAGGTGGAATGCTCGAATTGACTATTCGAGACTTGGGAACGCACTTCGAGGTGACTCGAAAATCACTCCGTTGTGCGTACTTGAACTTCACGAATCCTAGGAAACGGACAAGTTTCGTAGGGGGGTTATCCGTGGAACGAGCTGCTAGATTCGCGATAACAAACCTGATTTTCTATAATCAGCAAACTGAAATTAAGATAACAGCTGCAAAAATGAAATGTTTTCATTTGCATAAATGATGGAAGCAACAAAATAATGAAAATTTCCTTTACAACAACTGAAAATTGATCACAATTAATGACCATTTGAGATGTACTCCTTTCCTCCACCACAAGTGATGGGCAAAACACTCGAAAGCACTCAACTATAACTTCTTGGTGGCTAGAATATATCAAAACAGCAGCATTTAAGAAGTATTTTTGACTTGTAGATCTCTAAACAACCACCACTCTGTCACAACCAAACTCAATCATCTTCAGCTGATATTCTCTTGCATGAAAACTGGATATTAAGGCAACATAATTATGTTTTTCCCTCCTCAAATTGGTACTCATAAAGACTCCTTTGAAGATAGTTGAAATCTCAATACATTTCCACATCTCAACAAAATGATGGTGTTTCCATCTCTTTGACAAATTCAAACTTGTAAGGATTAACACCATGCAAGGTTGGTACATTACAGAACAATCTCCATTATAAAAACATGCCTTGGCCATATTCAAAATATTGCATACCTTGGTTTCATTCCATAAGTCAACCAACGGAGATGTCTTCCAGATGATAAAATTTGCATCCCATGGGGCAACTTCTTCTACCTCATCAATCATTTCTTCCTCATCAGGTGGTCTTCCAAGAAGATTACCCACAAGAAATTGATCGTGCTTGATCACATGATTTTGCATATCATTAAAATTAAATCTCAGGTCTTCATTTGCAACTTCATATGGATCAAGAAATTCATTGTAGGAAAAATATCTCTTCGTTTGCGTGACATCAATGATCTTTGGTGGTCCCTTAACTGAAACATTGGGCACCACCTCATGTCTGAGACCCACATTTGGATCCCATATCTTGTTATTAGTGTCATCCATGTTAGTTGAAACAGGATGTGTTTCAGCATCCAACTCAAAGTGTGGATTATCAAAGGATGACTCTACATCCATCTCAAAAAGAGGATTATCAACAAACTGAAAATTATTTCTATCCTCTAGCTCAAACCAATCTTCTTGTTGAATTACCCCTGTATATGCAACTTATGATTTCTTTGGGAATTGTTCCAAATCAAAATCCATCTAAAGGCTATCAAGCCCTTCAATTATTTGGTTGATTTCCTTTTCCCTTTCCTCATTTCATGCTTCTTGAATTGCTCTGCAACATCGAGCTGATTTTTTGCTTCTAGAAGTGTCACTTGGACACTTTCTAAAGAAAGCTTTGTTGATTTAAGTTCAAAGGTGAGCTCACCAACTTCATTTTTTTTTCCAATGCATCAAGGGTCTCTTTTGCAAACTTAAGGGTATGATCTCTGTCTAGAAGCAAATGTAGGAAATCTGATTTCATTGTTTTCCAAGCATCTCTGACTATTTGCAAATCTAAGAAAGTGGAGCCTCCGTCCATGCCTTTCTCTCTTCAATCATTTTAGGTGTGCCATCAACTCTTGTCAAAACTTTAACAACTTTTTCTTTTGTCACCAAGAATCAATTCTTGCAATTCCCTAGGCCTTTGTGTCATGTCCCCCGAAATTGTAACACTAAGCTATCAAGCGTCTAAAAACAAATGAATAAATAACATACAAATAATTGTTAAATTCCAAACATGAGTAATTACGATTTAAATATAATTATAATTACCTTTGGTAGTATTATAATTATAAATATAATATTAATGATAAATATGAGAATTATCAAATACACAAAATATAATATAATATACAAATTATGAATGAATGTAAAATA
Source organism: Sequoia sempervirens (assembly GCA_007258455.2). Classification (NCBI taxonomy): domain Eukaryota; kingdom Viridiplantae; phylum Streptophyta; class Pinopsida; order Cupressales; family Cupressaceae; genus Sequoia; species Sequoia sempervirens. The sequence continues at coordinate 434,929,629 of VDFB02058242.1, read as the reverse complement.
CAAAATATAATAATACAAATCAAAATTTAAAATATATCACCAATTAATAAATAGAATGAATAAACAAGTAATAAGTAGACTGAATATATAAGATATATAATAATCAATAGCCAACATGAAAATAAACATAAATAAATAATGAGTCAGCAAAAAGTAATCGCTACTTGGAATGCAGCGATCCTAATAAGAATCACGTCCCTTCCGTAAAAAGGCACGAACCTCCTGAAATTGCATGTCTTTCTCCAGCGTATAAGATGGAAAAGAAATAGTGAGGGTGAGGGATATATTCTCTTGAATCGAACGCAGGGGCATCAAGAGGAATGGTGGATTTTCTACAAGATATTCACTGTTTAAGTTCACTGCCTTCCAAAAGGGGGACAAGGTCTGAAACGCGGGCCCCAGCAGCAGCCCAAAGTTGTGTTTAAGTATGGAAGGAAAAAGGAGTACATCGAATGGAGGAATAAAAAGAGGAATATATATGCTAGTGCCACCGTGGCTGGAGAAAGGAAAGAGAATAAGGTGATCAGCACTAGGGGTTGGTATATATATATATATCACTTTGTGATTTCAAGTTACAGTTAGAATAATTATAATTTCAGATTATAGTTAGCATAATTAGGATTTCAGGCTATAGTTAGCATAATAGAGTTTATGATCTCAGATTCTCAGTTAGCATAATTATTTTATGGTTTCAGACTTATGGATTAATTTATATTATGATAGGATCAGATATATGTAAAGTGATCAATGATATATGAAGTAATATACAATAGTTATATATATATATTATATATATATATATATATATAGAGTAGCATATATGATATATGAAGTAATCTATATGGAGTAAATATATATATATATATATATATCAGTGGTTTATATATGATAGAGGATAAAGTATATAAGTGTAAGGTTATATTGATATATATAGATGTATAAAAATAAAGATACTTACATTGAGTCAAATTAGAAGTGTTGATATATACTTATTTAGATAGGATATATATAATTGTGCAAATAATGATGCTTGCAGCAATAATGGAGCCTTATAAATAATGATACCATTTATTCACTATGTGGTAAAACAGTATAATAGAATTCCAACTATGGGATCTCAAAAGATGTTTTACATTTAATGTACCTATGAAATATATTAAAGAAGAATCATTTATAGTGAGTGATAAAGAGGAAACGAGTAATCCTTTGACAAGAATGAAATATTTATATCAACCTTTGAACTTATTAGATGTTAATACTGAAATTTATTGATCTCTAACATTCCTAACATCTCTTTGAGAACACTTTGAAAACAAGATTCAGGTTTAAGTGCTTCCACCAGAAAGGGGACATTACAAGTGGTATTAGAGCAACTCTCCTGCCACCCTGTGAAAATAGCATTTGTCGACTTACCAAAGGCAAAGGTATACTCTATGAACATATAGAAATACATTCTAATTTATGCAAATCAGGTATGACCGGTAACCACTAAATGTAATCACTTGTTGTTGATATTCATTATTTTTATCATAGCTACCATATGTAAGTGTAAAATAAGTATCAAGATATATATATGTATAAATAGATATGCTATTTTGAATTGGACAACTAATGAGATTAGGATGATCTATTCCATCAAAAGAATTGTGTGTGGTAACCCCATGAAACAACCATGGAAGGCAAGAGGAATTTGCAGGTAAGTATAAAAGAAAATACATCATGAATTTAGATATTAATTTTTAGTAAATATATCTTGTAATTAAATGATAATGCGGTAGAATAAGAATTCATATATAATGATATTTATTCTAGTTGATGTCACTCATTTCTATTGATGTCATTTTGGAATAATAAAGTTATACGTGCTACTATTCTTAATATCTTATAGAATTATTGATATGTTTTGAATATCTAACTATATTATTATGATATATTCTATCATAATGTCTCTCACATGAAGTGTATTTCATATTTTCATCAAATTTTTGTATCATCAAACAAGCATGTAGAGAGTGAAGGGAAGGAAATCTTAGGTTGAGCAGATACTAGTTCTCCACTAGGTATGCCACTCCCCGGATCGGATGACGAGTCATGCCATCGGGAGCCAAGGGGGTGATATCCGCTCTTGGGCTTAGTGTGAGTATCTACGGGCCTCCTATGGATTCCTCTCCTCTAAACTATCACATGTTTGATTTGAAGGATCCTCCAACATAGTGGGAAGTGATGAGAATGGATGAGGAAAGCAGGTACAAGTGTATCCACTAAGTACACCACTCCTCGGATAGGATGACTGAGTATCATGCCATCAGGAGCCAGGGGGGATGGTATATCTGCTCCTGGGCTTAGGAAAGATTGCTTCGGGCAGACTTATCCTTCTCATCCAATCCCTTACTATGATAGAGTCCTAAATTTTGTGTAATTTGACTTATTTGTGCAATGGACAAATCAGATTTTCATTTTTAAGTGTTGTATGGTAAATAATAATTCTTATATGTTTTATATGTACATGATGTGGTTGGTCTTATATAATTGTATTTGTGCTTGAGTGTATACTCTATATTTGGTCTAAAGGGCCTCCTATGGGAATCCTTCTTCCAAACTATTGCATGGACTGTGTGTCTACCCATTACCAAATTATCATTCTTTTTCAATCAAATCATTAGGGAGGGGAGTTGGAAGCACATGAAGGAGAGCAGAGACTAGGGTCCCTTTGAGGTAGGCCATCCTCCTTGGATGACTGCGGTCTGCCATTGAGGGCCGAGGGGGTCATTTCCACGAGCATTGGTTGGTCGCTCTCGGGCTGAGAAGGGAATCACTAAGGGCATTCTTGTGTGTGACCTCTCTTGCCTCGCCTTTGATGTTGATGAACAAGGGATGATAACTTGGGGTGTTTTAATATCTATTTAGTTTGCTCAGAAATTTACAAATTGAATGCTTCGTAACATATGTTCATGTGAATGCTTGTGCATTACATGTATTCGCTTGTTTGCTTCATGTTTATGTGTATACTCGATGACCTTGGGAAGGAGGACGGGTCCACGGTGTAGTATGGGATACACTGAATCCACCTTCTCGATTTTCTGACAACATACTTCATTCGAGTGTATTTGTAATTGATTGTACACCCTATAACTTGTGATTGTATTTAAGTATATACTCATCGATTGTGTTTATTTGAGTGTATACTTTATGACTCGTGATTGAATTTGTATTTGGGTGTATACTCTATAACTTTGTATTGATATTTGAGTGCATACTCTATGACTTGTATTTGAATTCGAGATGTATTTGTATTCGATTGTATACCCTTTGACTTTGTACTTGTATGCTTTGCGACTTTGAATTCAAGTGTATACTTAATGATGATGTATTTGAGTGTATACTCTATGGCATTGTATTTGTTGTGACTTGTATTCAAGTGTATGCTCTATGACTTACATGCATTCATATGTATGCTTTGTGACTTCATGTACTCCATGTTTTACATGTCTTATGGTGTTTTGGACATGCTTAGCAACTTACTTACTGATGCACTCTAATACATGACTATTCCATTTTGCATACTTTGCATTGGCGTAACTCAAGCCTTGTATGTATTTGTTTGTATTTTTCGAGTGTATCTACAAGCATTCTCATGTCTATGTTCTTTATGTATGATCATTACGTGCGTTATGCTCCATGTGTATGATTCCTCTATGTATGCTTTCTATTAGAGTGTATCTATATTGCTTCCTACCTTATGAGTATTTATGCATTGGATACCTTGTCTGGGTTTATGTGCTCTACGTATGTACTTCAAGTGTATTTCTTTTCCTAAGTATATTTATATGGTGTACATGCCTTGTGTGTAATTTATTGTTCAATGCTTCATTGTGTGTCTTACTCCATGTAATTATAAGCATATGTTTTATGTACAATCTGTGATTATGTTCTATACATGTATTTATGGTTGCCCCTTGCGTGTATTTCGTATAACTAATATATATTTAACTACCTTATGGATAACTTATGGATGTGTCTTTCATGATTGGTGTGTTTTTAGTGTGTCCACTTCATTCTCATGCATACTTGCGAGCATACCTCATGCTTTATATATTCAAGTGTTTATTTCATGAATACTTCATGCCTTATGTATTCGAGTCTATGTTTCATATTGGGGTATGCCCCATGCATTTATTCATGCGTGTGCTCCATGCTTACCACTTGTATTCAAATATATGTCTTATGAGTGTGCCTCATGTCTTACATGCTTGCCTTATGCCTAATGTGCTTTAGCATGTTTACTACATGTGTATATTGCTGCCATGTATGTTCTATTTCTTGAGTGTATACCTTGATTGAACATGTATACTTCTTCGGGTGTATTTACATACTTGGAGTGTATTAATGTACCTAACTTGTATATCCTAAGTGTATGTATCTTGCAAGTAGATATATGTTTCCATATTTTTTATGTGCTCCCAACATAATTATTCCATGAAAGCTTTATATGTGATTTATCCCTGTTTGACAAGATTCTTCATGCGTGAATGCTCCCTTCATGCATTGAATATGTTTCGTAACGTGATTTATGTTTCTTTCAATGTTTTCTCATGCAACATTACTTATATGATTATAGCTTACAATATCTTATGTGCACACCTTGTGACGGTTTCATGTATGATAATTTGCTCCATGTATGATATGTATTCAACATGAGTGATTATATGTGTACCTATTATATGTCGTCAATTGCTACATGATTGAAATATTTTCTCAATATCTGGTGTGTATTCAGCATATGTGATCCATGCGAATGCTTTTCACATGTATGATTCACGCCTTGTATAAGTGTATGACTGTATATGTATGCTCTTTATGTCGTATGTGTATTCATATGTATACATCTTGTCGTATGCTCTATGCCTTACATATGTTTATGTCTTATGTGTGGATATAATTGTGCTTCATATTGTGTGTATTTATGTTTTATGCTTCATGCCTCACGTATCTTTATCCGAAATGTTTATGCTTGACATGTATTCATATGTATAATCCATGCCTTATGTGTACTCGTTTGTGTGATTCATGTATTACCTTATGCTTTGTGCCTTACATGAATTTTAGTCTTATGAGTATTCCTATGTATGTGGCTACATGACTAATGTGTTTATCTCATGTGTGCTTAACAATGATAAAATATTTTTTTAGTTGTAATTCAAGTTGAGATTGCTTGAGGACAAGCAATCTTGGACAGGGCGGACTATCATGTCCCCCGAAATTGTAACACTAAACTATCAAGCGTCTAAAGAAAAATAAATAAATAACATACAAATAATTGTTAAATTCCAAACATGAGTAATTATGATTTAAATATAATTATAATTACCGTTGGTAATATTATAATTATAAATATAATATTAATGATAAATATGAGAATTATCAAATACACAAAATATAATATAATATACAAATTATGAATGAAATGTAAAATACAAAATATAATAATACAAATCATAATTTAAAATATAACACCAATTAATAAATATAATGAATAAACAAGTAATAAATAGACTGAATATATAAGATATATAATAATCAATAGCCAACATGAAAATAAAAATAAATAAATAATGAGTGAGAAAAAAGTAATCGCTACTTGGAATGCAGTGATCCTAATAAGAATCACGTCCCTTTCGTAAAAAGGCACGAACCTCCTGAAATTGCATGTCTTTCTCCATCGTATAAGATGAGAAAGAAATAGTGAGGGTGAGGAATATATTCTCTTCAATCCAACGCAAGGGCATCAAGAGGAATTGTGGATTTTCTACAAGATATTCAGTGTTTAAGTTCACTGCCTTCCAAAAGGGGGACAAGGTCTGAAACGCGGGCCCCAGCAGCAGCCCAAAGTTGTGTTTAAGTATGGAAGGAAAAAGGAGTACATCGAATGGAGGAATAAAAAGAGGAATATATATGCTAGTGCCACCGTGGCTGGAGAAAGGAAAGAGAATAAGGTGATCAGCACTAGGGGTTGGTATATATATATATCACTTTGTGATTTCAAGTTACGGTTAGAATAATTATAATTTCAGATTATAGTTAGCATAATTAGGATTTCAGGCTATAGTTAGCATAATAGAGTTTATGATCTCAGATTCTCAGTTAGCATAATTATTTTATGGTTTCAGACTTATGGATTAATTTATATTATGATAGGATCAGATATATGTACAGTGATCAATGATATATGAAGTAATATACAATAGTTATATATTATATATATAGATATAGAGTAGCATATATGATATATGAAGTAATCTATATGGAGTAAATATATATATATATATATCAGTGGTTTATATATGAGAGGATAAAGTATATAAGTGTAAGGTTATATTGATATATATAGATGTATAAAAATAAAGATACTTACATTGAGTCAAATTAGAAGTGTTGATATATACTTATTTAGATAGGATATATATAATTGTGCAAATAATGATGCTTGCAGCAATAATGGAGCCTTATAAATAATGATACCATTTATTCACTATGTGGTAAAACAGTATAATAGAATTCCAACTATGGGATCTCAAAAGATGTTTTACATTTAATGTACCTATGAAATATATTAAAGAAGAATCATTTATAGTGAGTGATAAAGAGGAAACGAGTAATCCTTTGACAAGAATGAAATATTTATATCAACCTTTGAACTTATTAGATGTTAATACTGAAATTTATTGATCTCTAACATTCCTAACATCTCTTTGAGAACACTTTGAAAACAAGATTCAGGTTTAAGTGCTTCCACCAGAAAGGAGACATTACACTTTGATCTAAATGAGCAAGGCAACTTTGTTCTCCACACAATACAGTCTCATCCATCTCCTCTTCAATTTTTGAATAAGCTTCACTATCTTTGTAACAACCCGACCCTTCGGTAAAATTAAAATTTTCATAAATTACATCCTAAAAGTAAGTAAACATGTTAATCATGTCATTGCAATAGAATTTTTCCGATTCTTTATTGACAAAACATGAACAAGTTGCCATATTAATTACAACAAAGATTCCATTTCAATAAAATAACTTCACAAGTACATGAAACAAGATTACGTACCTTATCTAACATAGCTCCAATGAGCTTTAGAACAAATAGTAGTAAGAAGGTCCAGGAGTTCGTCCTTTCAAATCTTGGTACATCGGCCGCTTGTTAAGGAGGAGAAACATCACTCGGGCGCTTTTCTGCCAACCACGGACTTATAATGCGGTCCCCCGCACACCTATCGTTAGATAGATGGCCCTCCCTTCGAAGAAGAGATTGGTAGGGTATCCTTTAACGATTACCAACTGAGCATAGTGTTGTGTTCCTACATAACTAGGTCCTGTGCATACGGCATCTCTTGAACTAGTATGTACTTCGGGATCACAATGAACTGACAGTGTAGTCTCAACTATTTCACATCTAAGTGGAAGTTGTACATTTCACTACTTTGGCCAAAGTATTATCATTCAGTACTTCAAATGAAGGTCATCTATCATATACACTAGTCAGGGCCGATTTGCATTAAGGCTTTCTTACACTACGCGTAGGTTGATCTATCGGGGTAGCCGTACCCTAGACTTCCTACAACAAGTTAACTACTAGAAAGGAGAACAATTTAACAAGTACTCACAACTATCTCCCTTATACTGGACTTACTCATCCTAGGAGCTTTTAATAACTTGACTAAGTTAATCTTCAACTAGTTGTGATCGGTAACTTATTAAATACCCTCAATTCATCCCCTAGTGTTAAATAGCTATGTACAAGCATATACTCCATATATGGAGTCAATACAAATAATGCAATTTTACTCTTCAATGGATCAGTAAATCCGTCTACTAATTAATATAATTTACTCTTCAATGGAACAATATATCCGTTTACTATTTAATGTAAGAGTTAATAGTATAGAACATGCATTAGCCTTCCTATTTCACAAATTTTCCACTTGTTTAATGGTTCAACAACACTTCTATAATTAAAGCAATCCTTTTAGAAATTCTTTCCAAGTATACCATAAAGAACGACCTTCTTTCCCTATTATGTTTCAGTGAAAGTGGACTTTTATTTGTAAACTCTTCTAGACCAAAGAAGAATAGCAACTTTATGAAAAAGTAAAAGAGTTAACATGCCTTGACAAGAGCTTTCCACAGGTGTTGATCTAGTGAGAATTTGCTACACCTATAGCCTCCAGCCAAAGGACTTCTTAGCAGATTAAAAGCTCACTCTACGAAGGATGAACACTCTGAATTTGCTCACAAAATTGCTAAATGCTCTCAAAAACTCTCTTAGCAGAATAATTCTCACTCTCAGCAAATTAACACTCAGAAATACTTGTCATTTTTTTTTGAATGAGACTAAACCCGAATTCCAGAATTGTGTTTTTTGATGAATGAGTAAAGTAGCCTTTATATAGTTTAGGAAACTCAACAACCTCCTCATCCTGAGGCGTCCAAACTGCCAGCACTGAGACTTGAAAAGGCTTTTGAGAGAATAGAAGCGAAATTCTCAAGTGTAACCTTATCCTTTCAAGCCACGACTTCACATGGCGAATTCCTGAGCTTAACACCTCTCAGCCGTTGCAGATTTTTAAGGTATTTTGACACAGTCAGATTGAAAGTTCGTTTCAGATGAAAGGTCAAGTCTATAATGTACCCACATCGCCATTTTAGTTGCCAAAAGAACTGCATATGCATTGTGCTCAACGACCAGGTCGCGGCCTGTGTGTCACAGGCGCGAGCTTCTCCAGGCACGTGATTTTACCGGCGCCGTTTTCTTTTTCACGGGAATGAAATCCCTAAAACGTATTTCGTTTTCCTCATTAATTTCCATTTTATAGTTTCGATATAGTTCAAAGGAAATATTTGAACCTTTAGCGGAATTGTGACACTAATATTTGTTTTAAATTTGAAGTCATAGTATTTGATCTTCGACTTTTGAATGAAACATTCATTTTTGAGAAAAACGTTTCACGTTACAAAATCGTGATACAGTTTCATTTCTCTAAATGAATATTCAATAAAATGCTTAATTAAACTTCATTTGATTTTCCATTCAATTTTAATAAATATATCTATATATATATCTTATTATATTAAAATATTTATATAATATAGTTTTAATTTACATTATATTTTTATGTATAATTATTTAAATTAATAATTTAAATAATCTTGTATACATATTTATATTTTGTAAAGACTATATTATATATGTACTTTATTATAATATTAAATATATAAATATATTTACCTTTACACCTATACATGTATATACATTTACATTTTAGATTATACGTACGTATACTGCGAGCCAGTCAGCATACTTTCACTATACGTACTCATGTATATGTATATTCCGAGGTAATATATTGTCATAATATATGCAAACAACAGGTTAGTTGTGGACACGTATATATGTATATATACTTGTATATCTACTTTATGTATAAGTATTCATAAATACACTTGTATTGACGCACACGTATGGCATATCCATCTACCCTAATACGTTGTATCGATATGAATGTACTTATGGACACTTGTACATACTGTATTTATATGTATACCTACATATACTCATGCCCACCTCTAACAAGAAACATTACTCCACACAAGATTATACTGGCAAGCATTACTTATTTACACATTCAGAAGTAGATACGACTCCTAATGATACTAAACAAGCCTACGGATGACTTACTCTTAACTTCAACAAATACTTAGCTTACTCAGTCTATAGTATGTGTGTATGTCCAATTGGTAATCGTTATTGTTTACCCTACCAAGTTCCTCCCCAAGTGATGTCTCTCCTTTGCTTGGGGGAATGATCCTCTTTCCTGCACATCATGTTACGACAACGGAAGTCATATGCTCAAAACATAGCAAAATACATGAAACATTTCAAAAGTTAGATTATTCACAAATCAATAACCTTTTATTCTCCTTTATGCAGTATTTCACCAAGAATAACATCAAATGAAACAACATTCATATTGAAAACAAGGTACAAGCATCATTAATTCACCTCCAGAATTCACATTCACTCTATCTAGTAATTGTAACGTCACAATTTGGGATGTAACAATCTTCTAGATCATCTTGGAGCTCCCTCACTAGATTTTGTTTGGAAATCAATCTTGAACACTTTCTCCATGGGAAAATCCCACTCAACTTCTGAATTGTCATTACTAGAATGATGTATGGGCTCATCACTAGTTGTTGTTTTGAGTTTTTCAGCTAGCTCCACTTCATCATTAACAGAAACAGCACCTTCAATAGATTCATTTTGAGACTTCATGCCATATGCCTCTAGATATGTGACGTTTTCTATTACACGAGAGTTCTGAATGTTCATCCAGCTTGCATTTAGGCTCTACTTCAGAAATTTCTGCAGTGAACTTCTCATCCTTTTCCTCATGCTCCACTGTCAAATATAGTTTTCAACTTTTCTTCACATTGACTAATAACCATTTCAGCTAACACATTTGCAACTGATAAGGAATTTTGGTCATCCTTGCTCACTTTAGACAATAAAATTGATAAGAGTGGATGGGGAATGCTATCACTCTCATTGACTATCAAAGACAATCTTTTGCATCACTGTTATAATGTTATGAGCGTGAGCTCTTTTGACAACAACAAAGAAATAGTTGAACATTTGGAGTATTAAATCATCACAATCAAGATCAAACATCACTGCACAAGCTCTAATCTTAGAATCAGTTTCTAAAATTCTTACTCTCTTGGCAAAAGAAGGATGTCTAGTATCATCCAAGCCATGGAAACTCTCTACAACCAGCTGAAATACTTCATTATGTCATCATCATACAAAAGTTTAGGAGTTGTAATTCTTGTAAATTCACTAATGCAAGAAACAACTGTAACTCCACTTATTCATTTGGGTGTCTCGTAAGCTCAAGCTTAACCAATGAATTCATAGCTGGAGCCACAACAGGTTTCATCTCCATAAAATCTAGCTGACCTATCATCAAGAAACAACTCTCTACAGTATTCGTAATATATAGTAATTCATCCTTTGATAGAGGCAAATGGTCAAATTTTTTTCCTACACTATAAATCTTCTTTCCCCATTATAAATCCATTATTCACAGGAAAATGGAATCAAAGCTCAGATAAGATACCGCTGAAAATTGATTTGTAGTTACTGAACATTGTAAACAACTGTTGAAATTAATGACAAACACTGACATACAAATGTTGATCACAATCATGTAACTGCTAAACACTGCTATGCACTAAAGAATCTACAATAACGGTTAGCTTCCCAACAGGCTGGCAAGATCACCAGCTTTGATACCATTGTAATAACCACCCTAGATTTAAAAAAAAAATTGTTACCTTCAACTATAAATGAAATGCATAACAACTTTCGGTCCACTTTTTGATCACCTAGTTCCCGGAACGGGCAAGGTGAGAGCATACGGTGAAAGGATCAATATAACAAGTAAGTTGCAGCAGCTGAAAGAATGAGCATTAGTTGGCAAGCCAGCCAATTCCACTTATTTAGTGGAGTGTGTATGCCAAAGTGAAAGAAATAAACATCCACTTATTCAGTGGGAATTACAAGGCACGTCCATTTATTTAGTGGGAAATGTTATTTCAGAACAATAACAACCACTCTTCCAATCTTTCCAGTGGTGAAGGATTACAACTTAACCACTTTTTCAGTGGGGTAAGTATCAACATTAAACCAAATCAACTCACTAGCGGTACTACCATCCAACGTTACAATTTATAATGCATAGAAAGAGTAGCTTTCGGCAGTATGACTATCCAAAGCATTAAAAGATTAATACATTTGCATTATGAACACCAGATGAGAGGAGTAACTGATGTTATACTTCAAAATAATGGTAAATATCATGAATAAATCATTCAACTGAGAAAACAACCATATACCTTAATGGACGATGAATACTTTGCTAGTACAGGTTTGATATTGCTATGTATACATGTAATAGGTCTGGGCAGTAAGGATGACACCCAAAAAATTACATCAACGAACCCCCAACACACCTAAACATGAACATAGGCTAAATTATCAGTTCAAACTTCAACAAACACACTCAAACATTACTGTAAATGTTTCCATAATAAACTACCATAAAAAATTAGTCCCTAACTGGACTATAGCTGTTGGAGTTGATAGTAAACCCTACAGCTCCCAAATATCACCTGCAACCAAAATGCCTATAGTTGTAATACCTCCGTTTTCAACCATGTTAGAGTTGATTTGCAACTTTGGATTTTTCAGTGACAATCAATGTTGCCAATGGGGGTTATCTGTTGCCTGTGGATCTTAGAGTATTTTGACACTTTAATTGTTGCTTCGGGTCGAGTTTTGGTATTTTCCGCATTTTTAGTGTTGGAGTGGAAGTATTTTAATAATTAAATAATTAATTAAGTTGTCGAAAAAAGTATAAAGTTAATGGCAACTTAAATTAATCATTTTAATTATTTTATTAAAAGTGACTTATGTTAGAAAAGTTAAAACATTTAATTAAGTCACTTTTTGAGGAGAAATAAGGTGTAAAATAAAATTTTAAATATGGTTTCAAGAATCCGGGGAATAGGTACGAAATGTTAAATAAAATAGTTTTGGGAGTTCATTTGGGATATTTGTGCTTGGTTTTTTATTTTCAAAATGGTTTTCTTGGAGAACTTGGTTTAGGAGCTTGAGGACGGCAACCCTCAGGTTCTCAGGTTTTGGACGAAAACTCAATTCCTTTACTAGCGAAGTCACTCAGATTTCGCAACTGTGATTATCATTTGAAGTTTTGAAAATTGAGAAGTCTCTTGCAGAGACAATTTTCAGAGGGAAAAGAATTTCAGTTGGTAAGTTGGCTTGAATATGATTATTTTTCTTTATACCTAGCTATACAATTTGGGTTATTCTGATTGGAGGCAAGTTTATTATGGGAAAGTATTGTCTATACTGGAATTATTGTATCATTAATTTGAGTGCCATATTACTCAATTTGAGCCAAGGCATATAAAATTTGCTTTAGCAACTGTTCTTTATTTTCCAGCCGTTGCAGATAGAGTGGCTTGAGGCATTATCTAGCAGTGATTATTCAAGCAAAGGAATTAAAAGGGAATTGGCATATTTAATGGAAACTGTATGATATTATAAGACTCCAGTTTAATTGAATTAGAAGCTAAACTTCAACATTGATTTGATATCATATTGTTCCCTTATTTTCTAACCACGGTATTAATGTCAAATGGAGGCATATTTATTTGAGTTTGCTTCACGCATACTAAGGAGGTCATCCTTTAGAAAATAGAGCCGTAGCTTTTTGGAAGGGACTCAATAATTTGAGAGGCACCATAAATTCTTTAACATTAACTCAATGAATGGACAAGACTGTCGTTAGGAAAAGTTTTATAAGTTTATGCTTACCTCAATGATATCGCTGAATTCATGAAGTAAATCGCTGGTCAAAGAATCTACAGGGGGATATTTTATATTGGCCATACCAATTAAGAGTCTTAGTCGTATTAATCTTTTGTTATGAGGGGCGACGATAATAATCTTCACTGCTAGCAGACCCTACATCAAACTTTGAAGAGTCAAAGATGTTAAAGATTAAAGGGAGCACCATACAGAATTAGAAGTTGCAAAAGAAGACTACACTAGTTTTTTGGAGTCATATTTATTAAAGTGTGTTTGCACTTATTCTAGGGAGCACCGTACTGTTCCTAATGTCGTGGATTTCAAAAAGTCGCAATAGGATAAGGGAGGTGGCCGCTTCAGTCAAGAGGAAGTGTTCATCTCATAGACCTACCTCAATCAGGATAGTAAAGACTAAAAATGACAAATATATCACAGCCACTAAGGTCAGCACCCTTGTAATATTGTTTATTGTCTGAAGTGGGAATCGGTAAATGTTGATTTCTGGGTTGTTCTATATACCAATTGAATATTTTATGAATATATGGTTGCAACAAATCTCACTATTGCTTTGTGGTTTATAATTGTTGCTCTTTATAATTGGGATTTCATGGGAAAAAACCGTATTATGAATGACTTAATCCAAAAATCCTCTATCTCTGTTAAAACAAACTGATTATGTGTTTAAACCAGCAAGCTTGCATATTGTTTATCAAAATGCCTGTGATTGGGAAGATATAAATTTGCGAATAAATTTGCAAACAATTTAGTCTGGGATGTGTCAATGGTTGTGAGAAATTCTTTCTATGCCATTCATATGCAAATAATCACCAACACAGTGCGAACATACGGCCTACATACTTAGAAACAGCAGAATAGTAAACTGTTTGATGAAATTCCTGCTCACACGAAGTCTTGAAATCGAAAAAAAAATTTGCATACAAAATAGGGTGGGTTATTTCAGTGATATCAGAGTAGTTGATTGTACCAGCTGGTGGGTGTTAATGCCAAATCTTAATAGTAGAAAATTCTGATTAGAATAGTGGTTTCTAGTTGTATGCTTGCACATTTTGGAATTCAGAATTTGGGAAAAAGAAAATCATTCTGGGTTTGTTTTTGGTTGATGACCATCACTCAAATTTTTTAGTTGCAGCAGTATGTTGGGTGTTTCAATGAGTACGATGAATTCCATGCAAAAACTTTTGACAAAATTGATGCAAAATTTTGAAAATTATGATAAGAATTTGACACAGTTTCTATAGCATCCCGAAGTGTTAGAATCCCTCATTTCAGATGAAGGGAAAGCAGATACAAACGAAAAGAAATATTTCAGTATAGGGAAAAAGGAAATCAGCAGGAATGAACTTAGAAGACAAATCTTTGTTTCACGTGCAAAGGAACTTGGGAGCTTAATCACTAATGCACAGGTAAAAAGGTGAAGAGGCTTGAAGAAGAACAACCAATCACATAAGAAGAGGTTGGAAAGAAGATACAAGTGGTGGAAATTGTTCTTGATGGTTATGATGCTACTAAGATTGAGGATGAAGCTAGTTCCTCAAGTGCCTCTATTAATGAAGTAGAGTACATTGATCTTCACAATTATGTGGGAAACGAACAATTTGCTGATTTGGAGCTCACTAAATCAGCAACTAAGGAGGTATGGCCAAACAATAAAAATGATAAGTTTCACACAATTTTTTTCCAGCAGAACGATACAATGGGTTTTAGGGAAAAAGAATCATTTATTGCATCTACAAGTGAAATGTGCACAAGTCTCTATGTGGGTGATTTAGAGATTGTTATTGATAAGCTTTGTCAAAAGGGGACGGATTCCTTTGAGGATAATGTGTTTGATCATAATGCTGTCCCATCATTTTTTACATGAGGATTGCAAGGCATCGACTAGTGAAAAAACTGATTTTGATGATGATATGGTTCCTACACATGAAAGAAAATCAAAAGATTTAATGTGTGGCAGCCCAAGTACGTTGATGAGTTTGATTAGAGGCCTTTAGCATTGCATGATTTGAAGGACCAACTTGTGGTTACAGATGAGAAAGTGGTTAAGTGTTAACAAGAGCAGACAATACTCACAAGTATGTTGAATACCTCATTTGGAAAGCTCAAATTGAGGTGAGGCAAAAGGGAGTTGCGAGTGGAGTTACTCTTCCTCAATTGTACAGTATCAAAGAAGCATTGGAAATGATGAAATCAGATTACTTGCAATTTCTTATGGATCGGGATCTTGCTTTCAAATATGCTGAAGACAAAGAAGAAAAAGTTGATGATCTTTGCTTACAATTGAGTATGGCTCACTTTTCTTTATACAAAGTAGAAAATTCTATTTCTATTGCAACCACATCCAAGGAACAAGAAAGTGATGCAAGGATTATGGAGACTAAGAAATTAGTTGAAGGGATTGAGGAACTTCATAGATGTGAAACATTGTATAATGATTCTAGTATTCCTCATATTGGAGGGATTCAGTATGCTGATAGAGTTTGGAACGCACATCTTGAATATGATTTTTTGAATTTTGTGGATCAATTTTTACATGAAGGGGTAGCTTGCAGCCATGTGATAGCAGATATAACAGGTAATGAGGGTAGATTTCAGCATGATACACTTTATAAATCAGCAAATAATGATGAGCATTCAACGTTGGGTGAAGGGGTTCATGAAACCTATGAAAACACCATTGAAAGGAATGAAGAAAATGTGGATTCAATGAGTGTTAACAGCAGTCTAGTGTCTTGGTATGAGCCTCATACACTATTTGATTTTGTACATGATGATGAACATCTAGAAATGGAAGATGATATGCATGAGATCCATGAAGACACCGATGAAAGGTATGAATTAGATGCTAATTTTTTATTGTGAACAGCAGACCAGTATCTTCATACGATTTTGTTCCTCATAAGATGATAAATACAAATTTTATGGATGACATTGGTAAAGGACCTCATCTTGTTAATATTCAAGTTTTAATGGCTAAGTATGAGATGATGTTTATGTGCCCAAGTTACTTACGAGACATGATACTTCATAATGGGTTTACTATTCTTCACCTCATGAAAACTCACATCAACAATGTGCTTCAAATTGTGGAGGAGTGTTCAAAATTAGTTCTTTGTGTAACACTCTACTTGATCTACAATTTAAAAATGTAAACCAACTACCAGTTTCAGCAGAAGTTTAACTATCTTGTTTTCATGCTGGGTTTCCCTTGCAGTTTGAACGGAAAAGAAAATTATTTTTTAAATAATTACTTCATATTCAATTTCACAACTAACTCTTAATCTTTCAGTTTCAGCTAAAAGGAAACAACTAATTGATTTCACATAACCGAATCGCAGAAGATCAATAACTATCTAATTGTCAATCCAGGATTTCCATTTAAACAAATTAACGAGCTAAAGGGAAGAAATAACTACTTTATATTCTTTAACTAATTTCCAGAATTTTTTTTCCATTCCAGCTAAAAGAAATAAACAACTGTCTAACTAACCAACTGCAGATTCTTCAACGAACATTTAACTAAAAGAATAACAATTATTGTTTAATTGAAAATAAACTTTAATTGACAATGCATGTACCTAGAAATACGAGTGAGAAAGGTTTACATTTGACTTCATCTTCATGCTGAAATACTTGGGCATCTTTATCAATGAGGGAAAGGAAATTATCATCAGAGGCTCTACCATCCAACCAATACCTACTGGTCTCCCGAATTTCTTCAACTGAAGAACCCGACCCTTCACGAGGGTAATCAACAAGGATTAAATTATCATCATGCCCTTCTGAGGCTGGTGTCATGAACCTATACCACTGGTCGAGCCCTCCTCTATAGGTACCTCCTAACCAGAAGGATCATTCTGACTAGAAGTATATCTGGATCATGAAAGCTGACCAATGCCTAACTAGCATCACACCTTGGCCAAGGATTTTTATCATTACTGACACTCTTGTGCCATCAGTGCTCTCACCCTTGCTCGACATGATAATACTTATTTCAAGGTCTAATTTTACTATATCAGGTTTGGTTATCATTTTCTCTTATTTTGAGGTTAAATCTTAACCAAAGGATTTTAATATCACAATAACTTGGTTCCAAAAGAAAAACCTTTCTTCATCATTTAAGAATAATCTGATTATTAATTTCTTAAATAGAGAGGGGTTCAAGACTCATAACTTTACACATCCTAGAGATAATATCTGCTAATCTCAACATACGAGGTGAGATAAGGAGTTATAATCAATAAAGAGGTTCTATATCACATTGTTTTGGTTCCAAAATCATTTCTCTTAGTTAAAGGTTAAGCTGTTTTCTTTGTGCATATAAAGAGAGAGATTTAGCTCATTAACTTTTCACTTCTAAGAATAATTTGCATATTCTTAACATAAATAGAGAGGTAGAAGAGACAAGTCATCCTTGATGGTCTCTGCTAAATTAATGAACTTGGATTGGAGGGTGATTAAGGGCACGATTCGAGTTCAGAAATTTTATGATCAAAGACAAGGAAGCCTCGGTAGAGACAAAGCAATAACAAACAATAGAGCAATATAAAGAAAATCTCGAACCAACATTCTGGGTTGGAATTGATGATGGAAAAGTAATTCGGAAGCAAGATCATTTTTCTATACAGACTCGAAAAAGAAAGTGTCATCCATCGGCATGAACCAGAAATTAGCAAGAGCCGACTTCATTAAGATTTCAACAAAACTAAGGAATACCACGAGTTTTGCTTTCCAACCAGATGATATTCAGTAAAGAAACATAGGTCTTATGATAATAAGAATAACAAATTTATGATTCTCATTACGTGCCTGATTCAAGTAGATATGAAGCTTGAGGATGAGATCGGGTCTTTCACCGAGGAACCCAACAAAAGCGACAATGCCACTATTAGCCTTACGGGCCAGAGCAAGATATAGAGATGGCTACTTCACAAATCAAGTAGCCCCACAATTATGTAGCTGACACAAATGAAAAGATAATACTACCACAAATTGCTCGACAGAGGAATTTAGTTCATGAACGCCCCACAATTATGTAGCTGACTGATAGCGAGGGAATTTAGAGTTTGATAAATGAGAAAATATGTCGAGTTGAGTGTAGATATATTGGATGAGGTTTCCCCAAGATTACCAGAATGCCGATCAAGAAAAGACAAGGAAAAGAACGAACTCCCAAAAGGTGATGTTTGAAAGAAGGCAAGCCAAGACAAGACAAGACAGACGCGGATACAGAGTGGGTTGCGAAACCAGAAGATTGTCGTTCCAGAAATGGGTAAGTAAGTGTCTCCATGAAAACCCCTAAATGAGAATGATGAAAGCCCCAAGCCAATATGAGGAAACGGAAGAATGAGAAGAGAGAATGAATTTGTGATAAACTTTTGAATCCTTTAGAACCTCCAATTCAAGACTCCCCTGAGCATGCGACTGCATGCCTACCTCTTGGCCATTTCACCCAAGAGGCCCGATAGAAGATTGGCAGGAGCTACTGTCTTCAATTTCTACCGACGACCTTCCCAACTAATATTCAATCAATTTTATATTTAAATCGATAGACTTAAGGTTATTGAAATTATTATAAATTTTAATATTTATATTCATTTACAATCTCCTATGGTATATTCCGAGAATTGGTTTGCTCAACTTCAAAAGGAAATTATTTATAAATAATTTAAATTGACTTGTTTAACAATAATTAAATTAAATTACTTTTGGCCAAGTTATGACTTTGATAGACTGTCTTACACCGACTCATGGCAAAGTGATAATTTCGATCCTCTGTTAACCATAGCCTCTCCCTGATGATATTTCCCTTTCCGTTGTGGTGTCGGCAGTCCTGCATCCGCTGACAAGAATTATGGTTAGATCATTCTCAATGGTTATATAAATATTCATTTAAATATAATTTCATGAGCACATTCAATTTCACATGATTAAGAAAATCATTCGCATATATAAGAAAATCGTTTACATTTGCAGTTATGACAAATAAAACATCTATTTTATACACATTTCCACATTCACATGAAAGCAGTTACTTGCAACTAACATAGCGACCATAATTCCATTGTCATAAGCATGTTCAAGTTAGAGGGGATGTGACATACGCCTCCCCTTAAGAATCATCGTCCCCAATGATTATTTATTATATATCCAAATCTAAAATCATAAGAATTATATATAGTGTTAATTGTTTGGAATAAATAAGGGTGTCATCAAGGAATACCAATACAACTTGGTTCAAACTATCACAGAAAATACTGATCATTAGATTCAGATGTAACATCTTTCTTCGAGGATTTGAAGATTCCTTTATATCTAGGAGCTAGTTTGGAATACATTCCTTACTTTATGAAACCTTTCTTCTCTTAGCCAAGAATTGTATTGGAGTATGGTTGCCATTTACTTAGCTTTTCTATCTATTAATTGCTTCCACCAATCTTTTCTGATCGGTTTTCTTTGTTTATCCATTTCTGACAACATTCCTGGACTAATGCTAATCCTGTCTTCTAGCTTACCCAGCTTACAGGGATTCGACATCTTTTTTGTCCAATGTTTTAAATGGAATCGTCTTGATAGCAGATTTTTAGAAGTTGTTATAACAACACCATAAAGATGGATATTCTTCCTAAGTATAGCAATCAATTTCATTTATCTAATGCATCATTAAAATAAGCTGTTAAGTAATTACAAGAGAAAAGATCAAAATTTCTTTCTAGTTTAACTGTCCTCCAAGACTCGGTATGCCACTGTAAAGAGGGGTTCCCTCTCTACAGCCATCTGAGCTCTGGTGTGTAACCCCACTTAACCAACTCTCGCACTACTAAGGATACCCTCCTACTAAGTACAACAACTTTGGTTAGCTAAGTGTCTCACTACCCTGCTCGACTTGGGAAGACTAATCACCTGGGTTTACTGGACTACCTGTCCACCCATATACCATAACTCAAGGTTTCTTTCTTGGTAAAGTTAAGAACACACCAGGTGCATTTTTCTAAAATTTACTTCCTTACAGGATTCATCAAAGGCCCATCCCAGACATGATAGAGATGAACATTACATCAAACATAGTGAACAACCAAAATGTTCTTATACAATAACTTAACTCAATATCAAAATATAAACAGTTTTTAATTTCAGCAATAAGTCAAGGAATGAGCTCCTTTCCAACATTTAATCAAGTTTTGACCAACTGGTCATAAAGTAAACAATCTTCAAAATTCAGTGGCTAGACCATTTCAAAATTGATAATTAAAACAATGGCATTCCTTGCCAGTATTAAAAGGAATTTTACCAAAATCCAATGAAGTGCTAAAATCTAGAGAAACACTTATCATGCACCACGTGACTTGACCAAGTCATTAACAAGGAAGTAGATTGCTGCACTGCAATCAATCTTCCAAAAACTTACAATAGGTTAGAGATTGCGTTACAAATGCATCAACAAATAAGTCCCTCTAGACTTTCATCATGCTCAAAAAATTTTCAATAAAAAGATTATAACACATCCACTCCTATTTCCTGGAATATCTTTCGTTCTATGCCTTTCTGGCATCAAACCTATTTTGAACCTTAGCCAACTACTGAATGCTTAATGGTTTTTCTCGTGGTGAGCTCATAGGTCCATGTGTTGAACCCGGTTTGCTCTAATACCATATGTAACACTCTACTTGATCTACAGTTTAAAAATGTAAACCAACTACCAGTTTCAGCCGAAGTTTAACTATCTTGTTTTCATGCTGGGTTTCCCATGCAGTTTGAACGGAAAAGAAAATCAATTTTTAAATAATTACCTCATATTCAATTTCACAACTAACTCTTAATCTTTCAATTTCAGCTAAAAGGAAACAACTAACTGATTTCACATAACCGAATCGCAGAAGATCAATAACTATCTAACCGTCAATCTAGGATTTCCATTTAAACAAATTAACGAGTTGAAGGGAAGAAATACTACTTTATATTCTTTAACTAATTTCCAGAATTTTTTTTCCATTCCAACTGAAAAAAAAACCAAAATAACTGTCTAACTAACCAACTGCAGATTCTTCAATGAACATTTAACTAAAAGAATAACAATTACTGCTTAATTGAAAATAAACTTTAATTGACAATGCATGTACCTGGAAATACGAGTGAGAAAGGTTTACATTTGACTTCATCTTCATGCTGAAATACTTGGGCATCTTTATCAATGAGGGAAAATAAATTATCATCAGAGGCTTTACCACCCAACCAAGACCTACTGGTCTCCCGAATTTCTTCAACTGAAGAACCCAACCCTTCACGAGGGTAATCAACAAGGATCAAATTATCATCGTGCCCTTCTGAGGCTGGTATCATGAACCTATACCACTGGTCGATCCCTCCTCTATAGGTACCTCCTAACCAGAAGGATCATTTTGACCAGAAGTATATCTAGATCATGAAAGCTGACCAATGCCTAACTAGCATCATACCCTGGCCAAGGATTTTTATCATTACTAGCACTCTTGTGCCGTCAGCACTCTCACCCTTGCTCGACATGATAATACTTATTTCAAGGTCTAATTTTACTATATCAGGTTTGGTTATCATTTTCTCTTAGTTTGAGGTTAAATCTTACCCAAAGGATTTTAATATCACAATAACTTGGTTCCAAAAGAAAAACCTTTCTTCATCATTTAAGGATAATCTGATTATTAGTTTCTTAAACAAAGAGGGGTTCAAGACTCACAACTTTACACATCCTCGAGATAATATCTGCTAATCTCAACATACGAGGTGAGATAAGGAGTTATAATCAATAAAGAGGTTCTATATCACATTGTTTTGGTTCCAAAATCATTTCTCTTAGTTAAAGGTTAAGCTGTTTTCTTTGTGCATATAAAGAGAGAGATTTAGCTCATTAACTTTTCACTTCTAAGAATAATATGCATATTCTTAACATAAATAGAGAGATAGAAGAGACAGGTCACCCTTGATGGTCTCTGCTAAATTAATGAACTTGGATTGGAGGGTGATTAAGGGCACGATTCCAATTCAGAAATTTTATGATCAGAGACAAGGAAGCCTTGGTAGAGACAAAGCAATAACAAACAACAGAGCAATATAAAGAAAAACTCGAACCAACATTTTGGGTTGGAATTGATGATGGAAAAGTAATTCAAAAGCAAGATCATTTTTCTATACAGACTCGAAAAAGAAAGTGTCATCCATCGGCATGAACCAGAAATTAGCAAAAGCCGACTGCATTAAGATTTCAACAAAACTAAGGAATACCACGAGTTTTGCTTTCCAACCAAATGATATTCAGTAAAGAAACATAGGTCTTACGATAATAAGAATATCAAATTTACAATTCTCATTATGTGTCTGATTCAAGTAGATTTGAAGCTCGAGGATGAGACCGGGTCTTTCTCTAAGGAACCCGACAGGAGCGACAACGCCACTATTACCCTTAATGGCCAGAGCAAGATATAGAGACGGCTACTTCACGAATCAAGTGATTACACGGGAACTGAAACTCAGACGAAAAGATAATACTACCACAAATTGCTCGACAGAGGAATTTAGTTTATGAACACCCCACAATTATGTAGCCAACTGATAGCGAGGGAATTTAGAGTTTGATAAATAAGAAAATATTTCGAGTTGAGTGCAGATATACTGGATGAGGTTTCCCCAAGATTACCAGAATGCCGATCAAGAAAAGACAAGGAAAAGAACGAACTCCCAAAAGGTGATGTTTGGAAGAAGGCAAGCCAAGACAAGACAAGACAGACGCGGATACAGAGTGGGTTGCGAAACCAAAAGATTGTTGTTCCAGAAATGGGTAAGTAAGTGTCTCCATTAAAGCCCCCAAATGAGAATGATGAAAGCCCCGAGCCAGTATGAAGGAAACGGAAGAATGAGAAGAGAGAATGAATTTGTGATAAACTTCTGAATCCTTTAGAACCTCCAATTCAAGACTCCCTTGAGCATGCGACTGCATGCCTACCTCTTGGCCGTTTCACCCAAGAGGCCCGATAGAAGATTGGCGGGAGCTACCGTCTTCAATTTCTACCGATGGCCTTCCCAACTAATATTCAATCAATTTTATATTTAAATCGATAGACTTAAGGTTATTGAAATTATTATAAATTTTAATATTTATATTCATTTACAATCTCCTGTTGTATATTCTGAGAATTGGTTCGTTCAACTTCAAAAGGAGATTATTGATAAATAATTTAAATTGACTTGTTTAACAATAATTAAATTAAATTACTTTTGGCCAAGTTATGACTTTGATACACCGTCTTACACCGACTCATGGCAAAGTGATAATTTCGATCCTCTGTTAACCATAGCCTCCCCCTGATGATATTTCCCTTTTCGTCGTGGCATCGGCAGTCCTGCATCCACTGACAAGAATTATGGTTAGATCGTTCTCAGCGGTTACGGTTATATAAATATGCATTTAAATATAATTTGATGAGCACATTCAATTTCACGTGATTAAGAAAATCATTTGCATATATAAGAAAATCGTTTGCATTTGTAGTTATGACAAATAAAACATTTATTTTATCCACATTTCTACATTCACATGAAAGCAGTTACTTGCAACTAACATAACGACCATAATTCCATTGTCATAAGCATGTTCAAGTTAGAGGGGATGTGACACTTTGGTTCCCAACTTACACATTTATGTTTAAGGGTTGTCCTATGGTGTTGATCATGGATTACATACTCTACGATTACTCACAAATTAGCTGAGTAATCGCACATTTTTTGCTAGGGTGAGTACTCTTAACTTTTACTCACCACTCATTTAAACATATTCACTCACCAATTATTCTCTTTCAAGTTCCATGATACACATTATCAGATATCATAGTGAACAGTTTAAGTTTGTATATAGTTAACTTATACTATTATACACAGATTTTAATGGCATTACTGTGTTAAGTTATATTGTTAACCTACTATTATGGCATTACCGTATCAGTTATCATATAGTTAACTATTTTTAAGTTGCCGAGTATTTGCTGAGTTTTTGCGGAGTCAAAAATTTTGGGCTTGCCGAGTTCTCTCCGAGTCCGAGTATGTAAACTATGGTGTTGATCATGAAATTTACAGACTTTGTATTGATGTTAGCAGCTGATTGCTTGGATTGGTGTGCACGTGTTTGTCACTATAACACTTGGAATTTGAATGTTGATGATACATTACCAATTTATGATAGTAGAGGCAATTCCAAGGTGGTTATAGACCCAATTTTCAGACTTCATAGGACTGGCATCATTTGTTGCAGCAGCCATGAGGTTGTGTGTGAGTATGATTGGAGATAATCATAGGATTTGGGATCCAAGTACAGTTTTTCAAGGGTGAGATGTTGATTCAGAATTGGAGTGGTGGACAAAATTTTGGAGTTGGTACCACTGTCCACTTTCCAATCAGCCTACATAGGACAATGAATGATAACATGCAAATGGATTGGCCAATGCTTCTAGCCCAGCAATGGAGTAATTCTCAGTTGGTGTTGATCAGTAAGGGTAATTTGGTTATTGGAGGAGTTCCTTTGGTCATTTCCACATCCACATTTCCTATGTTTTCTGAGGTATTGTTTAATGACAGTTTTTGCCCCAACATTCCCACATTGATTATAACAACATCAATTTTTGGGCTGATGGACTTCGAGTACTTACAGGATTCTTGGTGACAGGCTGTGGGAATATCTACAAAGTTAGATCAATTATTTCCAGCTCCACCAGTATGAGTGATAGTTACTACAATCAATTTGAATTGTTGATGTATATATCTTTTGATGTCACTGTGATGATTGCAGTCGAGTGGATGAGTTGGTGTGCTCATTATGGGCCTATTGACACTTGGGGATTAGGTGTCGATGAGGAGTTATCAGTCTACGATTGAAAGAGCAATTGTCAGGATGAATGTTTTCGAAGATGACACTGTTATCGGTTTTCGATTAGGGACTGATTGGTATCACTTTTGGGACATTGTGAGGAGATTTGTTGAGGGTTGCTCTTTGGAGTTGAGCAGATTATATTTTTTGTTGCCCAAGATCGTGTTAGGCAATGGGATTTCAGATATGGACTTCATTGAGGCGCCTTGGCAAGAGATTTTTCATGATATAGATTTCAGCCCTTGCAGGTATTTCAGTTTGGGTGTTGGTGATGTTCACTTTTTGGGATCACAAGAGCTGAGAGTGTAATTGGGGCATGATGAGTTTATAGTTTTTATTAGAGTAGTGCATCGACATCATGGTGGACATTTGCTAAGAGTGACTTGGGAACCTGGGATTACACTTGGGTTCAGTTGGTTTCAGCCGGATGTTATTGTTGTGAATGCGAAGGTCAATAAGGAGCTCTCGAATTCAATCACCTTGTTTTCAAATTATGGTGTTTAGGTGCAGAAGACAGTTTGAGGAGACCTTGAATGTTTGCCAAATGTGCCACAAGACTGGCCATTTGAATGCTGCTTTTCTGGTTAATAGGAGGAAACAAAATATATGGAGAATGAAGGAAAAAAATGTGCTTTGTCTTCCTCAGGATAATGAAGAGGCATTTTCCTCGGACAAGGATAAATAAACTAATAATCTGGAGGATAACAGAGAAAATAATCTGATCTCTGTTGATGAGAGGAGTTTGAAAGTGGTTGGAGGGGAGGGGGTTGTTTGCCATGGAGGTCTGGTGGGTCTGTTTCCAGGCCTTTGCAGTCTGCCCAACCTTCTTTCAGCACTCTTTTTCTCAAAGATAAAAAAGGAAAATGGAGGATATGATCCTTAGAGGTCATTCTGGCATAAGGTCTTCAGTGAGTCCTTTGAAATCTCCTGAGCTAGGTTTGGCTGTCAAAAAAAGGAGTTTGGTAAGGAAGGAAATTTGTTTTCCAACCAAGTGAGTAGGACTGCTGCTAAGTTGCTAACTCTTACAGAAAAATTTCAGAGGGAAGGAATGTGGTAGGAATTTTGAGCTTGTTGGAGCTCTCTGGCTTCAATCTACCTTGATTTGCTTGGTGTTGTGCAAGTTGTGTCTTAGCTTTGTGTTTTTTGTGCCATCCTTGGACTGTTCATTTGTTTCTGTAGCTGTTGATTTACAGCGTTAGTGTTGGTCTTGAAATAGTGTCATGGTTGTTTGTTGGACTTAAATCTTAACTCGTCTTTGTAAAAGGGTCTGGTCCCTTTAAAATACCCTCTTTTACCCTTAGTAAAGATAAAAAAATGTGTATAATAATGCTAGTTTTTACACAAACAAATAAATTTTGTTTCATAAAATTTGCGGTCAATATAAATCCTAGTCATTTAAGTGTTTCACCATATATAATAAAAAGTGAAACCTTTAGCATGATTGCAATTATGAAAAAGTGGAAATAAAGGAACACTCTTATGTTGAGCAATATGCTCATGATTAGACATATTCAAGAATTAAACTACACCTCTGATACACTTAATAACGAGTTTAAATATTGTCAAATCCTCTACTTTGTTGCCTCCTAAAATATAGTGTCTTTGTGCATATATATAACTAATTAGGATTTTCACAAATATATGTAGTTTATCTCTTCATTATTGGCGCATAAAATTTATAACCATGGACTAAAATAAAGCTTTGTAAATTACTATAGGCATTCAGATCTAGTGAGAAGTCTTCAAAACCAATCTTCATTTCAATAGGCCATCGCATATCTCTTGAAACGGCCATTGCTATTGTGAGAATGTGTTGCAAATATCGTGTTCCAGAGCCTATTAGGCAGGTACGTTTAACGTTGCTATTCTTTAGTGATGGTATGTGTTTCCCTTATTTAGAATTTTTATAATGTTGGCAATTTTTTTAATATGTAGATGATTTTCCCATTCATCTAGGTCTAGAACCTTTCAATTCAACGTCTTAATGTTTAACCATGCAGGCAGATATACGATCAAAGGAGTACATGCAAAAAAAGCTTATCAATGGCCATTAAATGAAATTATTCTCATAGACAATGCTACATTTCTATCAATAGATGTTTATCTTTGTTAATTCCTATAAATTTATGGATCTAACATTCGATAGCATTTGAATTATTCGTTAATTCAAAGACTTGTCAATTTGCTTGTTGACGATTGTAACTAAAAGAATTAAAGGAATTATCATAATAAGTTAGCTTCTATTGATGGTAGAAAAGTTAAGAAAAGAAAAAAACCTTACGTATTTTGAAAAGTGCTAGCAAATAGGAAATATGGAAGAATTATTCTTCCGAGGTTTTATGCATTTTTATATTTAATCTAATTTAACTTATGTAATAATGATGGAAGATCAAAGTTGGTTTAAAGAGACTGAAAAGAAATAATGTAGATAGGATAAGAGGAATACAACGACAAATTAAAAAAGAAAAGACAAACTAGAAAGTAAGCAATACAACAAAAAAAATATAAATTAAAGACAAATCCTCTAGCGTTTTTGACATTCAAAACTACAAAAAAAGTGTGGTGGTGGATATGAGTGTGTTGAGCACACGGTGATACTAAGCAGGGCAGGTGGGGGCGGCAGGGGAGAGGCGGGGTGTGTGAATCAGTATCTAACAATCTTTTACTTTTTAAACCTTAACCAATCACAATTATAACCATTCAAGTAAGATCTAGCAATTAGGAACACAATTATAGTTTAATCTCCCTCTTCTTGTAGGCTCCAATTTACAATCAAAGTCCAATTTCTACATAAACTCAGCTTCATCTCAGCAAGAGGCTCCAACCTCTACTTGATAGGCTCCAACTCCCACACAACAACTAAGCCTCAACCCAGCAAGAGGCTCCAACCTATTAGAGGCTTCAACCCCCACAAATCTGATTACATCTCACACAATACTCTTCTTCCTTAAATATGATTGTATCCCACACAATATCTCTCTTTCTAAATTCTGATTACTACTTCTGATTCTGTATGATGTAAGTCTTTCCTTTTCAAATCAGATTCACACTCAATATCCTTCACAAATCTGATCTCAATTCACACACTATCCTTCTTTCACAAATATGATCCAAATCATGCACACTTCTCTTTCATAAATCTGATCCAAGCTTTGTCATTATCTTCCTTCAGAATTGGTCACTATGTATATCATTTATTTATTTTTAAATCTGCTCATATTTTTCATTCCATCACACACTTTCTTCTAAAATATATCAGAATTGCTCTTCATTTTTCTGCCTCTTATTTATCTTTATATCTGCTCTTTATCTCAGAAATTATTCATTGAATTTGTTGTTTTTAAACTCACACCACCATCTATTTATATCTCCTTCAACCTCTTCCGAAGAGAGGTGACTTCACTCAATGGACACACCCAATCATCAAGGAGGCAACACTTATTTAAGACATAAACTATCTTCATTATATTTTAAATAACTATCTTCATAAATACAAATTATTACTACTTATTAATGCTTCTCCTAATAAAACATAAACTCGTCTTTTTATATATTTGCCTTAAATATGAAGCACTGCCTTCTCTTTAATATAACATTAATCACTTCCATTGTAAACTAATTTATTTAATTGCTGCCTTTTGAAAGATAAATCAGATCGCTGCTTTTTCCCTTTTTTTGTCTCATATGGATTTTTTCTGTCCTTTATTTTTGCCTTAAAGTAATCACTACATTTGTTAATTTTTATCTTAATCACTTGCTGCTCTCTATTAAGTCATGATCGCTGCCTTAAGGAATTAATTAATTTTGTTTTGATTGCTGCCCATAAACAAATCTTTTGTTGCCTTTAATGAATTGCTATCCTCTTAAGCTAATTGTTGGTCTGCATTTAATAAATTTGCTGCTTCATATATTCTTCATTGCTACAGTTATACTCGGACGATTTGCTGCCACAAAATTATATATAATTTGTTTGTGAACTTTGTCATGGGTGCAAACCTTGATGGGAATCGACTAGCATTAATATATCTTCTAGATAAGGAATCAACCAACATTAAGTGTTCAGCATTAATATGTAGTGATTGGCTATCATTTAAAGTGAACTTGAGCAATGCATATGTGGATTGATGATATGTAATGTAAAGCATAATCCAAACTTGTGTATGTGGTGCAAGCATTATCCAATATGTTAATCAATAGATCCATGATCCTTGGACATCGATGATAATATTCGTAACAATATCTTCATTCATCTTTGACTTCAATGATAATACTTACTTTGAAGTTCTTGTCCATATGTTTTAGACAATCAATCCAATAATCTTGTTCATGCACCTTGACATATATTCCATCAATCTCCACATTAAAATTTTTAGCATCAATGACGACCTTGTCCACTTTTGACATCAATGGCATTTCCAACAATGAGGCCATGGCAGTCACTATAGCTTTGTGATGGTAGACATCCCTATGGAAATTCAATATAGTAGGGGACCCTTAGGTAGAAATCTCTCTAGAAAGTCATTGCCAACGGTCAAACATCTCCTCCCAAAAGATGGTACATATTTCAAGTCCCTATTAGCCATAAGAGCCTAGAAAGAGCCAAATGAATTTATGAGATGGAAAAACATCCTCTAATCTCATAATAAGTAGAGCACTTGAATATAAGATGTTCCTTGGTCTTTGGTTCCAAATAGCATATTTGGAAAATATGATGTTCTTGAGGAATATGGTAGTATGTTTCAATGCAAAGCTAGTGAGAGAAAACTTTAAGTTGTGCAAGAGGAACCCTTAGGCTACAAGGTAGCTAGAGTTTGGGATATCTGGGGTGGGTGGGTTCGGGATTGAAGCATAACACTTTGTCCTACTTGATTTTATTCTAGAATCACATATTTTTTAGAAAAATACATGATTTAAGCCTAAAGGGGTTTTATCTAGAGGTTTGGACCAAACCCTCTTAGATAGAGCTCCCCTAGGGTTAAATCAAACCCCAACAAAGTCTCTATGTTTATAAAATGTTGAAAAAGAGAACAATTTTGTTTCACCTTTTGGGGATCGAATGAATTCATTTGAAAATGACAGTCAATAGTTATTGTAGTCCTCAATGTTAACTTTCCAAAAAGTATAATATGTTTTTTTTTTATTATATATATATAGCTCCATTACCAAAAACAATGATCTTCATTCAAGACACTAGGAAAAGTAACTAATACTAGAAAATTTCAAAAAAAATGCATTGCATTTTGCATGGATATCCTTTTTTCAATTAAAAATGAACAAAATTGATATATATGCTTGAGAGAAATATAATATAATAAAAATATAAATCAATGTAATTTTGGCTAGGAAATTGTGATCTTGGGGATTCCTTATTTTCTAGCATAAATTGAACTATAACAACATTTTAGCTCTGATCATGGGCTTGCAAACAAAATGCCTAGAATATATTTATATATATATGTTCATCCTTCTAAATTGTCAGTGAATAGGGAAATTGTCCATCTAATTCCCACAACTTGTTTCATGAAATCCATTGCCTTCTACTTCCTTTTGGGGCCCAACAACAAGTTGTTCAAAAGAACAAATGACTTCCATAAAGTTGTCAAAGACCCATTAGCCATTGATGCCTCATTTCTTGAAGGCAGACTTGAGCTAAGAATCACAATATGAAGAGTATCATTGAGACCTCTTAGCAAGTACTTATTGATCATCACCCTGGTCATGAAGCACATTGCGTCCCTATCCTCATCCAAGTCCAGGACACCCATGAACATGAAAGAAATGTCAAAATTCACTTGATGTCTATGATATGTAACAAGGAATTTATCCCAAGGATGCGTTGAATGTCAAATAGTAAAAGGCCCAACCATGTTTTGAAAACCTTTTTAAGATGCAATTCAAAGATTATCCCAAGATATGCCATTTGGTGAGTGTTTCTAGTTAAATGACCATTTGTATCTAGTGGTGTAGGATTGTGATGAAGAGAGAAACACACTTTCACCATCTCAATCCAATTTTCACAAAAACACAGATTACAAAAACTACGCAGTCAATTAACATTAAATCGACAATTTCATTTGCTGATTTCAATCAACTTTTGATTGCACTCATCATCATACTCGAAATTAAAAATAAATCAAATAACTTTATTTTCTTAGATTACATAAAAGAAATAGTTACAAATTTTGGGCAACTCCATTGCCTCACTGTTGTCCAACTTTTCATCTCCCTCACGCTACTTTGATTCTATTCTCCGAGATGCCTTTCATGCACTCAAATGGCTATGTTGTTTCATAACAGTTCCTTCTTCCACTAGGTTTGATTCTTCGTATACTTGCAACCCCCTTTTCACTTACTAGCCGCCACTAATTCATGCATGGCATTCCCTCTTTAAATTTTTGATTGATCCTCCCTTCGCAACTCTTTTAGTCTACTCTCCTTTGCACGATGTACTCTTCACGCCTCAATCTATAACTCTTTGCTTAACCAAAATCTGTACACCCCTATGTTGCAAATTTGCTTACCCTATTTTGTAAGCAAAGAGAATGCTTTGTCAGCACTCTCTTATCTCTCCTTTGCTAGCTTTATGGCATCATTTCAAACTTTTAAATCTATTCTCCTGCCTAGCGTGATCCCTTCCAACTTTTGTCCATTTGAAACATATGCCATGTAACTTACTTGATGTTAAAGCAACCTATCAATACTTGCGTGCAATTTTGATTGAATTGAATAACTTCAACAACTCTTTCCCATTCGATACTTTCTTTTACTCCCACTCTAGAAAAGTTTAATAGTCTCTGCAACTTTTTAAGTCATCTCTCCTTCAATGTTTCCTTCCCAAGGTTCTGCACAGTCTCCCTTCTATCCCACAACCTTTATCTTTTGCTCCTTTTCTTATTCCTAAACATTAACTCACCTCTTGTCAATACTCATGGCACCCCTTATCTCCAACGTAGCAGTCCTTTATCATCCTTGCTACTTGTTAATTTGATCTTAAATTTTTTGCAACTTTTCCTACGTTACCTTCACACCCACTTATGGTGTGCACTCCCTTCATTTCTTCTTGGACATTTATATTTTTCATACCCAAGGTTGTGACCCTTGGAATTCACATTAACAATGTATGGGTAAACCCACAAAAGTGGTTTACAATTCCAGTGAGGAATGAAAAGTCGACGATCCCATGCAAAAAAAAATGGTTTTTGGGGGTTCAAACAAACTTTTGGTTCGAGCGAACCCAAAGGGGGTTCACTAGAACCCTCCTTCGAGCGAACCCATTAAATGTTGGGTACCACATTTATCGGAAAAATAAGCAAAGAAAATGGTTGTGGAAAAGGGGTTCGCTCGAACCCCCTTTTTGCTCCTTTCTCCCCCTCTAGCACCAAAAAATTTCAAAATTTTTCCCTTCGAAGCTTGGCTTGAGGATGAAAATGGAGGAGACTTCACAGACCCAACTGATGATAGTAGTCCTCAGAACGAGCTATCCAACAAATATAATTTTATATGTTTGGTTTTACTATTATTTTTTTTAGTTTTATAAACATAAGATTTTCACTAAAAATCAAAAGCTCTATGTTCGCATATGTGGAAAAATAGTAGATTATAAAAATAAATGAAAAATATGATTGCACTAGATATTGAAGTCCTTGATCCAACAAAAATATTGACAAAAAAGTTGCTTGTATCACGGTCCACTATGTCAAATTGTAATTGGTTTGACTTCAAAACTTGATTAAGAAAAAATATTCAATAAAACACTATAAAATCAATTAGCACTAGATATCATAGTTACAAATCTAAATTAAAAAAATAGAATTTTATCCTTCATGGAAAAAGTTATGTTGTATATGGTGAGCGTCACTCCTTAAAAATAGTCTTGAAAAAAACTAGTTTCCGAAGGAGATGGAAAAAAAAGTGCAATCTGATTCTAAAAATTTTGAAAAAATTATATTTAGAATTTACAGACAAAATGTCACAAATCACTAGTTTGCATTATCTTCAAATTCCTCACAGTTTAGCCGCTATAGGTGCCTGAAAGTGAAGGTTTAGTTATAAAAAATTATTTCAATGTCCAGTTTGGCCAAAAATTGAAAACCAGTATTGTGGGATCACCCGTATGCCAAATCCAAAATGATGTGACCCCTCAACTTTTTGCTTGAATTGGTTAGTCCAAAGGGCATGACTAGCCACTCATACAATCCTTCATTGGTCTTGAATGTAGTCTTCCACTCATCGCCTTTTTGGATTATGATTTGATGGTAACCACTCTTGAGATCAATCTTGGTGAAATATCTTACTCCACCCAGATAGTCCATGATGCCATCCATCCTTCGTAAAGGGAATCGGTACTTAATAGTGATCTTGTTGATGGCTCTAGAATCTATACACATTCTCCACTCTCCATCCTTCTTTGGTGCCAAGACAACAAGCATTGTATAAGGGCTCAAAATTTCTCAGATCAATCCCTTCTTTAACAACTCTTGCACCTTCTTGCTCAATTATGTGTTCTTCGTTGGTGTCATCTGTTATGCTACTTTGTTTGGCGAACTCACTCTAGGTATGAGGTCTATGTGGTGGTTGATACTCCACATTGGTGGGAGTCCTTTCGAGATGTTCTCTGACACAATGTTTTGATACTCCTTTAGCAATGTTGAGACTTCATTTTGTGGTGCTTCTCTCCTTTCGCGGTACCACTCTCAGTGTCTTCACTTTTGCACTTCTTTGAAATCAGGGCAAAACACATGTTCTCATGTCTCAGTCCATCCAAAAATTTCCTCCCATCCAAGCAAATCCTGGTGTTGCCACATACCACATCCTTCTGCTCTTCCTCAGGGGGAATCAAAGTATGCTTCTTTCCATTCATGATCGTCGTGTAGGTGTTCTTTCTACCATAATGTATAGCCCTCCTATCATACTATCAAGGCCTCCCCAACAACAAATGGAAGGCATCCATTGGCATGATGTCGCACAACACTTCGTCCTTATATGTTCCAATGTGAAATTCAATGAGACATTATTCACTTACCAAGATTTTGTGATTATCTTATATCCAAGATATCTGATATCGGTTTGGGTGTTTCATCCTCTTAAGGTTTAACTTTCAGACCATCTCTTCTAAAACTAGGTTGTTTGTACTACCACTGTCAATGATGCTATTGCAACACTTGCCCCCCGACTTGCACCTTGTCCTGAATAGGCTCTTCCTCTGTGTTGGTTTCTCCCAAGTTTCAATGTGCAATTGGGCCCTTCTTAGGACCAATGATTCTCCCATTTTCGGATGCCCCATGGTTCCATATGATCTATTTGATTCCTCCTCGATGTAGGTTGCCCTAGCCTCGTACTCCCCTTGCTTCCTTGCACTTCCTTAGCGGCACTCAAAGGCACAATGTCCTACTTCTCCACACTTGAAACAAGTTCCCCAAAATGATCCTCGGTTGAATCCTCCCTCAGTCTTTTGGTATTCATCATTGTGGTGGCAATCACCTCCTTCCCTCCAATTGCGGTAGGAGTTCTCTTTAGGCCTCTGCTCCTCTTTGTGGTATGGGCTACTTCCTCTGTCATGCTCTGCATAAGGTCTCCTTTTATTGCGCTACACCCATTCTCCCAGAAACCTCTGGCTCTTGCTTCTCAATCCTCGTTCAAAACTCCTCACCAACTTCTCTTCCACCTTAAGTGTAAATTGGTAAGCTTCCTCCATAGTTATCATTCAGACCAGGGTTAATTCCACCTAGATGTTGGTTCTAAGGCCATTGATATACCGTGCCACCTTTTCCCTTCTAGCTTCATTGTGATTGGTTTGTATGATCATCTTATGGAACTCTTCAATGTATTCTTTGAATAGCTTCTCCCTCTGCCTCAAGTTTTGAAGTTTCTTCAACATCTCTAGCTCATAATCTGCAGGTATAAATTGATTCTTTAGTTTCACCACCATCCTTTTCCATTTTGATCCTCTCCTTTCCCTTCCAATTTATCTCTAGTTGAACTTCTTTCCACCAAATGACAACATGCCCCTTCAGTTTGGTTTTCACAAACTTGGCTCTCTAGATCTTCCAATTCTTCATATTCAAAGTACTCTTCCATCTCATTTATCCAGTCAATCAACTCCAGGTTCAAGCTACCAGTATAACTAGGGACCTCTATTCTTGATCACTTATTGATCTTGATGATGGCTTTCATCATCTTGATTTGGTCTGACTCTTCTTCGCTTCTTGTTCCGCTCTGGAGTTGGCTCCTCCTCATCGCTCTCTTCTTCTGGTCTATGGTGTTAGAATTGGCTATGGACGCCAAGATCTATGGACCAAATGGAAAGCACAAAAAAGAGAGAAAAGAATATGACAAGAATAGACTGTATTCAATGTCATTGATATGATATGATTATATTATACAATGAGAGATATCCCTTGGTTATATAGCCAAGGTGAGATGCAAGATGTCATAGGATTATGACAAGTGTCTTAATCATATGACATGAGACAACTAATCACACTTACCTAGGTTCACATGTAGTAGTTTTCAAAGGATAAGATAACAACTAATGACAACTAACATCTTCTAGAAAGATTCCTTCCTATGACCTAAGTAAACTTAACTAAGATGTAAATAAGTCCCCTAGTAATGAACTGACTAGGTACCAGACTTTATTTACACCAACACCCCCCCTTAAGTGCAACTTAGGGAGTAGCGAATTATTATGCAAATGACACAAAGATGCAAAGATGGGTCTCGGCTACTAGGCCATGTTAGGTACCCATGTACACACACAATGCAATCAATGCAATCTCTCACAAACGAGGAAAGGGAGAAAACCCAGTGGGACAAAACTCCTCCCCAAAAGAGAGATAAAATACAAAATAGAAATAATCTCAATGAAGAATGAGAAGGTAAAAACCCCATGTGAGGAAAAAGACCCCCCCATAAAAGAGAAGTAGAAGAGAGACAAGGTAGCCCCCCCTCAATGTTGAGTCTCCTACAATGATGGTAGAAGCTCGACATTGAATGCTGAAAATGATCCAATCTTTCCGAACAACGTTCCTCCCCTTAGGAAGAAACAAAACCAAGGATGTATGTAGGATATCAAGATGATGGATGATGTATGATGGTGTCTCTGAAGCATGCTCAAGTGTCTCCATGTCGATGCAGAAAGCTGACACACTCCAATCATGCGTTCTAGGCCACACTGCTAAAGATGACAATCCAACATCTAGTAGAGATGAATGTAGAACACAATCCAAAGACAAGGATATCCCCTCTAAAGACAAAGAGGCCTCCTCCAAATGTTGTCCAAAAGTATCCACACTCACGCCAATCTGTGAAGAATGTTCATGTAGAGAATGAACAAGAGGGTCAAGGTGATCCCTCACAACAACTGAAGAAGGAGCATCTTCATCAAAGAGAAGATGAATGCTATCGATGGTGTCCTCCAAATCCGCAAGATGAGACTCCACAAACAAGTTTGAAATACCTGTCAGGAAGCCATCCAAGGTAGCCATATCTGGAAGACAAGTAGGATCCTGCTGCACTGAATCACTAGGAGCCAAAATTGTAGCAACACAAGCATCCTCAGGTACAACAGTAGATGGAGGAGATAGAGTGCATGGCTCAAGAACCGGATATGATGTGAGTATGCCCAAGTTCAAAAAACCAAATGTCTCCTTTGAATCATGGTGTATATGTTCAACAATCGAAGGAACATCGTCATCATCAGAAGCAAACTGTGCAAAGGAATACAACCGAGATGAATGATCAACCACCCCAGTAGCAATGATATCTCTAGTCTCCAAGTCTCGAATGATCACAGAATTAGGTGTGAACTCCACAGTTCTCCCATCTCCACCATGTGTAATTTGATATATGGAAAGTATATTGTTTGTCAAATGAGGAACACACAAGACATCCTGAAAAGTGTTCTCCCCAATGCTAATAGATCCCTTCCCTGTTACACTCATATATGTATTGTTTCCCATCAAGATAGGAGACATCAAACAAGGCTGAAATGAAGAGAAGATAGTCTGTGAAGATGCCATATGATGAGATGCTCCTGAATCTAGAAGCCATCTCCCTGATCCTGGACTTGAATGAGCACAAAGAGCTTGTCCTTTATATCCTGATATATATGTTTGACCTTTGCCCTTTTTAGACTGTTTTGAAGTAGTAGAAGAAGAAGATTTAGACATTCTAGAAGGAAAATCAATCTTATTCTTTTTGAGAAGATGTTTCAACTCATCAATATCCTTCTTATAACAATAGTGTTCTTCATGTCCATCCTTCTTGCAATATGCACAAAAAGGTCTCTCCTTCTTAGATGTTTTCTCTTTTGAAGATGAATCTTTAAGTTCTTTTGTGGAATTTGATGTGGATTGTGTGTTCTTCTTAGGCTTGTTCTTTGTCTTTTCTTTGCCACTTGAAGACTTCTCATCCTTTACAACCAAGGCATGTGATTTTGAAGACTTCAAAGTACCCATTTGAATAAGCTTATCTTGCTCCCTAGTGAGTTGCATAGCAAAATCTTCAAAGGAAGGCATCTTAAACTCACTCCCAAAGGCATTCTTTGTAGCATAGAAAGTAGACACAAACACTGAATATTCAGGTCCTAGCTTTGAAAGAACACTTAAGATCAATTGTGTATCTGATTTCTCAATTTTACAATTCTTCAATTGTGTTCTTAGTGACTTGAATTTGGTGATGAAGTCTTGTATGTTGTCAAAATTACATGGATTGAGACTGATTAATTCATTCTCCAACAAATGTCCTTGAATTTCATCTGTTTTCCCAAACAATTCTGACAATGTAGTCCACATAGCCATAGGTGTATCCAACTGCTCAATGTGAAACAACTCAGGAGAGACATACAAGCACAAATAGCCAATGGCTTCTTCACAACTATTCAACCACTTATTCTTTTTAACTTCATCATTTTGTGGTTCACCATCAAGCCCATGAACTATCCTATACAATCTTTTTACTCTTAGCAATTTGTTCATTTCTGATTTCCATTTAGGATAGTTATAAGGTGTTAGAAGTGGAATTGTAGATGGCTCCATGATGAAACAAGAACACAAATCAAGAGGAATGCAACCACAACCATAAGAAGAATCCCCCCAAAAAATATCTGATTTGGCACTTTATATTTAGTGCGTTTACAGTTGCCACTTGCCAAAAAGAGCGAAGTGGTCTTTGATCTTGGTACTTACAAATGCCAAAATAGGCCACAGTATTAAGTACAATTTTTGGTACAAAATGAGATCAATCTGATCATACCACTGAGAAGTACACAAAAAATAATGCACTTTCAAAAAAAATTGCACACAAAAATGTTACCGTAGGAGCAAGATATGAGCTCCCGAAGTTCCCAAAATGAGGACGAAGCAGCAACACTTGTGAGAATATGCAAATTCTGGAAAAACCAGGGACCAAAACCAGAAAACGATTGCACCAGTGCGAGGAGCACGAAAAATTAGCCCAAATAAAAAAAAATTGCACTAAAAAAGGAGCTCGTAT
Organism: Sequoia sempervirens; assembly: GCA_007258455.2. Taxonomy (NCBI): domain Eukaryota; kingdom Viridiplantae; phylum Streptophyta; class Pinopsida; order Cupressales; family Cupressaceae; genus Sequoia; species Sequoia sempervirens. The sequence continues at coordinate 434,890,780 of VDFB02058242.1, read as the reverse complement.
GGCTGAGATATTAGCCTTCAAAGTTCGCCTATAAAAACCAAAATGCAAACGGTGAGGGGGGAAAAAAATTCTTTGAAAATTGATGACGTCGTGCTGACGCAGGATGACGTCAGCAAAACGTAAGCTTAAAATTGATGTTCCTGTGCCCGTCACAGTTGCCGTCGATTTCGTGCCGGAATATTAGCGATCGCCGGTAAGATTTGGAGATTGCTGAAATGTTAAAATAGCGCCCAAAATTTGGAGGGACTGTCACCGAATAGGAGGAAAGGGCCCGCCGGTAGAAGACTTTTCCCACGGGGGCCACACAGTAAGACGTGGGCCTATGTATTTGTGCCACATGGTTGATGCGACCCGCCGAGAAGGGTACGGTCTGCGGACTAAAAGTCTTCAGACTGTACATACTTTTCTCTCTTTTTTTATTTGATTTTTTTTACAATGATTTTAATAAAACCTTTTTGCATAAAGATTTTAATCACAAAAATTAAAATTTTCTAAAAAAATTTCAAAATATTTCAACGGAGTTAATAATAATTTTTTTTACAAAAATCGTACCATCGCAATAATGACGACCTGGGGCTGTACGACTCTCCGGGTAAATTTTTTTGCCTCACCGGACAACTGCTTCGAATCGGACGAATTGACAGTTGATCTTAGGGTTTTTGGGCCTTCTGGACGCGATGGCAAGGTCGGATTTGACCCAAAATGCTCCAAAATTGCAGCTACCTTTTGGATCTAGCAACCACACTTCAGCTTCAAACCCTCATAGATTTGGCCTCGTATATCCGATTTGGACAAAACAAAAGGAAAAATCGACTATCTCGAACCTTTTGGACGCAATGGTGAGCTCAGATTTGCACCAGCAAGCTCGGATATGAACCTGCAACAAAGAGCCACGAATGGAACCTCCTCAGATCTGGGATCTCTCTTCAGAAAAAGACTCTCTAATGGCACCCAACCCGCTCTAATACCATGTTAGAATTGGCTATGGACGCCAAGATCTATGGACCAAATGGAAAGCACAAAAAGAGAAAAGAACATGACAAGAATAGACTGTATTCAATGTCATTGATATGATATGATTATATTATACAATGAGAGATATCCCTTAGTTATATAGCCAAGGTGAGATGCAAGATGTCATAGGATTATGACAAGTGTCTTAATCATATGACATGAGACAACTAATCACACTTACCTAGGTTCACATGTAGTAGTTTTCAAAGGATAAGATAACAACTAATGACAACTAACATCTTCTAGAAAGATTCCTTCCTATGACCTAAGTAAACTTAACTAAGATGTAAATAAGTCCCCTAGTAATGAACTGACTAGGTACAAGACTTTATTTACACCAACATATGGTTTAGACCCTTTCACCTATCTTCCTTGATAACAACCAACTAGTTTTCCATTTCTCTCTTTTCGCCTCACATATCCTCCACATTTTTGGCAACATTGGCCATCACAAGCATCTTCCTTGGTGGAATCTTCCCTTCAACTTAGGTATGATTGCCTTAGGTCAGCAATCTGGCTACAAGGTTGCAACAACCTCACAATTTGGTGCTTGACTAACACACACATAGTCTGCCTTGGGTCAGCAATATGCCCACACAAGAGTCTTTCTAACACATGCTCCCAAAGGATTCAAACCTCGCTCTGATGCCTCTTCATGCAATTTGTTAGTTTTAGGATCAAATTTGCAACAAGCAAAAATACAACACATGAACAATAAACACAACACTTTTACTTTGGGAAAACCCTCCTACTCGAGGGAGAAAAACCCAACAAAATATATCTCCAATATATTGAATCAAATAAGAGCATAAATCTACTTACAAGTCTGGCCTTACTCAAGGCTGAATTTTACAATGAATAATAGCATCACTCCTTAATGCAAAGATACAAATGAATAAGATCCTCCTTGAAATTGATCTGCTGCTAAGGTGCGGACTTGGAGTTTTGAAATTGATTGTTTGAATGAATGAACACCACCTTGTATATATACCAAACTAGGCAATCTTTCATCTAGGTCGGCCTCTTTGATTTAAATAACAAATATAAAATATCATTAATAAGGCCAACCTGCCTTGATAATTATTTATTATCTGATTTTTTACTTAGGAGAAAAATATCTCCCTAAGCTACAAACACTGACACTCCCTCTTAGCTAGGGAGGTATTTTTCTTGTAATCCTCGACATGGAGTCTCTCGATATGACGTTCGCAATGGCTACACCCAACTGTGGAAAATCACATCTCAGTCTCAAAAATGTACAAGAATCCATCACAGAGTCTCTCAACGTGGCGTCCACCATGGATACTCCCATGTGTGGAAAGAAACATACGTATAAGTGTCCATCACAGAGTCTCTCAACGTGATGTTATCATGGAGTCTCTCAACATGATGTCCACCATGGCTACTCCCATGTGTGGAAAGAAACACACGTACAAGTGTCCATCACAGAGTCTCTCAACATGATGTCGTCATGGAGTCTCTCAACATGACATCCACCATGGCTACTCCCATGTGTGGAAAGAAACACACATACAAGTGTCCATCACAGAGTCTCTCAACGTGATGTCGTCATGGAGCCTCTCAACATGACGTCCACCATGGCTACTCCCATGTGTGGAAAAACACAAGTACAAAGGGTTCATCACAAAGTCTCTCAACATGATGTCATCATGGAGTCTCTCAACATGACGTCTCATCTCAATCTCAGAGATGAACAAGGGCTCACACCTCATATTTCTCCATCTCAGAGAAATATACACTACAAGGGCTTTCACCTCGTACTTCTCCATCTCAGAGAAATGTACACTACAAGGGCTTTCACCTCATATTTCTCCGTCTAAGAGAAATATACACAAGGGCTTTCACCTCATACTTCTCCGTGATAGAAAAATATACATTACAAGGGCTTTCACCTCATACTTCTCTATCACAAAGAAATATACATTACAACAAATCTTCATGATGATGTGACTCCCTTTGAATGTTATTTCTTCCTCTTCGAAGAAACTGATCGCGATGACAATCTATATGGGTTCTTCCTCTTCGAGAGATGTCTCCAGTTATGTGCCACCAACTCAATCCCATGGCAGCAAGTTGTGTCTCCATGATATCATGGTAGTTCATTTCTTCAGCCTGCGTGACTTCCTCACAGGATGCCTCAAGCTCTTCCTCCCTTGAATTCCTCATGCAATTTCTCATCATCCTTTTGCTCCTCGGTCTTGTCCTGGAAGCATTTTAGAGAGATTACTAATAGTTCATAGAATCAAACTACCCTAAAGAGAAATATCCAGATCAATGCTAGAAGCATACATGATTCACTATTCCCAATGTTAGTGCATGAATTAACTACATCATTATTCAAAGGCACAAACATAAAATACTTATCTCTTTATTGTGATGCTCTTTTCACTTCATCTTCATCTGTTGTAGAAACAAAACTCAATAGCCTCGGCCTCCATTTGCCCCTTGATGCATCCCGTGAGTTCCCGCTGCCAGGATATGCAAATTGAGCAATACTTTATCACCTTAAAATGACTTCAGCTTCAGCAGACCATGTCCCATTTCATAATTTCAGATCCAAAGTCACTCACATAAAATCTCACACACATTAGCTCGATAATCAATAAGCCCTCTACATCAAAAACAAAATATCCCAAAACTCAAAAAAAGAATGAAGCAATTGCCCAAGCTCTCTAATACAATGATAAGGAAGATAGCTATAGCCATAGAGGAGTTGGCATTAATTAAAGGAATCGTTAGAAATTAGACAAGGCATCGCAACCTTCCAAAATAAGGTCACCTTCATTTAAATTATGAGGTCATCCACAAAAAAAACCATAGTTGCATGATCTTAAAGGAGTCACCTCATAGAAAATATTCAGACATTCAGGAAGCCATCATAAATAGAGATTTTATGAAGTCGTTGTGGTGAAAATAAAAAAAACTCGTTAGAAATATTGCCCAGTCCACAAAAGAATATACGCCATATGAAATTTAACAACACTTCCTATTGCCGACTACATGTAATGTCTCTACACCTCCTCATAATATCCCTTGTTTGCATAGCTTAGTCAATGAATGCATATCAAGTCGCCTCTATAAAAATAAATCGTGCAAAAAATGAAACTGTTGTAACTTGATAAAACCGATGTTAGAGAGAGGAGGACGCAAGTAGAATTCTAAAGTCATAAAGTCATTACAAATGAATAGAATCGGCACTACCACACTTCATTGACACAATATACTCATACAATAACTTATCTTTTCATGCCATCAAATATGCATAAACAATCCCTGTAGAGTCCAAAATGACTTAGCCTTCAGTTAAAAAAACAAAATTCTCCACGAAATTCAACAATAAGAAATCGTCCTTCCAGACATAGTTCGATTCTCCACAACCTGCAATTTTTCTTAGACAAGTCTGATCGGATTTCCTTGAACCCGCTCTGATACCATGTTAGTTTCAGGATCAAATTTGCAATAAGCAAAAATACAAGAACACATGAACAATAAGCACATCACTTTTACCCTGGGAAAACCCTCCTACTCGAGGGAGAAAAACCCAACAAAAATATCTCCAATATATTGAATAAAATAAGAGCAGAAATTTGCTTACAAGTCTGGCCTTACTCAAGGCTGAATTATTACAATGAATAGTAGCATCACTCCTTGATGCAAAGATACAAATGAATAAGATCCTCCTTGAAATTGATCTGCTACTAAGGTGTGAACTTGGAGTTTTGAAATTGATTGTTTGAATGAATGAACACCACCTTGTATATATACCAAACTAGGAAACCTTTCATCTAGGTCGGCCTCTTTGATTTAAATAAAAAATAAAAAATATCATTAACAAGGCTGACCTTCCTTGATAATTATTTATTATCTTAATTTTTACTTAGGAGAAAAATATCTCCCTAAGCTACAAACACTAACACAATTAAGGATGAAAGGTCTAGATTGGACTATCTAGCCTTGCAACAAAATTCAACATAACACAAATAATTAAAAATAACATGCAACTTTATTGATTGAAAACACAAACACGCATGCTCACAGGCCTTCTCAAATACGAATTACAATAGGCTCCATAGGTCTCACCTGTTGGCTCATAGGCCATCACAGGCTTAATTACTACTATATGTAGAATCGGTTTCAGAATCTAATACACTAAAGTCCAACTCCATATCATACTTCGCTACCTTTCTACTGAATTCAAAGAGTGATTATATACTAGCTCCAAGCATTAGGAGTCATCTATGTTGGCCTTAATTAGGTCCCAAGTCCAAGGTCCAATGAAGCGTTTAGGTCGGCCCCAAGGAATTGAAGAAGCATCAAACGTAAGTGCAGATGGGTACAGACCCAATTGGGATTGGTCTTACCCTATATCCATCTTGTGATGGGCCATGAAGACTCTGCAATATATGGGAAGGCTCTACACATCACCTCTAATAGGTCCATGTCTAGATTGATTGTCGAGGTGATCTTCTGTTTAAGAGTTCCCAAATCGTAGTGCCACAACAACAATCACCTGGGTATGTTGTTGTAGACTTCTCATTCTGCCTTTGTTCCAATCCACAAGGGAAAATTGGTTTTTGCGATAAGATGTGATATGATTCTATGGGATGCCCCTGCATCACCTATTGTTGTTAAAGGCAATTTTTTGTCATTTTTCATAGAGAATGGTTTTTTCTTGGCAATTGAAGGTTATGCAGGTGCATGGATTTTTCTAGGGTTTTAACCACACCATGTCTAATTGTAAAAGTTTGGTGAATCAATGAGGCATGTGAATAACAGTGTATATATTTGTATTGTGTAGTGAATGCCTCCAAGTTGTTTGTATTTCTATAGGCAAATCTTAACTGTTATGCAATATTTCCCCTTGTCACATTTGCTAACATGAATGTAATAAAAACTTGATAATATGACACATTCTAATATATTACAAGCTTTGTAATGGTCATTTGTGTATTACATATGTATTTATGCAGTTCAGTTTGTATTACTAAGTATGCTCAGTGTGCAATGCTTGCAATTCGATGGCATATGTGCCTAAATCAAAACTTCTATGTCTCTTCCATTGTTTCTTTTATGTTATTTGTGACTCTATAGCCCAATGAATAAGGCATCAGTCTCTAGTCCACCTCACCAATCTCAAATCATTTAAAATAAAATAATTAATCAAGTGTAGGAATAGTTAGTAGCTTATGTGCATTCATAACATTGTGATATAATCAAAGATCCATCTTAAGATAGCCTCAAATGAAGTCATCTTGTGTGGGTTATGATTGTGCATTATTATCATCTATATAGGGGTTTAAATATAGCTAGTTTTACTTGGTTGAGCGATAGTATTTTAATCCTAGTAGGCAACTTGGGTTTAGATATCATTTAGTTCATTGTTTTTTATTATATGTGATCTCAATACCTGTTAAAGTATGCCCTTGGTTATACCCTCCCAAGTCTAAGTTGAGCTCAAATTGTAGGATACATAACCAACTCTCATAGAGTTAGAGCTTAGAGTCCTCCATTATTTTTTTGATGAGTTGATTTCACTTGCTTGATGACAAACCTGGCCTTATAAGTGAGATTTGGTTATAGGAAGTGGAGTAGTGATTTTGATACCTAATAGTACCAAAAAATTAAAATATGGGGTTAATGTTTTTGTGCTCTCATGGTTTATATGATACCATTTGATGGTTTTTTGTGAGCTTGATTCTATAAAATCAAGCACATGTTTAGTATTTGGGTTGGTTGTCATTTGTATTGATATTTCTTGTAGAGTGCATATGTGAAGCATGTAATTTGATGTTCCATTGTATGGTTACCCATTATGTTTGGACATATGGATGATGCACTAGAGGAGCTTGATGTTTTATGAGTAATCATAAAAATGAATAATAAGTTGAGTGTGGATCTTTTGGAGGCTAGTTTTTTCCCTCATGAGTGTTTTCATGGATTATATCTTGCACCTTCTTGATGGTATGCTTGTCTATTTTTTGTATGGTATATTTTGAATACTTGGCATATTTTTCTCTTGGGGTTATGTGGAAAGATTTTTATTGACATTTATTTTTCTTTCGCCATTTAACCTTATCGAAATATAGACCCCCTCTTTTGAGTGGCACACCCTTAGTTATGCCTTTCCTTGGTTAGGTTGATACCCTTGTGCATATTTTGTGTTGGTGGAAATTTTATGATAGTACTGAGGAAGTGAATTTTAAACTTAAGGTAAGAAGGTAAACCTTTGGAAAGTTAAGAAATTCTAAAGAGTCAAATTGAATTCTCTTAGAAACCTTGCAAGATTGTAGAATTTCAAAGGCCTTATAAACTTCCAATCTTTGATCCAAAGTCTTAAATCCCTTGAGTTCCTTTAGTATTCATCGCACATGGTCAAATTTATTGATATCCAATGGACTCATCTAAGTTGTTCACACAATTTTGTAGGATTTCAATGGTCATATTTGACTTTTCCTTTGAACTCCAAAATCCTAATCCACTTATCTATTGAATAATATTATAATATTCAAAGTGCATGCATTTTTGGGTATTCTATGGACTCCCTTCACCTTTATTTTTCTCACTACCATATCCTTACATCTTCCTCTTTCCACCTATACTAGGTTGCAATAATGGCTTACTCATTTGAATTTGGGATTTACAAAACCTAGAATCTTTCATCATTCTTACCTTTTTCATATTCATTCTTTGAGCTATAGAAACCTTTACATTTCTCCAAATTCTTGAAATTCATCATTAAATTTTGTGTAATTAAATTTATGGTCAATTGGTGATCTTGTAGAGTTGGTTAGAGTAGATAGACAATGTTCCATTTTCTAGGGCATTCCCATGAAGTTATAAGGCACATTCAAAGTTTTTTTCCTTATATAGGCATTGAGAACTAGCAATAATCCTTGTGCATACTTTGAATTTTGTTGAATAAATTAAGGGTTGCTACTTGATTTAACCTTATAATTAGCTCAATTTTGTGTTTAGCATATTTAACTTTGTTTTTGAGTTATGTTATGGTCATATAGGTTAGGGTAATGCACCAAACATGTTTAGGAATCTATAAATACTAGTTTTTCATATTCCAATTAACCTAAATCTTCAACCCTAGATCTCTTAAGGCACAAGAAACATTATACATACTTTTAATATTATTTTTTTGATACTTTGGCTTCCTAAAAGTTTTGCATTTCTTTGGATGAGAAATTTGACTTATAGAATGTTTGGGTTCTCATTAGGCTATTGAAAATGTTCCACTAGATAAATTTTTTTTAATTATGGGATTCATAAGGAATTACAACTTCTATTCGATAATAATTTACTCTTGATGAACCTTGAATCCCCACATGAAGTCAAGGAAATATGAATGTCAAGTAAAAATTTATCACTTAGCTCCTTGTTCACGTAGAGGTGAGGATGTAGGTTTTCCAAGGACTTTTGGAATCTTAACTCTTAGTCAAATGTACCAAATTACTAATGAACCCTACACCTCTTTTGTGTGCAATTCAATTTCATAAATGTGGGATTGTCATGTACTTTTGGAATTCCAACTTTTAGTTTGAAATCCTAATGTCTTGATGAAGCCCACATTATTTAGTTATCAATTAGCTATTGCTTTCAATGTTTATAGATTGTAATATTTTGGTGGATATCTTATTCCTATCCATTTAGTCTAATGTCCTAATGTCTCAATAATCCCAAAATTATACATAATACAAAACCCATAATTATACTTTAAAAATGTGTTTTTTCCCTATCTAATCCCTTATGCTTATATATTTTTCTAGTTTTGTAGATTAAATACATAACCTCGATATAAATTGATGAAGTATAAATTTTAAGGATTCATTCCCCTTACAAGATCTACTCAACCCTAGATGAAATCGTATATACTACTTAGATTGTTGTTGTCACATAAAACTGCACCTTGCTAAACAAGAGTTTAGTGTTCTAATGACACAATGGAAATGACCTCAAGGTGTGGGACCTTGCAAATTGAGGTCAAGTCTTCAGAGAAGGTCGACTTCCTCTTCTAAGTGAAAATGTGTTGGTCTAACCCAGCACATGAAAATCCTATCACTACTCTAATCTAACAAATCACAGAGGGAAAGGGGTAGAAGGAGAACATGAAATTGAAAGGAAGTTGATGCACCAAGATAGAAATTTATTTCTTCTTGCTTCAGAACAACATTATACATTAATGAAATAACTAATACACATACTCAAACACGAAAGTAAAAGTATTTTACTCAAACATGCAAGAGATAATAGTGGTAATAGTTGAATTTTATTAACATAAAGCTTAGAAGCAATCTTTACAATGGCAGGATGCAAGGAATACAATGTTTGCAATAGAAAAACCCTAGAGGAGCTAGAGGAAGAACCCTTGAAATGAATACATTTCTTTCCTTTATAGATCAGGCATAACTAAGGGTTGAATTCAAATACCTAACCCTAACTCAACTAGGGTTACAGAAAGATGAACGTCGATTAGGTCTAGAAAATATTTGAATTGCTCCCATAACAGAGTCACCGCCAAGCCATAAGGGCTCTGACATCTTGAATGAGCCCCAAATAATGAATATCATGAATACAGGGTGGAGCTCCTGCGAAAGTTGTTGAAAAACTCTCTGACCAATACACCCTGACAGAGAATAGAGTTAGTAGCACATCAAGGAGTAATGGCGACATCTTGCAATCAATACAACATTGAAAAAATGTGTAAAAATGATCCATAATTGATTAGATTTGATTCGGCAGCTGAAGATGTCACTAAACAATAACTTCTACAAATCTACTGCGAACAAGATCAATTAGTCGTTGAAGTTTGAATGTGGACCATCGAATCAAAGATGAAGGGCTTAGATCAAACATTGAGAAAGTTTAAAACACAGTCGTTGATCTTCATCTCACACACTAGCAATCAAAAAATCAGGCCCCACTGTGACACATGTCGCCTGCTCACCAACCCTCTAAGATTTGTACATTTCAGATCTATGATTACGGGCTAGCAGGCAACGGCCCAGATCAACGACGACCACCAACATGCGTCTTCTTTAACCACTAGGCTAGCGATCATAATGTGTATCCTTTAGCAATAGATGGTTGAGATTAGAACATCTTGATGAGGAATTTTTCATGTGCATAAACATCCTTTTAGTAGCACGCTCTTTAACCCTCCATAGTCACCGAGAAATATTTCATTAAATATTTCTATGCCTCCAATAGTTTAGCGGATGATGACGACGATGCCACGTGGCTCATGCCAGCTATCCCTCCATGAATCTAGATTTGACAGTGGGTACCTCACAGGAAAGCGAGGAACAATCAAGATTCATTTGTCAGAACAAATCTTAACCATTGATTGAATCGACATTGGCATGTTGGAGAGACCCTTGAGACTATCTTTTCAAAAAATTCCTATCACCCCAATGCGGCTCACTAATTTTTATTTGGTGCTCATACCATCGAAGGCACACTAGCATATCGGGCTAAGACACCTTAGGGTCTTACTGATATTCGTCCTTCTCTTTGATACCGTTGGAAAAATACGTGGGCCCACAAAGACATGTGTCACCTCAGCATTCGCCATCTGTCGTTGACACCATCCCATCAGAATATCAAAGGGACTACCAAACAACTCACTTTGATTTTTGCATGTCCCTCCGATGAAGAGATCTTGCCTTCCATCGGGATATCAAACAGACCATATTTTAGGTCTTGTCAATATCGATCGTTCTCTTTGACAAGGAGGCCACCCCAAGGGTGGAAGGTGTCACCTCCCATCCCTTTATCTTTTTTAAATTTATTATTTTAATCCTGAGGGCTAGCGGGGAACCAATAGAATGTATCCTATGGGATCCTCTTGGTATTACAAAGGCCTTAAGAAAATATTAAACGATTTTGAACCCAGCATAAAACATGATTTATAATGACTCAACGGGTGGCGACCAAGAATACTGGGATGAAGGGATAAACATGACTTCGACGGAAATAAGTTATAAATAAACGACTGAGAACTAGCTATAGAGAGTCAATACCAAAATATAACAAAGTGTTCGCCAAGACCAGGGGGTTTAGGGTTTAAGCATATGAGGGTTTTGGAAGCCCTAACCTACAGATTCAGAACCCCAAAAATGGATACAATTAAGGAATTTGAAACCGTCAAGGCCCAAATTCATCAAAATAATCACAGATTTCAACAGGATGCACACATAGGATCTCTCTGATCAGATATAAATGAGGTGCATCCAAGGGTGGCATAAAATATGTCAACAATGTGGCGACTTCTATAGGATGATTGCTTGCTAATCATGGAATCTAGAGGCCTTATCTGTTCATTGGGCATAGAGTCATGAAGGGAATTTACAAAATTGGGTCTCCCAAGGGCAAAACAAAACATGTGCAGGCCTGCACTTGGAGAAAAGCATGGAAGCTAGGAACATACATTCCCTTAAGGAGAATGTAGGGTGTGCAAACGCACTTCATGGAAATCAAGATATGTACAATATATACATTAATCTAATAGGAAGCAAATGAAAGGAATTTTCCTCTGTCAAAGATGAACCTTTTGAAGGAGTTGATCTCCCTCAAACCATAGTTGCAGACCTCACTCAGATGCAACCATTGAAAACTATTGCCAACATACATGGAACTACACAAAACGCTTGCAAGGTGAAGGATCTCTTCACTGTAAACTTTTCCATTGCAAGCGAACCATATGCTACAAGTGCTAGATTCATCTAACATTGGTGTCTCAGCTGAACATACAACAACAGGGGTGAACATTTTTTAAGATAGGTCAACACCCAAGAGAAAACCTTCTATAGAGGGAAGAGAACTCACCTCACAAAAGGATAGGCCAATGTCAACACTGTTGACCTCCTCAATGCATGAACTGAAACAAAAAGAGAACGTTTCCAGCTCACATGATGATGTAAAATATGCCAAATCTGATTTTTGATCTGCACAAAGAATCTCTTCTTTCTACATCTCAAAAGAAAAGCTTTGAAGCTCAGGCATACAATCAAATTGAGATGCACGAGCATCACTCTCCAAACAAATGTGTGGCTTCTCAATGGTGGATTTTTCAGTGTGTTGGTTCCATGTGAAGCATTCTAACTCAATCACATTATCCCTAATGCCAAAGGTCACATCTTCATCTTGAATGAAGATCTCATATTCAACATCGAGACATTCAAGGACAACATAAAACCAACAAACCTCATGATTACTTGTATTGATGCACACTTCATCAACACATACCTCATATTTTTGAGACACATTGGGTGAAGAACTGAATTCTTCAAGTTGTCTCTTTTTTTTTTATTTCTTCCTTTTGGCAACCGGTTGCAACCAAATAAGACTCTTGGCATGTAATGGTTGCCACGTCCTTTATTGTTTCCTCATTCTTATGATGCTTCCCACAAGGCGCCTCATTTGGGGGTGATGATTTGATGTTTAAACCAAGACACGAGATTCCTATAACATCCTAAGAGAGGCCCTCCACCTCAAAACTACAAACCTCAACAGATTAAGGATCTTCATCCACCATAATAGGGGTTGAACATGTCTGTTGTTGCTGCTCAAAAACCTTGGAGTTGTCTTCAACCATCAAGCCCAAACCAAGTTGTTTGGAGGCTTCAATTGATGTAGGTATAGCTGATCTATCCTCCTCATCTTCAACAAAACAAGGAAGTGCATCAAATGAGAGGACTGATTCCTCTATTGTATCAATTTTTTCTACCTTTTTAATGCCTTGTTGCTACAACACTATTTCATCTTCATTTTTTTCTTGCAGTAGAGTAAGACACTCATTGTCTTGAGCACATGAAGGCTCCACAACAGCATAAACCTCCTCACTCCTAGCCCGAAACTTCTCTTTCCTTTGTTCTTCTGACCAATTAGGATCCCATACCACAGGTTCACCTTAAAGAGTGAAATAGGAAAAGAGGGAGAAAAATGGTCAAAAGGGCATTGGAACTCTTGTTGAAGCTTTGGAAGGGGCTATTCAATAGGAGTAAAAGGTTGAGCCTCCTCAAGGATGGGTTCTTGTGAGGAATGGAGGCTCTCAAAACTTAGGATCTCCAACATAGAAGATCTGCTTGATGGCACAAGAGGTTGTATTGGAGTTTCAAGGGGCTAATTAGGATTCTTGAAACTAAACTTTTTGTGCTTGCAAACCTCTTGCATGATAGGTTGCTCTAAAACAAAAGGAGGGATAATGGGGTTTCAAGAGGCTTGCTAGGTTTCTTGAAACTTTGGAATTTATGCTTTCTTACCTCCTCCTTAGCAGTTTGTTTTGGAACAAATGGAGGTGCTTGTTTGAAACTAGGCACACAAGGGGTTGCTCGAGTCTTAGGCACTTATGCTAGAGCAAGGGAAAGTCTAATTTTTTCTTGCCTAGCAACAACATCTCTTGTTGTATACTCCCCTTGTTACTTTCTTTGTGCCTCCATCTACTGCTCATACCTCCATTGAGCGTCTAAATTTTGCTACTGTGAATAATGAGCTTGATGGACAAACTCATCATGCTGTGGGAAATAACCTTGTTGTTGCCCTTGATAGGCTTGATTTTCCCACTCCTCCTATTGTAGGTCAAGCTCTTGTTGTCTACAAAGCTCCTTAAGCCATCTATTGAAATCAAGCAAAATGATTTTGATTTCACTTGCACTTAAATTATCAAAATCTTGAGGTTGACTAGGGGAGAAACAAGGTTGATTTTCAAGGTGATGAATCTCTTGGGGCTGCTAATATGAATGTGTAGGCATCTAAGAAGACTGAGCAGGGTGGGGTGGGTGGTATGCATTTTGAAAAGGTTGAGAACCCACAACAATAGGGTTATGTGGAATGAAATGGGAGGTATAACCAACCTGATATGGCTGATTCGGAGGTGCAAAGCTGGCATTATCATGATATGGTGGAGTATACATGTAGTTTCCATTAAAACTTGACATTTTTATGCATAGGAAACACTTTGAAATTTAAAAGGAAAGCAGAGGACTACCCAACTAGAGATTTTGTGTACATAGCAAAGAGTCACCCAAAGATGTATCTTGCAAAGTCACCAGGTGCTTGTAGAACTGCCTCCAAAGGCTAAAATGTTGAAGAAGGCACCACTTCTTCAATGACATGAAATGGAACTAGGCTGCTTGAACCAACTGATTTTGAATGGAGTCACCATGGTGTTTGAATATATGCCTCAAAAGGCAAGATGCATTGAAGAAAACACCAAATTCTTCAATGGAGAGAAGTAGTCCCACTGGGCGTGCCAAAAATTGTTGTCACATAAAACTGCACTCTACTGAACAAGAGTTCAGTGTTCTAATGACACAATGGAAATGACCTCAAGGCGTGGGACCTTGCAAATTGAGGTCAAGTCTCTAGAGAAGGTTAGCTTCCTCTTCTAACTAAGTGCAAATGTGTTGGTCTAACCCAACACATGAAAATCCTATCACTACTCAAATCTAACAAATCACAGAGGAAAAGGGATAGAAGGAGAACATGAAATTGAAAGGAAGGTGATGCACCAAGATAGAAATTTATTTCTTCCTGCTTCATAACAACATTATACATTAATGGAATAACTAAAACACACACTCAAACATGAAGGTAAAAGGATTTTACTCAAACATGCAAGATATAATAGTCTTAATAGTTGGATTTTATTAACATAAAGCTTAGAAGCAATCTTTACAATGGTAGAATGCAAGGAATATAGTGTCTGCAATAGAAAACCCTAGAGGAGCCAGAGGAAGAACCCTTGAAATGAATACATTTCTTGCCTTTATAGATCAGACATAACTGAGGGTTGAATTCAAATACCTAACCCTAACTCAACTAGGGCTACAGAAAGATGAACGTCGATTAGGTTTGGAAAAGATCTGAATTGCTCCCATAACAGAGCCACCACCAAGACATAAGGGCTCTGACATCTTGAATGAGCCCCAGATAATGAATATCATGAATGCAAGGATGAAGCTCATGTGAAAGCCGCTGAAAAACTCTCCAACCAATACACCCTAATAGAGAATAAAGAGTTTGTAGCACATCAAGGAGTAATGGCGACATCTTGCAATCAATACAGTGTTGCAAAAATGTGTAAAAATGATCCATAATTGATCAGATTTGATTCGGAATATGAGGACATCATCTAACAATAACTTCTGCAAATCTTCCATGAAAAAAATCAATTATCCATTGAAGTTTGAATGTGGACCATCAGATCAGAGATGAAGGGATTAGATCTAACATTGAGCAAGTTTAAAACACAATCATTGATCTTCATCTCACACACTAGCAATCAAAAAATCGAGCCCCACCATGACACATGTCGCCTACCTACCAGCCCTCTGAGATTTGCACGTTTCAGATCTACGGTCATAGGCTAGTGGGAAACGGCCCAGATCAACCCCATGACTAGCAACATGCATCTTCTTTAACCACTAGGCTAGTGATCATAATTTGTAGCCTTCTTTAGCCATAGACAGCTAAGATTAGAACATCTCGATGAGTAATTTTGCACGTGCATAAACATCCTTTAGTAGCACACTCTTTAACCCTTCATAGTCACCGAGAAATATTTAATTAAATATTTCTATGCCTCCAATAGTTTAGCAGACAACGGTGATGACGCCATGTAGCTCATGCTCGCTATCCCTCCATGAGTCCAGATTTGACAGTGGGTCCCCCACGGGCAAGCGGGGAACGGTTAAAATTCATTTGTCATAACACATCTTAACCGTTGATTGAACCGACATTGGCATGTCAAAGAGACCCCTGAGATTGTCTCTTCAAAAAATCCCTATCACCCCGATGCGACTCACTAATTTTTGTTTGGCGCTCACACCATTGAAGGCACACCAACATATCAAGCTAAGATACCTCAATGTCTCATCGATATTCGTCCTTCTCTTCGATACAGCTAGAAAAAGACGTGGGCCCACAAAGACACGTGCCACCTTAGCATTCACCATCTGTCATCGGCACCGTCCCATCAGAATATCAAAGGGACTACCAAATAGCTCACTTTGATTTTGGCCTATCCCTCCTATGAAAAAATATTGCCTTCCATCGGGATATCGAAAGGACCATATTTAGGTCCCGCCAATATCGATTTTTCTCTTCAACAAGGAGCTCACCTCGAGGGTGGACAGGTGTAACCTTCCTGCCATCCCTCTATCTTTTTAAATTCATTATTTTAATCCTGACAACTAGCGGGGAACCAATAGAATGCATTTTGTGGGACCCACTCAGTATTACAAAGGCCTTAAGCAAATATTAAACGATTTTGAACTTACATTAGCATAAAACATGATTTATAATGACTCAACGGGTGGCAATCAAGAATAATAGGATGAAGGGGTTTGTCAAAACATGACTTCAACGGACATGAGTTATAACTAAACGAATGAGAACCAGCTACAAAGAGTCAACAGAGGAATATAACAAAAGTGTCTACCAAGACCAAGGGGTTTAGGGTTTAAGCATATGAGGGTTTTGGAAGCCCTAGCCTACAGATTCAAAACCTCAAAAATGGATACAATTGAAGAATTTGAAACCCTCAAGGCCCAAATTCATCAAAGTAATCATGGCTTTCAACAGGATGCACACATAGGATCTCTCTGATCGAATATAAATGAGGTGTCTCCAAGGGTGGCATAAAATATGTCAATAGTTATGTTGACCTAAAGGATGTTAAGAACTAAATATATGGAGAGGCTCATATTGGTAGAGAAATATGTATGGTCAATAATGGGATTGCCCATGTAGCTAGCTTCCATACTTCAATCCAATATCTGTAATTGGTAATGACCAAATACTATGACGTTTTGGAAAGAAAGAACATAGGAGGAAAGGGACAAGCATTCTTGAACTTCACCCCTAACATTGTTATAGAAAAATTCCAAATTCATCAACACACCCAAGTTGTTCAACTATAAATTAGTGATAACCTAAATGTCATTGTGTATCAAACAAAAGGTGGTTTGTAAAACCTAGATCCACTATATCCAAGCTCCCCAAGCTAATTTTCAAGAGTGATTTATAAATAGAATCTAGAGAGATAATTTCCTTGTTGAATAGGACTATAGGGTTTTTATCAATTCCAACTTTTCCCCATGGATTCTTAAGTTCGTTTCCATTTTCTTGAAGAAATTGGGAAATTATTGGATGGGAAACTCTCATCATTGATACGATCAAATGGTCATTTCTTCAAAGTGTTGAGTGCCTTTAGGTTTTCTAAGGATTGGGTCTCTTGGGTTATGAGTTGTGTTACTTCCACCTCCTTCTCTATTCTTGTCAATGGAGAACCATCTTCCTTATTTGGTGCTTCAAGAGGTCTTCGACAAGGAGATCCTTTGTCACCATATTTTTTTATTCTTATGGTTGAAGGTTTGGGGTGTGTCATTAAAATTCATGTTTCTATTGGCCTTATCCAAGGATGGAGTTGGGGTAATGGTGTGCCCCTTGATCTCATCTGCAATTTTTTGATGATACTGCTTTGATGGGTGTGGCTAGGATTAGGGAAGCAACTAACTTTTGCTGGGTTCTGTATATTTATCTTATGGCTTCAAGGCAACAAATTAATGAAGAAAAGTCCTCCATATTTTTCTTCAATACCCATTTTCTCATCCAACAATGGATTGCTCACATTCTCATATTTCAGATAGGACAACTTCCTATGGTTTATCTTGGTGTTCCTCTCTCAATTGGATCCCCTTTGTGGGATACTTGGCAAAGTATTCAGATAAGTTTCAATCACGCATGAATCACTGGACTCATAGATGGTTGTCCTTTGTTGGGAGGGTGTTGCTTCTAAAATCAGTGATTTAGGTTCTTCCCAACTATAGGTGTATCCTTTAGGTGGTCCCTAGTAGTTTTATTAAGGAGTTGGATACTCTTTAAAGAAAATTCTTATCGGCTGGTAACTTGGCTTCTTCAAAATGGAGTTTAGTTAAGTGGGAGACTATTTGAAGACCAAAATAGGATGGGGGCCTTGGTTTGAGACAAGCTAGCCTCGTTGGTTAGGCTTTGGCTCCAATCTTTATTGGATATGGTGTAATAATAAAGACCAAATTTGGGCTCAAATTCTTTCCACCAAATATTTATTGGGGTGGCAAAAGATTAGGTTCCTCGTGTTGGTTTGACGGGCACAGGTTCTATCTTTTGGGAGACTCAAAAAGGGAGTCAGTTTGATCTAGAAAGGTTTTTTCTAGATTTATAATAGGGGTACTAAAACTCTTTTCTGGTATGATTCTTGGGATGATTTTCCTCCTATCATGTCTATGTACCCTCACTTGCATGATCTTTGTGATCAATTCATTGAAGCTAGATGGTCTCAGGTTGTAGACTTTAAACACACTGACTCTGGGATAGGCGATTGTCTCTAGATGGAAGGGCCCCATAGAGTGGCCAGTTGGTGGTTTTGGTGAGGAGTGTGCTAAGCTTAGGAGGAATTTAGATGGTAGAGTTTGTAGTTTGATTGGGGAGAAGGATATTCGAATCCCAAAGGGCACTATTAAGTGGTCTCTGGGTATCAAGAGTTGTACCTTCAGAAGTATGGGGGTGGAAGTCACTTGGTGGAAAAACATTTGGAATAAATTTTCATATCCTAAATGCAACTATTTTTATGGATTCTAGCATGGAATTAGTGCCTCATGTGGGATAATCTCCAAAAATGTGGTTTTCAGGGCCCTTCTATATGTGTTTTCTATGTTAATAGTGAAGAGGATTCTTCTCACTTATTTTTTCAATGCTATTTCTCTAGGGACGTTTGGCATCTATGGTGGGGTTATTGGAGCAAAGCTTGTGTTCATGCTTCTTCCTTGTTTGACTTTTGGAGGAGTTTGGATAGGCCTTTGACATAGGCCTCCTTTCTTCAAATTGTGTGGTACATGGGTCCCTCCATCCTTTAAAAAATTTGGCTTGAAAAGAATCGAAGGATTTTTAGGGGACATAAGATGTTGGTTCAACAACTGTGGCAAAGGATTGTTGGTATGGTTCAGGAGACAATGAATGCTAAGTGTAAGGTATCTTTCCCCTTGGAAGAAGGGGATGAAGTAATTATTTAGAGGCTGGTTCTACTTGGAATTAGGTTGGGGTACCCCTATCGTAGGAGTGTTGGAAGTGGAATTACTCTGAGAGGGGGGGTGAATCAGAGTAATATAAAATTTAAAACTTTTACCCTTGAAGTGAAAAACAAAAGGAGACCTTGAGACAAATACCACTTTGATCCTTAATGGAACAACTTAGAAACTGTACTCAAACAATGTTTGCAACTTTATCAAGAACTCATTGAACACATTGAATCTGTGTTTGAATTGTTTGACTTTACTGTAATAATTGATCATATAACATTGAGTACCAACAAGACAATAATCTAAAATATGAACATCCACATTTGTGAAATATTTTAGATAGATTGTAACAATGGAAAATGTATCAGAGCATTGCATGAACCACTTTGAAAAATGACAGACTGAAAACTTAAGGAAGATTAGCACAAACCACACAAAAGATAGACAAAACTTTGCCGAGTGGAAAACCCTTTCAGGGTAGAGAAACCACTCCAAAATGCCTTATAGGCTTAATTCAAAACTGATCACAATATTTTTCATAGCACCAACTCTATCACAATGTGGAGCACCAACTCCAAGTACAAACTGAAGCACCCACTTCAAGTTAGAAGCACCAACTTCACAGGAGCACCAACTCTATTTTTTAAAGTCTCAAAAGATAATACATAATTTTCAATAATGCCCACTAAAATATTTGTAATCAAATCAGAGATATAAACCTTTTAAACTCTCTCTTTACCCATTTCAAATATAAATGATATCACTATAATAACAACTTGTTATATGCTCAAGAACTCTTGTTCTCAGCCATACAAATTCTCACCACTAAGAAATGGCTTATAGCCATATATTTATTCAAAACAAATAGTTAAAATGGATTCCAAAAAAGGAATAACTGAAGAATCTTCGATTAATCATTTCTTAACAATGAAACCATGATTGTTAACCAACCAACTTTTTCAAACCTGAAAACAATAACCAGAAATGAAGTAATTCTTCTTTCATTTTTACTCTGTAACTTTAAACTTTTTCATTGCAAAAACGAAGTAAAAGAAATCTGTTCGAAACTGAACCAAAGTCATTTTTTCTATTTACTTTTCCATTTACCAAATTTACCTTCGAAAGATCAAGGAAATGCATAGATATTACCTCTGTCATGGTGGGTTTAACCTGCAAAGAAAATCCCTAAAGATCTTCATGAAAACTGCCCAAACCTCTGCTTCCAGCTCAAGCGAAGACCACCATTTTTCTTGCTAATCATCAAAGACCAACATAACTAAAAAGTAGGTCAGAATACCAGAACAAGCTTGCTCAAACTGTGATTGAAATTTCAACATGGTGGCGCTAGGGTTTGAGCTTATTATGCAAAAATGAAACTATCATTTGTTTACCCTAGTCTTCTTTTCATCGAGTACCAAATCATAATCAATAAACATTTGAAATTCATGAGCCCAAACACAATCATTTTCAAATCCATTTTACCACTAACAAAATAATGAATATAATGAAAATCTAGTCACTGCCAACTCACATCCACGAGAGTTATCATATCTGTCAAGCCATCATAGTGTCACTACCAAAAAAAACTGATAAGCCTTCTTTCGAATCAAAACTCTAATGAGTATGTCGACTATCATATGCACGGTGAAGACTAAAGTCTTCAAATTAAATGATAACAATTCCAATGAAATGTGAAAGCCGATAATGAAGTGATAAGAGCCCTATGGTCTTATAAAAAGACTTAAATCAATGAAAAGGTCGACAGTCATATATTGTATGACTTTAAACTTTAACAAAGGTTGAAACCAATAAAAATAATATGAACTATGTCATATGGTAAGCCTGAGTCTTTTTATTATAAAGGCTTTTAATAATCTTTTAAAAAAATAAAATATTCATAGCCTCAATATCATATAAGATGGTGATCACAAAAAAATACCATGCCAAGATCAATGTGATAAACATCAACTGAAACCATATCACCAAGTACCATAAAATGATATCACCTGAAATGAATCTTCCCACTGCAATGTCATAACCTATATGTGCCATGTCAAAACTAAATTCACCATAGAACCAAGTGAAACTGTTGTCTACACATGAAGCTCCAAACATCATAGTGCTGCAAATTTGAGTGTGAAACTGAATGCCAAAACCAAGAGTGCCAAACAATAGTGCCAATGTCAAACATAGAATTATGATCAAAGCCATGAAAGACCACCAATGCTAAAGTTTGAGTCCATGCACATCAAGAGTCCATGCACATCAACTGTCTTATGAAGAAATCACACCACCAAAGTCTGTTTTGACATCAAGGACAAACAACCACAATAAACAAATTGAAAGCCAACAAGGAGTAATCGTAACTCCCGAAAGAAAACCCAGAGGAAGGGTCTTTGGTCCCCTCCTCCTGATGGTGTTTT
Organism: Sequoia sempervirens; assembly: GCA_007258455.2. Lineage (NCBI taxonomy): Eukaryota > Viridiplantae > Streptophyta > Pinopsida > Cupressales > Cupressaceae > Sequoia > Sequoia sempervirens. The sequence continues at coordinate 434,869,257 of VDFB02058242.1, read as the reverse complement.
AAGAATTAACATTGATGGTTCTTCGAGGGGTAATCCTGGGCATGCAAGAATCGATAGAGGTGGAAGGGACAAGGATGGTAATGTCATTTTATTTTATGTGCTATTTAAAGAGCTTGTGCTTTGGGCTGGCATCAAATCATTTGTGATTTAGAATCTCATATTTTGATTAATATTTTAAATAATTAGATGTTGGATGGAGCCAATTGGCATCTTGCCTTGGTGATTAGGTAGATTCTTAGATTGACCTTCGTGTTAGATGTTGTCTCCTTCATACATATTCCATGGGAGTGGAACAAAGTGGTTGATTGTTTGGTGAAATGGGTGCCAGATAATGTTGGGGGTTGGTAGGTGGAAGATTGGGAGCATTTATCCTGAGAGTATTCCCAATATTTGGTTAGACAGATTATTGTGAATAAGATTGAGTAATAATTTTCTGGATTGGGCTTTGTGGGTGTGGCAGTTTTGGGGGTTTTTTATTCCGCCTTGGGGTGCTTATTTGGAGTCTTTTGACTCTCTCTTTGTAGCTCTTACATTGATTCAATAAATTTTTACCCCCTTTTTATTAAAAAAACTCTCATCATTGATACCATTCATGAGTATTTTACCATGTAAGAAAGTAGAAGGTTCCACATGACCTCATTTCTAATTTATTCAATTTCAAGGAGATATGTGTTTATTGGTCTTACAAAGGTTGGCACAATTGGGATGGCTCTAGGGTAGGTGAAGTTCTATAAATAATACCCTCAATTTATCTTGAAGGAAAACCACAATTTTTTTTAAATTTCAATGATTCCTTCATGTCTTTGTAATTAGGACCATGGAGGGAGACTTGAAAAAAATTCTATCCTTGCAAGCCACAAAGGCCATAAAAGAATAATTGGTTTATTCAATTTATAAAATTTACATATATTATAGTTATTATATATTTGGGGCTCCACATAGGTTACTCATAAATATTTATGATATGGTGTTTCTCTTAGAGTTAAACAAGAAATTATGTGAAGCACACAAAGACTTGGTAAAAAAACATAGGGCTAGAGTATAAATTTCTATTATAATATGAGCCTATCCCTATGCTACCTTTCCAAATTCTAAGGAATCTAATTTAAAAATATAAAGGTATAAGTTCCACTTGCATGAAAAAGTCATCATTTTAACCAAAAGGTGAAATTGAGAATCCTATTAACTCCCACCTAAAACATGTGCTTTACTTGGAGGACTACTAATCTCACTATAGCGATAAACATATAGTTATATATAAGAAATTATCTTGATTCATTGCCTATCAAATGAAATATTCTAGCATTATAGACTTCCTAGACCAAGTATGTGTATAGTAAAAGAGGAATTTACCAACTTCCTATCCCTATTGTTGATTGGTTTGAAGAAGACGAGACATCCTTAGAGTATATGTTTAAACAAATAATTCAGCTCAATGAGAAATTACTAAAAATTAAAACCCAAGAGTTGGAAGTTATAAGAGTCAAAATCACCATAGGAGAACCTTCAAATAAGACTAACACTAAGAAATGAAAATATGATAAGCATGTACAGTAGCAATAAATTTCAAAAGATTCCAAGAAAGAAAAATAACCTACAAAGAAGGTATATACTAAAAGAAATTTTACAGAAGAGAAAGAAGAGTCAATTGAGGAGCCTCAACTAAACAAAAGCTAAACATAGTCAAAATCAAGATTACCTTAAAAACAAAATTCTAGTACTATACTAAAAATAAGTACCTACAACTAAAGAGCAACCATCTTTTTAGGAATCTATTTTTCCTTTGCAAATTCCTATCTTTACTATAATTTATATTTTTATCATTTAAGATCCATAAGTTCCTAAAATTCTATATGTTAATATGGAAATCCAATGATGATTTGATAGCCTAACACATTACCCATGTGGTATAAATTTTACATCTTAGAATTTTCCAACTTGGTTATAATTTCCTTGTCCCTCTTTGCACAAAACTAAAAACCTTTTGTAATCCTTTAGTTAAGTTCTTTTTCAAGAGATTACATAGTTATCTATTTGACCTATCTTATTTTGTAGGGTCACAAGAGTGACTAGCCCTAAAAAAAAGGGGTGACCTTGACCCCAAAAAGGGATAACCTTGTTTTGTTTTGAAGATGTATAATTACTCTATTCTTGATCACTTTTCCACTATTTTTATTCATGAATGAGAGTTAGTTATATTCCTAACTAAGCCATGTCTTCCCCTAACTTATTCTTCTCTTACCTTGACTCTCAATCAAATTTTTATTCATCTATCTATTAGCTCTCCAATCTTCTCCCAATCACTTCCCCATGATCAAGAACTTACAAACCTTCAAATATTACCCTTGTCCTCAACATCAAGAGGTTGATTTATCCACATTTTGCAAAGGCTCTTGCTAATAGATCTTCATTCACTATTCCCTTTATTCCAACACAAGGATAATGAGTCACCTATAGATAACTAATCCTTTTGCATTGTATCCTCCACCCACAAAATTCTTATGCTCAACACAAGACTCTATGAGCCTTTTCCCTTATGTATTGAAGCTTCAAAGCTTCCTATATCTTCCAAGTAATCTCCATTTCCTAGATCTAAATATTTTCTATCCCCATTATCATCAAAAGGATGTTCCATTTTTTTATAGAGGATAATAAAAAAGAAGTTGGGATCTCTAAGGACATAAGCAAAGATCTCTAAGAAAACAAGCCATCACTAGTAGCACCAAAAAGCATCAATGAACATTTTTTTATCATATAGGTTATTTATTTGTTTTGAAAATCTTTCAATGAAAAATTAAAAAAATTAAACTTGCTTACATATAGTAACTTTGTGTTTTTATTTCTTGGTTAGAGCAGGAATCTTTGTTTATTTATTAGAAAAAATAAATAAATTTATTTTTCTTAGATTTAGTAGATTTGGTTTGTTTGTTCCTTGTAAAATTCCTCGATCATAAGACACTTGAAATATAACCCTCAATCCTAATATGATGTACTTTTTATAATTCTTTGCACTCAAATTCAAAACACAAAAATGAGAAATCTCAACACTCACCATTTTTTTTAAAATTATTGCATTATCTCATTGAAGTTTATTTCAAAAATTAAAAATAGTACTTTATTTTCAAGAATAGATAGAATAGTTTATTTTTACATGCATTGCCTTCATTAAAACTTTAAAAATAAAAATAAAAGCAGAAGCCCTCAATTTTTATGAGGCACTCAATGAACTAAAAAAAAACATTCTTGCCTCCCCCTTTGATCTATTTTCCTCCTCGCTTAACTCTCACACTTGATGTTCTTGAATTAAAAGAAGATTGCGTAGAAGCAATCCAGAGAGAAATCTAGGAGAATTTTCCTATTCAAGATGCTCCCATTTAAGAACAAACCCTTGAGAAAAAAATTGAAATCTTGAGGCTAATTCAAAAAGAAAACTAGCATAGAAATCAAAGAAAGAAGTTCTAAATAAGGGAATTTTCCCTTCTAGAGGAGTTAATCAAGTTAAAAGAGAAAAGTTTGAACACATTTTTCCTAACAAGTTAAATATAAGCAGAGAAAGTGACCCTCCTATTTATATAAGAATAATTTCAACAACTCCAATTTAATGCTTCAACCAATCACATCAAATGATATTATATCGAATAAACCACAAAAATAATAACCAAACCATCCACCATCATTCCATTAAAATCCATCAAGAAAACACTATATACCACAAAAAACTCCATTACCATCAATGGAATTCTACTTCTATGTGAAGTGAACAAACCCTTAGTGTAATCCATGCTTGACTATATATTGCCATGAGAATAGGTGTAACTTAGTGACCACCCCTTAGCCAGTATCCAGTACATGTGTTATCTAGATTCTTACTCATTTGTGTGGTGCTTGAGTTGATTCTGACCATCATAGGATCTTATACAAAAGTCTACTTCCTATTCTTTTGGACCCATTGCTCATCCTCTTGTAGACAAGCCTACCTCTTCTATTATTTCAACTACTGACTTTGATTCTAATAAAAAAATTATGTTCCATTACTCACTAGTCAAAGGTACTATACAAGAAAATGTGTCACATGGAATGCCCTATGCTCATTCATCCCTTCCTCATTCTTCAATGAATTCATCCTTGTCAAAAGTTGGTTTTTTCCCAGTAGATAGAAAATAAAATTGCTCCAATAGAAGAACAAGTCAAGGAGAAAAATACCAAGCAAGATGGATTCATAAGTTAGGTTAAAGTCAAGGAGGAGGATGGGGAAAAAGATGAGAAAGAGAAATATAAATGAAAGAGAAATGAGGAAGTCTAAGATAAATTTCATACCATCTCCATAGCTAAAGTGGACAAACTTATTAGTGATCTCAATGACTAGTTGTAGGAGCAAAAAGTACAAGAAGAGCTACTACAATGAAATAAGTTGGAGTAGGTCAAAGATAAAGAATCATTGTAAACATATCTAATATAGTCTATCTAACCTCAATATATTGCATCTATCTAGCTCTAGGAACCTCCTCAAGGTGATTCTACTATCTCTTTGGTACCTACTTGGATAGATATTAATATCCAAAAGAAGATGATCATAAAGTTAGTGACCAAATACTTCTCCTAGATAATGGGTATGTGGGACAATCCTTGACCAAGAGGAAGATAAGGATATTATAATCTAACTACATAAAATGAAGAGAATTTTGTAGAACTTACTTTATACATAAGATAACTAGTCTATCCATTTCAAGTTGTGGATGGATCCTATACACCTCTAGTAGTCATATCCTATCAAGAGGTTGCTACCCTAGATAAAATAAAGTACATCTACTCATCAACCAAGTAATTAATGGAAGACTTATATAATTATATATGTAAGGTTATTTATGAAGCCATGGGTACTCATGAAAAATTCAAATTGGCTAAAAAATAAATAAATGGATTGATAGAGGATTGCTAAGAAGAGATGGTCACAAATTCCCATAATCTCCCTTGGATCGACATGATGTCAAAGACAAAATTTTAAAAAAATTGTGAATGACGGAAAATTGAAGAAGACACTGTAACATGCCCATTGTTCTACTAATTTTTTTTCTATGTTTTAACCACATGTGAATATTTCATGATGCCATCACATAGCAATAAATTTTCTTTCAAAAACAAAGATAAAATGGACATTTGAAATGAACACTATTCCAAACTTCCATTGCATCACATTGTAATATCACAATCTTTCCAAAGTATTGATTTCATATTGAATAATCTCAAGTTTAACTTTCATGTTTATAATCTTTCATATAATTGGATATAAGAATACATACATAGCTCTTTTGAGCTTCTAGCAGTAGAAATACATATGGTCCAAGTAATCCCCCTTCAAATCTTGGCCGCCAACTGATGAGGAGAAGCATCACTCAAGCACTTTGCCACCAACCACAGACTTACTGCAGTCCCCCGCACATCTACCTAACGATAAGATGGCCCTACCCTTCGATGAAGAGATTGGATTGGATTGGTAACCCCATAATACTAGCCTTTCCTGAGCTTGGTGTTGCGTCCTACAAACTAGAAATTTTCCATATAGTGGCTACAACCTACGTGTATGAAAATCCCATAAGTTAGCATGCATAAATGGATCACAGTGAATTGACAGTGTAAATAGTGGCAACTTACACTACTTTGGCCAAAGAATTCAACACTCAGTTATTTCGAGTGAGAGTCATCCTATTCACACACCTTCCTAGCTTGATTTGTAATGACCACACATATTTTGTGCATAGGTTATCCCATTCACTGGATTATCCTAACCCCAAGAATAACCTATATTTTCTTATTAAGACATTTCAACTATAGTAATTCAAACTAATTCATAAATTAGAATTTCACAAACTCCTTCATAAATCAAACTATAACTATATAAGCTTTTACTTAACATAGTTTATAGTAAATGTCTACACCTAAAAATGGTCTAGAGAATATAATTAGTTAAATATGATTTATTTAATTAATTAATCCTAAATTCATCTACTTAGTAAATAAATAGAAATATTTATTTATATTAAGTTCTCTATTAATTCTTCTATTTTATAATATTATTTTCCTCTTAATTAAATAAAAAAATTAAATACTTTGTTTTATTTAATTATTATTATTATTATTATTTTTTCTATACTTTATCCATTAATTATATCTTAAATTAAATATACAACTTCAATAGTTTGTGTTATTTAATTATCTTATCATATTTCCTCTTAATTAAATAAAGATATCCTAAAGTTTATTTAATTAACCATATTCCTCTTTATTAAATAAGCAAATATCAAATATTTTTTTTATTTAATTAAATCTTCCTATTTTGCTAAAATTGAATAAATAAAAAATATTCAAATAAAAGAATAAATCAATATTCCTCTATTCACTCACCAATAAAATTAGATTTTTTAAATCTAATTAATGCAACTAGCATTCACGGAAAAGCCTCTGGGACAAACCTGCAGGAAATCCTCTCAATCTTCTTCCTCTGATCTTTCCTATCATCTTGCCTGGTGTTTTCATGGGGAGGAACAATCCCCATGATTAGCTCCAGCTTCTTCAATCTCTTACCATTCAAATCTCCAGATTGAATCTCAGCCTTTGTTGTGCTGCCTCTGTGCAAATGTACTGCAATAAATCTATAAATACAACTTCTTTTCACAGGAAATGATCCGAGAAAATCCCAATTTATGCAAACTTACTCTGCAGGAATACAACCAAGCAATCAAGCAATCATAAGCAATAGCAACAACATTTATCATCATAGCATCACAACATCAGTAGAATTCACATCACGACATCATCATAGTTTTACTGTAGCTTTCATCCATCAAGCTTCATTTACAGTAGCATCATAGCTTTTTAGTTTCATTATCAATCATCACATCATTGCATTTAGCATCAATTTTGTTCTCTAGATAGGCATTTTAAATAGTTACGGTGCTTACAAATCTGAGAGCCCTCTGTAACTTGATAAATCTTTGGAGATAGGAGACAATGAGATGCTTTCAAGGTTTCTATGCTTTTAAATTAGTTTAATTCATGTTAAATCTTGATATAATGTTTCATTAAGAAGTGTTTTAGTTGTTTTACTTATTTACTTATTCACAATTACATTTTGGCGCCCACCGTGGGGCTCCAACCCCATGTTTTTAACAAGTTTTTTTGAAAAGTTTTTGTACAAGAATCTGGCGTAACTTTTTTAGCGCTATCGAAAGATTCTGCAGTGCTTCTGAGCCAAACTATAGCGCTTCTGACAGAAACTATAGCGCTTTGGAGGACTATTTTAGCACTTCGACCAAAAAGCTTTCAACACAGCTCGACTATCAAATTTCAAGGTTGTTTTAGTGCATCCGATGATTTCTATAGCACTTCTGAAGGATTTTATAGTGCTTCTGCCACTTTTTATAGCGCTTTTGAGCATTGCTATAGTGCTTTCAATCTCTGTTATAGTGTTTTTGTAAATCGTTATCTGGATCCGACGCGACCGCGACCAGTAACTTCATTTCTTCAGTTGGTTTAAAATTTACCAATCCTAGGATAGTCACTTTTTCAATTTGGTTTAAAATTTATCAATCTAGGGTAGTCACCAAACATTTCAATTTGGGATTAAAAATGAATACCATGCCTTTTTGTGGAGCAACATCTTCACTGTGAAGCAACATCTTCATGTAGATAGAAAATTATTGTTTGGGCTCTAAAAATTGAACAAAGTTGATTTTTGTGTTTGTATGGTTGATAGGCATATGCTCTCCCCTTAACTGGGTGATCCAAATATCCAGACTCATCCTTTATTTTATGCATTTTCAAAGCTTTATTACACCCTTTAGAAGGCCTGTCGTAGTGGGAAAAAGTACTCACCCTACGGGAACAACCTAAGTGGGTAACAACCAAAGCTAGGTTTTCCACCCCACTCTAAAATTTAAAGCGAATATGGGGAAACCCACCTTTTCCAGAAGTGTGCATGATAACCATCCCCAATACCTTTGTTCTAAAGGTTGGGAGGTCACCTGAGGGAGTTTATCACTTGCCGCTCCAAACAGAAACCCTTTCTAAGAACCTAGTGTAGTATCCAGCCGAGTCAGTAACCAAACATTGTAATACTCGCAGTGCAAGGGGAGGGAAGAATCTGCCCCCAAGACACTCACCATATAATTTCCATGGATTGTTTGCTCAGGGGATCGAGAAATCTAACCTTGAGTACGTACCTGGAAAAGACAAAAACATGGGTGCCCTCTAGGGGGTGACACGGTTGTGTGAGTCAACATAATTTTAAGTTGTGGGTTGTTGAGTATAACGATGACCCTTTTGACTATTAAGAGTGATTTTGTCTGAAGTGTTTTATTGTTATCAAACCAGTGAAAATAGGACCATGCGTGGTTCTTTTGAACATACACTATCTGTTTAGATTACAGCTCTTAAAAACAACTGTCTACATTTGATTGTTGTGTATTTTAAAATCTTTAAAATTCAGATAAAAGATCATCCTAAAAAATACAAACAAACTTGGATGAAATCAAACTGAGAATATATGATTAGAGATTGGAAAACCACTAAGTTTTTCAGAAAATCTCTTGCCAAGAGAATTAGAAAACCCAAGACACCATTTAGTTACAAACACCTTTTGCAAAAAAGACATTTCTTGTATCAGAATAGGAAGATTTTTCTACATCATAGAACATTCCTCCATAGGTTTCATGATTTTGCTAGAGGTTACACTAATGATTATGTTGTAGAGCCCTTGAATTCACAAGCCTATATTCAGAGAAGAGCTCTTTCACAGGAACCTAACTGTAGTCAATGTATTCGTCAATCCTCCATCCCACAACCTACCATAGAATACTCCACAATACCTGATCAATTCTTGCAGTAAAAAAATCTTGGAAACATTAGGTTTGTCCTCCAAAACCAGGAGTTACCACCACACCTTATGACCATTTGGCGACCTATAGCTCTCATTCATCAACCCTTCCTTACAACACCTATCATACAACCTAGCCTTACACACATTGAAAGTGCTCAAACCGGCATTATCAACAGTTTGAGAACATTCATCTATGAAGAAAACAAAACACCCCATCAATTTCTCACAACGTCCATCATCCTGAACGAAGAAGAAGAAAAGGCAAACATAGCAGTAGGAAGACCCATGTTACTACCTCCTGCTTGGAAATAGGTAGTGAATGACATTGCAATAAAGAAATTGAAAACCATCATACAACATACCTTATGACCATTTGGCGACCTACAACTCTTGTTCAACAATCGAGGCTAACCACACCAATCTTTCAACCAGGTAACGTAGACATTGAAGGTACCCAAACTGACATCATAAGCAATTTGAGAACATTCATTTTTGAGAAAAATGAGACACCCCATCAATTTCTCACAGCATCCATAATCTTAGACGAAGAAGAAGAGAAAGCAGACATAGCAGCTGCAAGACCCGTATTACCACCCCCCGCTTGGCAATAAAACAACGCTTCTACCATCTGTTATGGTGCTTCTACACATTATTCTAGCACTTCTATAGTTAAAAACAACGCTTCTACCACCTGTTTCGACACGTCTTTCACACATTATAGCACTTTTGTCAAATAGTAAACAAACTTTGTTAGTAAGAAAATTAGTGTCATAGCGCTTTTACAGTCTGTTCTAACACTTCTTAGTTATCTTTTAGCGCTTCCGCAATCAACAAAAGCGCTTCTGCCAACTATTTCAGAGATTTTGATCAAACTCAGCGCTTTTGTCAAACATTACCAGTGTCACAATTACTAGTCTTTCAACGCATCAATGGTCTGTTTTAGCGCTTCTATATTATGTTTCGGTGCGTGTACCCTCTGTATTAGCACTTCAATAAAACTGAAAAAAATAGGGACCTTTTGGACGCATCTGTCAGATTTGTTGCCATCAGAAACATAGGTTTTTACCAGTCAAAAACATTTTACAATTCAAACAGTCTTAAAAACCTAAAATAGTGTAGGTTTTTACAAGTCAATTACTTTCAAACATAAAAACCTAGATCTTGCAAAACATAAAGTGTCCTTTACCAACACAAATATGGATTATTGAGTCAAAGTTTCCTCATCAGGATTTTAACATCCTACCATCACGAAACAAAAACTCAAGTAATCAGATTTTCAAACTTAGCCTCGTCAATAGAATACATTATTCTTTTTGGTTTCATTAAAATCAAATTGACACTAATCACAACACAAAAGATCCAAGTTTAGTGAAAACAACCAAAACTTGTATGCCAATCTTGACAAGGTTGCAAAGACAATAACTCAGAGAAAAGGAAATTGAAAATCCAAACATGATTGAAGAAAACCCTTTTCTCTAATTTTGACAACAAGATACAAACGAAATAACACAAGAAAATATACAACACGCCCAACAGGATCCAAGTTTTCATAAATTTATGGAAAAGGTCTTAGAACAAGACATGGAGAAGTATCTCTTGATGTTAGCAGAGTTAGGCGCAAAATTGCCAAAGGATTTTGACATGAATCGATTGAAAGAAACACCAAGAACAAATGAAACATAACCACCCAGCACACATGATACAAATCAAGTGGTTGCTTTAACAACACAAATGTAGAGTTTGCAAAAATAGATTCAAAATATGCAAACAGGAACCACAAAGAAATACTTATTAAAAGACATTTGTGCTTACCCTTTTCATCCGTGTGTGGATATGATACCTTTCCCAAGGCATTGTGAGTTTCCTAAATATGACAAATACAATGGAAAATCAAACCCGATAGACCATGTACAGGAATTCAAAACAATGAGCATCGAGTTTGCACAAGAAGATACATACCTCATGAGGTTGTTTCCTAGGAGTTTGGGAGCCCATTGTATGGAATGGTTCTCAAAATTACAACCAGGGATTCAATCCTTTGAAGAATTGGTCAACAAATTCATTTCTCAATTCTCCTTCAACATAACACATGACATAACCATAAAAGATTTGTATAACCTGAAACAGAAAAACGGCGAGACATTCCTATCATTCTTACAATGTTGGAGAAATTTGTTTGCTAGATATCCTCAATCTATACCTGAAGAGGAAAAGATTGAATTATTTATCGACAACTTAAATGATCGGATGAGTTATAGACTCGAACTGCAATGTCCCCCAACATTCAAAAAAGTAATCGAGAATGGGCTTAAAATCGAAGAAGCCCTAGTCAAACGAGGAGTGATTAAACACTACAATGATACACCAAACAACACAAATCACTATGGAAACAACGAAAAGCCAAAATTTTGGCAGAAGAACAAAAATATTGGAAGCACTGATGCTACAACTGACAATACAAAACCAGTATTCAATTTGACAACAACAACTATCAAAACAAATCAAAATGAAAACCAAAACAACAATCAAAGCACTACTCAAAACAATAACACCAACAATGGGGAATCTCGACCATCGTATCAAAGACAATCCAATCGACGAAGATTTACCCCATTAGGAAAAACTTTGGAATAAGCAATGAGAGAGCTCATTGCAAACAAACTTATCACTCTACCAGAAGCCCAAAATTGGGAGCCAAAGGTAAAACCATCCTGGTGGAATGATGTTGATTATTGCAACTTTCATAAGAATAAGGGACATAAAACAAATGATTGTATGCAACTAAAAAATTTGATACAAGACTTGATCAAAGCAAAGAAGGTGTTTGTCAAAGGGCATCAGACAAACAATGATCACACTACATTTACCAATCCATTACCCAACTACGAAAAAGGAGAATCTTCTTCAAGTAGTAAAGGAAAAAGTATAAACTATGTCTATGACACCACTATTCTTTGCCTTTCTGAGGTTGAAAAAAATGACATTGGTAATCAGACAGATGACATGAACATCAATGACATTGGATCCCTCAACATGATACCAAGCACAAACACATTGGACAATCAAATCAATGTCCTAAAGATCAGGGAAACACAAGACCATCAACAAATCAATATAATGACAAGGGGGCAGTCCAAGGTGATATTAAAAGGAGTTTCATCCAAAAACACTACTCCCACATCACATCAATACAACATCATGGACCAATTACAAAAGATACCCGCACAAATATCCATTCTAGAACTTCTCAAAATTTCACCATCACATAAAGAAGTTCTGGACAGGCTTTAGTAGCTACAACGGTCCCCAATAATTTGCATGTTTTTCAATTCCAAGCCATGGTGGGACATCTTACCACACCTCATTGTCTGTCGTTCTCTGAACAAGATGATGTATCTTTAAATCACCCACACAATGCAGCCTTGCATATAGAGGTTCTAATCCATAAACACCATGTTAAGCGGGTCTTAATAGATGGAGGAGCTAGGTTAAATATTTGTACTTTGAAACTGATTCATGCACTAGGCTATTCCGATAACGCCATTGATTCCAGAAGAAAGATAACAATAAAGGCATATGATGAAGAGGAAAGGTCTTCCAAAGGGTTTATTGTGCTTCCAATTCAAGTAGGGCCGACTGTCAAAAACATTGTTTGTCAAGTATTAGACAGGGATCTAACATATAACATACTATTGGGTCATCCATGGATCCATGAAATGCAAGCGGTACCTTCGACATACCATCAATGTCTAAAATTTCTAGTAAACGGATAGGAGGTCACCATATCAGCTGACAACAATAATCCATAGACTTGCAACATGTTAAAAGAAAATCAAGACACTCTGGTACCTCACAATAGAGAAGTCAATACTTCCACTTCATCCAGTGGTGAAAGACAACCCAATTTCATATCTAAATGGGTTGAGAAGAAAGATCAGGTACATGAAAAAACTGTTGTAGACACGACTATATCAAACACTGAAGGTCCCATGAATGAGTTATCACAACAATTTTCATAAAAGGTTCAGTTAAAAGACAAAGGCTTAGGATAATATTCCCTTGAGCAATCTTTGTGTCTATCACAATTACTACCGTCACCAAAATCATATGGACAACCCATATCAAACACACTAAGTTCATCACAACCAATCACCACTCTTACTGAAAGGTTTATAAAAGAAAGTACCCTTGAAGATGAGTCAAAGGATAAAGCCATTCTAAATTGGCTAGATAAGGATGAAGAAGCCTCAACATCAGCGAATATCAGCATCAAAACATATCAGTATGGAAAAGGGAAGGCTATCTTAGAGAAAATGGGCTATGAAGGTCAAGGACCAATCGACAAGAGAAAGGACGGTATTATTGAACCTATTCAACCTCTAACACTGTAGCCTAAAGATAAAATAGGATTAGGCTACACAGGTGAAGCAAAAGAGGAAGAAACTCATAAAGTGGTAGAAAGAAATCTACAAATGAGAGATGGTTCCGACACAGATTCCAACGAATATCAATGGGATCATTTATATGCTACATCCTATACTGACAAACAAATTGATGTTATCCAAGCATATACACCCTTACGAGAGGAGGGACAAAGTTAAGGAAATAGACCATTTGTAATGGGATCAACAAATATCAATGACTCAAGCGAGGACAACTAGACATCGAGTGAGACAGATGACTTGGAGGTGATTACTATCATATAACTTGACCTTCTTATTGACAACTTTGACCACCTAGCTATTGAAACACTTGCAGTTGTCAACCTTACTCAAACTGATGACTTATTACCCTTGAGACATCTTGAACTTATTGACTGGGAACCCACCGAACCTATTCATTTACAAGTCTTTTCAAATGATGATGCCATCATAAACTATCTTTGCAGTGACGAACCTAATACTAGTTCTATCCATAACACTCATAATGACGCTTCACAACAGGAGGGTGCCAAATCTTCCTGTTGCAAAAATGACAACAAGAAAAATAAATCTAATGGTGAAAACCTTTTTGAGGTAGCATTAGATTTTGAAAAAGAAAAATAAAGAATGTATCCAACAGTGAAAACCTTTCTGAGGCACTGAAGGATGGAAGATTTGACACTCTCCCAGAGAATTACCATGACAGATCATCAATACTGGTAGAACTGACATAGTCTATAAATCTAAGAACAACTGAAAAGGCAAAGATCCTACATCTAGCAGCATCCATGACAAAACAAGAAAAACCTGCATTCACCAAATTCTTTGAGGAACGACACATCAATTTTGCATGTTCTTATTTTGACATGCCAAGATTAGATCCAGATCTCCTCATGCATCATTTGTCGCTACCAAAAGGAATGAAACCAGTCAAACAAAAATTGAGAAAGATGCATCCCCACATCGCCCTGATGGTAAAAGTTGAGATGAATAAATTATTGGATGTAGGATTTATCAAGTCCATAGATTATGCATAATGGATCTCAAATATTGTGCCAGTATCAAAACCTAATAATAACATCAGAATATGCACGAATTTTAGAGATTTAAACAAGGTGTGCCCAAAGGATGATTTTCCTTTACCCAACATTGACATAATTGTTGATCTAATAGCGTGACATGCCATGTTATCTTTAATGGATGGATTCTCAAGATATAATCAAATAAAAATAGCACCTGAAGATCAGGAAAAGGAAACATTCACTTGTCCTTGGGGTACATGTTGTTGGAATTTCATGCCCTTCGGGTTGAAAAATCCAAGTGCGACATATCAGTGGGCGATGACCACTATTTTCCACGACATGATGCATACTTTCATGGAAGATTATGTGGATGACATCTTAGAAAAATCATACACAAGGGAAGGACATATGAAAATTCTAGATAAAATCTTTACTACACTGGAAAAGTTCAATGTCAGGTTGAACCCAAAGAAATGTGTTTTCAGGGTAACATCAACAAAACTCCTTGGTTACATAGTATCAAAAAAACGTATTGAAGTGGATCTAGCTAAGGTTAAAGCAATAATGGAGATGCATCCACTGAAAAACATCAGTCAATTACGACCCCTACAAGGTAGGTTGCAATCCATCAGGAGATTTATCTCCCTGCTGGCAGACAAGAGTCACCCATTTAATCATCTACTTCATAATTTTTTTTTATTCAAGTGGTATCATGACTGTGAAACAACTTTAAACTAGATAAAGCAATACTTAATGTCACCTCCAATACTCATGCCACCTGCGACAGAGAGACCATTGATACTATATATTGCAACAACTGACATATCCTTAGGAGCTTTATTGGCAGAAGAGGATTCTGAAGGAAAAGAACAAGTTATTTACTACATCAGCAGGAACTCAACGGATATGAAATAAACTACACATTCATAGAGAAGGACTGTTTAGAAGTGGTCTTTGCAACCTAGCAGTTGCGACACTATATGTTGACTCATACAGTTAAGCTCATAGCGAAAATAGACCCATTGAAATATCTACTTAGTAAAGTTTCTCTAACAGGAAGATTGGAAAAATGGGTCATGATCTTGAGCGAGTTTGACATCCAATATGTCGACAGGAGGGCCATCAAAGGATAGGTAATAGCAGATCAACTAGTTGAAGCTCCATTATAGGATCATCATCCAATGAACATTGAATTTCTAGATGCAGACATCCTAAATATTACAACACAACAATGGAGGCTCTATTTTGATGGATCATACACACAAAGAGGGTATGGTGCGGGAATCCTATTTGTCACACCTCAAAGGCACACCATCCTAAGATCCTATAGGCTAATTTTTCTATGTACCAACAATGTCATTGAGTATGAAGCATTAATTATCAGCATCAAAGTAGCTATTGAATGGAAAATCACATAAATGCAAGTGTATGGGGACTCACAGCTTGTTATCTATCAGGTAAATGATGAATATTAGACAAAGGATGAAAAGCTCATGCCTTACAAGAAAATGATAGGTGATCTTAAAAAGTACTTCATGGATATCAAGTTTGAACAACTACCAAGGGCAGAGAACAAGGCTACAGATGCCATGGCGAAAATTGCTTCCCTTTTGTAATTACCAGAAAAACAAGGTCGTTATGAGTTTATGGTGGAACAACTATCTAACCTTACATACGATAATCATAATTCACAAACCATATTCCAAATAACCGACACTCAAACCTCACTATATGGAGAGATCTATACTTACCTCAAAGATAATATCCTTCCTCCTAATCTCTCTAGAAACCAAAAGCATAACTTTATCCATCAATTCGCCCGACATACATTAATTGTTGAAACCCTATACTGTTGAGGTCTAGATGGTACTCTTCTTCGGTGTCTGGAACATCATGAATTTGAAATATCCTTACGAGAGGTCCATGAAGGTATTTGTGGAACCCATTCAAGTGGGCTAACCTTAGCTAAGAAATTCCTCCATTTGGGGTATTACTGGCCAAACATGGAGAAAAAGTGTTATCAATATATTAAAAAGTGTCAAAAATGTCAGATTCATGGTAATTAATTCATGTGTCGGTGCAAGAGTTACAACCTTTCACATCAACATGGCCTTTTGTCAGTGGGGATTGGACCTGGTAGGAAAAATAAATTCTTATTCATCCAATGGAAAAAAGTTCATCATCACAGCAACAAAGTATTTTACAAAATGGATAACAACAATTCCTTTAACAATTGTCACTAGAAAGCAGATCTCATCTTTCATACTCAACTATCTCATCTGTCAGTACGAGGTACCCCAATCCATTGTCACAGAAAATGGTAGACCTTTTAAAAATTAGGACATCTAGGAATTATGTGAACAATTCCATATCCAACATCGTTTCTCAACACCGTACTATCCACAGGGAAATGGCCAAGCAGAGGCCTCAAACAAGACAATTTTGAAAATACTAAAGAAAATGGTAAATGATGTTGGACGTGATTGGCATGTTCAACTAAATCCTACATATGGGCCTATAGAACCAGCATTAGAACACCAACTGGGGCTACACCATATGCCTTGGTATCTGGATCAGAGGCCATCCTACCCCTTGAGGTAGAAATACCATCACTCTGTGTCTCACTGAAGGGTATCATATAGATGAGGATTATAGAGTCTCTCGACTACAGGAACTGGAATTACTGGATGAACGTCATCAACAAGCTGTCAATCATTTGAAGGCCTACCAGCAAAGAATTTCAAGGAGTTACAATCACAGGGTAAAACCTAGAGTCTTTCAAGTTGGAGACTTGGTCCTAAAAGAAAACCCTAGAAATCAGTAGGATAGAGAAAAGAAAGGGAAGTTTGAACCTAACTGGTTAGGTCCCTTTGTAATCATATCAGTGTATGGATGAGGAGCATATCAATTGTTTGCACCAGAAGGGGATCTATTTGATGAACCTATCAACAATATCCATCTTAGAAATTTCTACACCTGAATCATCCAGTGCATGAATTAGCTTTTGAAAATGGTTACCTTGATGAAAACCTAGAAAATAGGCGTCTTGGTGATAGAAAAATACAAAAACAATAAAAAAAAAATCAATCAAAAAGACTAAAAAGTGCAATAAAAACATATGTGAAAACCTAGAAACAGGTGCTATTTGTGATTCAAATCAGCTCCCCCATCTATTTGGACACATGTCATGGTCGTTACTTCCACCATCATTTTACATCCATTATCATATCATATCACGTGGCATTGTCTCACCCTAGCTTGGGGGCAACATCTAAACATCATTGGGGGCACCAAACATCGAGCTTAATCAAATAGACAAACAACAGCAGGAAGACAAAAATAAAATTAAAAAATTATGATCGAAACACAACCCAACATGGAACATCAATCACCATCGGAAACACATCAAACATCCATATCACAACAGAAAAAATCCAAAAACAAGTGAAAAATTTGGTCTCAAAAAGTTGAAAATAGAGTCTGTGTCAGTCGAACTACGTGGTCTTTGCATGTATAACATAGGCAAGGCTAATTTTTTATCAGCCCCCGAGGCCCCTAGTATAGGTCTTTAGGTTAGATCTTTTCTCAAAATCACGAAAATCACATAAACATCACAAAATTAGGATGGATGATCTAATCTGAATAATGATTGAAATACTATAAGCAAATGTGAGATATGTTGTACTTTTTATCATTATTATCATTTCTTTGGAGCAACTCGATGATGTATTTGAACTAGAGAAGCAAGGGAGAAGAATGATATTTTTCTTTACCTGTTGTTTGTGAATTAATCATAATTACTATGTGAATTGTCTCAGGAAGTGCTCTACAAAGTATCATGGATGACATTCCAATTCACATAGGAAAGTGGTTAATTCTTGTCTGTTTTACGCAAGAAATGCTCAGGTCATCTCGGTTTAATTATACCTCGATGCTTGTATTAGATTGCAATATCAAAAATCATGGAAGTAGTACTTAGGTCATCATTGGTTTACATTATACCATCAATGCTTGTACTCACTTTCAAAATTTTAAAAGCTCAATGATGATACAAAGCACAAAAGTACTGTTAAAATGCCAATTTTATTTTACATGTAGATTTGCACCATAAATTAGACTGCATTCATAATAGTTTTTGCATCTGAAGAGTGTTTGTTACTAAAGCTCGTGAAGGATTTAAATTAACGACTATCTTTTCTCATAAATAGATTGAGTATACTTGACATTACCAAAAATATCATCATATCATATAATTGCATCATCAAATCCATTTGCATACATTAGAAAGTAGTTAATCATGATTTCATCATTCACACATTTGAATCAAATAACTTTTCATTTATTATATCACATTTTCCATATCACATAAACTTGGATAAAGAAAATCTCAAAAACATAAATCTCTATCATTGCATTTTCAAAACATCCATCAAACATTCATATATCATACGTCATCTTCATCTACATAATAATCTCTATCATATTATATATCAAAAATCCATCCATTTATTATATCATATAACATACATCATTTTAATCCATTTATTACATCATATATTTACATTTACATCAAAATAAAAGAACACGCATCCCATTTACATCACATATCATATATAATTTCAACACACCATATCCATAACCATATGCGTAATTACATCATACATATACATCATGCATCCACACATCATCCACACATCATCCATTACATCATTGTTAGACATCATCATAATAGAACATCATACATAATAGCATATCATCATGATATAAACTGCATCCATACCATCATAACAATGAAACCACCACATAGCATATAGAACATAAAAGAAAATGCATCCATCAGATAATCATGTAGAACACATATGGATCGAATAGTCCATTGCATATCATATAAATCAAAATAATAATGTCAAGTATACAATGATGTCTAAAATGAAGAGAGATATATCATCAAAAAAATGGTTGTAATCGGAATGTACATCATCATCTCAAATACAAAAGAGAAATCACATCTGAAGCTAAGTACTGCTAGCTCTAGATGGTGCAGGCATTGCAGCATGGGTCCCACCACCACCACCTATACTAGGATCTCTAGGATCTCTCCGGAGAGGCTGTGTGACTCCTACATTGACGGTCCTAGAGTGGGTCCTACCAGATCGAGACTACCTGTAGCTCACTCGATGTTCAGCAGGGACGACATCTAATATTTACCTCTTTAATAATCTACCTCCCCACCAATACGGGAAACCAATCACATATAATTTGGATGTAGAGTGAGCAGGGAAGTACACCAATCTCAGATGGCAGAAGTTCTTTTATGAGTGCTTCAATCAAATACTCTTATCAACACACCGTCAAATCACTGTCCTTCTATAAAGAAAACTCAACTCACCAAGGGTCTTTGAAACTCATAATTTTGAAGGACTTATAATCACTTGAAACATGCTCTAACATACCACAATCAAAACACCATAGGCATGATCAGCACTTAGGAAATCCCATGAATTCATTCCTCAACTAGTAGGCTCCTTTACCCCCAATTTCTTGTAGCACTGCCCGGTAGGACAGTCCAATTAATTCTCACCACAAACCTGTATCTAATGTAAACTCTTGTTTTTAGGCAAGTATATTATGCCTCTACAAGGCCACAAAATCTTACTTCTTGACAGTGGTTGGAAAAGCAACCATGGACCAAACTAACGTTGTCCTCAAGAGGCCTAATTGAGTGCACTTGATTGGTTTTTAGTTATCTAGGCTCACCCCTTCTCCCCAAAGCCTTGATCCAAACTCCTACAGACTACTTACAACCATTTCAATCATTCCTAAGTGCCTCCTTGAACAAAAATCTCTCAAAACAAGCAAAACTCTAATTTTTGCTTTACAAGCTAGGCCTGTCACATGAAGATGCCAGGCCTAGATCAGTTTGTAACTTTCCCCACACATTTTTCCATTCTCCAAAACCTTGAAAAGATGAAAATATACATAAATACCTTCCATCCCACAAGAAATTAGCAACTATACACCGTGGGAGTGGAAGATAGAAGCATTTTTTGGCTAAACCCTAGTTTTGAGGGTTTCTTGACATGAAGCTGCTAAAATGAAGATATATCCACTTATACTTGATGAAAATTCACCAAACCACCTTAAAATGAAATCTGACACTCTCCTCTTTCCAACCATAATAGGGTTGAGCCTGTACAGATTGTACAAAGGTCGTACCACGCGTTTTAGCAAAACATTATACACAGAAATTTCCAGAAAACAACCACTTCTTTCATTAGAACTTCAAAGAAAATGATTCAACAGCCATGCCTCAACCATGAGAGGCTTATTTAACTTCCAAAAACCCTTCCCAATGTCCTCCAACTGACATTTGAATTAGGTGGACGTTGGAAACTAACTTTTTTTCCAATTAGACCCCTAATTGCCTAGTTAAGGCAATTGACTACAACTTCATAAAAGCCTGATTGAAATGAGGCTTCAAAGGTGTATTCAGATGTATAAAAGACACCACAAACACTACTCATGTCAAGGAAACTCCCCTCAAGGACTTGGATACATCAAGGCACTTTAATTCTTTAGTTTTCCTAGATGAACCAAGCTTACATGGTGAGGAAGGAGACCTTGTTCTTACAACAAGACTTGACAACAAATCTAAAACTTGTTACAAGACATGAAAGATGGTTCTTGGAACCTTATTACATCTCAAAATTCTTGAAAAAGAAAAAGAAAACAAGCAATACCTCCAAGAGGCATGAGGATCCCAAGGTGCTCTTGCACCATGCACCCGGGGTGGAAGAGATTTCAAGTACCACCTAAGATCAATTGTTGCAGAGTAGTACCATGCTTTTTTATATCCTCTTCACTCATCCAAGTTGCATCTTCAGGTGGAAGACCCTGCCACTTAACAAGATATTCATTATATACCTTTTTCCTTGTCCCTTTTACCTCTTTGGTGTCTAGGATGGCTTCAAGCTTCAAGGGTTCAGATGGTGGAAGGTCCTGCACCCAATCTGCATCAGCTTCCACACCTGTACCTACATCCAAAGATCCCTTAAAGGGGTACAAGTTAGCCACATTAAATATAGGAGAAATAGCCACTCCAGGAGGTAGTGTTATTTCATATGCATTTTGTCCAAACTTATGAAGTATTTTGCATGGGCCTATTTTCTTCATGTGAAGCTTTGTGTATTTTCCTTTAGGCAACCTCTCCTTCTTCAAGTAGGAAAAAACCAGATCTCCCACCTTATATTGCACATTCCTTCTCTTCAAATCTGCCCTTTCTTTGTATTGACTTCCACTTTTCTTAAGATTTTCCTTCACTTGATCATGAATAGACTTAATTGCCATAGCAAAATCTTCACCTTCAGCACTCCTTTTCTCCATTCCTTTCAGATCTCTCAACTCAAAGATACCTCTAGGATTCATTCCATACACTACCTCAAAGGGACTTTTACCTATACTTCTATTGATAGAATCATTAAATGCATACTCTGCTTGAGGCAACACTAAATCCCATTGCACACCATGTTCCTTTGTCAAACATCTCAAGAGATTACCAAGTGACCTGTTAACCACCTCTATTTTCCCATCCGTTTGAGGATGGTAGGCTGAACTATACTACAGATTAGTCCCCAACTTTCTCCACAAGGTCCTCCAAAAATGACCTATGAACTTAGAGTCCCTATCAGATACAATACTCATAGGAATGCCATGCATTCTCACAATCTCTTTGAAAAATAGACCTGCAATGTTAGAGGCATCACTAGTGCATCTACAAGGAATAAAATGTGTCATTTTGCTAAATCTATCAACTACTACAAAGACACTATCCACTCCTCTTTGTGTCTTAGGAAGTCCTAAGACAAAATCCATGCTTATGCTCTCCTAGGGTCTATTTGGGATTGGTAAAGGTTGGTAAATACTAGCATTGGAGGTAGTACCTTTTTCTCTTTGGCATATTGTGCAAGATTCCACAAACCTTCTCACATCCATCTGCATTTTGGGCCAAAAGTAAAATCTTCTCACTTGCTCCAAGGTTTTGTCAAGCCCAAAGTTTCCTCCAAGGCTTCCACTATGCTTTTCCTTGATTATATTCTCCCTCATAGAACACTTGGGAATGCACAATTGAGCCCCTTTAAACAATAGCCCATCTTGCAACACATAATCAACAAAGTCACTGTGAAAAGCATCTGAAAACTGATTGCAAACATCAAAAGCAACCTTGAAATCTTCATCCTCTTGATACATACCTTTAAGAGCCTCAATGCCCACACTTTGAAATTGGATTTCTTGAACCATCATGACCCTTCTACTAAGTGCATCTGCAACTTTATTAGCCTGCCCCTTCTTATGCTTTATGGAAAAAGTGTATGCTTGTAGGTATTCAACCCACTTCATGTGCCTTTGGTTCAATTTTTCCTGCCCATTCAAAAAACTAAGTGCATGATTATCAGTAAAAACAATAAACTCCCTTGGCAACAAGTAGTGTCTCCATTTCTTCAAGGCTTGGACCATAGCATATAGTTCAAGATCATAAGAAGAGTATTTTCTCTTTGCCTCATTTAGTTTTTCACTAAAAAATGCAACCGGTCTGCCTTCTTGACTTAAAACAACACCTATTGCCTGATTGCTTGCATCAAATTCTATGGTAAAAACTTTATTAAAATCAGGAAGGGCAAGGATAGGCTGTTGTGATACCTTTCTTTTCAAGTACTCAAACCTTTCATTTGCTTCATTGGTCCAATTGAACTTACTCTTCTTTTCTCCTTTGATGGTATCAATGATGGGTGCACAAATTTGGCTAAAGTTCTTGATGAACTTCTTGTAAAAGCTTGCAAGGCCATGGAAACTCCTCACATCTCCTACTGATTTAGGTGGTGGCCAATTTAAAATAGCCTCAACTTTTGATGGATCCATCTTCAAACTGCCCTTTGATATGACAAACCCAACGTAGACCAATTCTTCTTTCATGAACTCACACTTTTGCATGTTGATCAGCAACTTCTCTTCATGCAGCCTCCTTAGGACCATCTCAAGATGCTTCAAATGTTCCTCCTTGGACCTACTAAAAATAAGAATGTCATCCAAGTAAACCACAACAAATTTTCCAATAAAGGGTTTCAGTACCTCATTCATCAATCTCATGAAGGTCCTAGGGGAATTGGAAAAGCCAAAAGGAACCACCATCCATTCATAGAGACCCTCATTAGTTTTGAAGGTTGTCTTCCATTCATCCCCTTCACGAATCCTAATCTGATGGTACCCACTCTTTAGATCAATTTTTGAAAAATAGCAAGCCCCACCTAGGCAATCCATAAGATCTTCCATCCTTGGCATAGGAAACCTATATCTGATGGTTATCCTATTTATGGCTCTTGAATCAGTACATAACCTCCATTTACCATCCTTCCTAGGGGCCAACACGGTTGGAACAGCACAAGGGCTCAAACTCTTCCTCACTAGGCCCTTATCCAATAGTTCTTGCACTTGTTTTGCTATCTCTTCATTTTGGGTTGGTGTCATTTTGTAAGCAGCCTTATTAGGTAATGTGGCACCTGGTATCAGGTCAATATGGTGACTGATATCCCTGATTGAAGGCAAGGAACTAGGTAATTCATCCACCACTATCTCCTTATACTTCTCCAACAAGGGTAGGACTTCACTAGGAATTGATTCTTCTTTGTTTACAACCAAAACAGACCTGCACTTAGGCTTAGCAACCAGGGAAAATCCTAGACCTCCCTCTTCCTTCAAGGTCTACAAGAACTCCTTTTCCCTTACCACCATAATACTAGACCCAATTTTCTTATCTACTCCTTCATCTGGCAAGGGATTCATGGTGAAAATCTGCCCATCTTTGTTGATTGTATATGTATTTTTTTGCCCATCATGTTGGGCTTTCCTATCATACTACCATGGGCATCCTAAGAGTAGATGAAAAGCATCCATGGGGGTGACATCACACAAAATTCTGTCCCTATACTCCCCAATTTGAAAATCTACCCAAAATTGCTCATTAACAAGCACCTGTTGCTCCCTATTCAGCCATGACACCTTATATGGGGTAGGGTGAGGAACCTTTTTCAATTTTAACTTTTCAACCATTTCAAGAGACACTAAATTATCAGTGGATCCTGAGTCTACAATTACCTTGCATACTTTACCATGAGATTTGCATGTAGTCCTTAATAAGGACTTCCTCTGTGGTGGCTCCTTGGCACTTGGCACCTTGAGAAGTGTTCTCATCATCAAGCTCTCTCCAAATTCAAGATTAGTAGGCCTTGAAGGTGAATTGACACTCTGTGCATCCTCCTCTTGTACCAATTGGTTCCTCCTATCTGCACCTTGAGAGGTTGAAGCTTTCTTTTCAGGACACTTGAAAGATGTGTGCCTAAACTGATTACATGTGTAGCATCTTCCAGAAAATGAATTGGAGCCTCTTCCATTAAATCTGCCTCTTCCATTAGACCTCCTACCTCTGAATCCTCCTCTTGACTCTTGAATTTGTTCCTCTTTTCCACTTGAATCCCCTTGTTTCCTTTGTGATTGGTTTCTACCACCAAAATTTCCTCTTCCGTTGGAGTTTCTGTCTCTACCCCTTCCTTGCTGCTCTTTTTTCCTCCTCAACTTTTCTTCTGCCTTACATGCCACTTGAAAGCATTCTTCTACTAAATGGGAGTCACTAGACTCATCTCATCTTGAATTGCAAATCTTAGGCCATTCAAATATCTGGCCACCTTCTTTTTCTCACTCTCTTCATGGTCGCATCTCATGCTAAGTTTATGAAACTCTTCAGTGTAGGTTGCCACGTCCATGTCGTTTTGCTTCAGGTTTTGTAGCTTCCTAAACACTTGTACTTCATGATCTATAGGAAGAAATTGTGTCTTCAATCTGCTCACCATTATGTCCCATGAAGTAATCATGTTCTTTTCTTCTTTCACTCTTTCTCCTTGGTGATAATTCTACCAAGTCAAGGAAGCCCCATTCAATTTTTTCTTTGCAAACTTAACTTTCTTTCTTCTACCATCTCCTTATATTCAAAATAGTTGTTCAAGGCATCTACCCATTCTAGGAGTGCCTCAACATTCATTTTTCCCCCATGCATAGGGATGTCTATCTTTACCTCGGTGGCTTCTGCTCTTATTGTCTTCAAGGCTCCAATGAACCTTCTTTCTTCTAGAGGGATCTGCTCTTCAGGTTTGGTATCATCTACACCCTCTACCTCTTCTTCTGAGGTACTCTCTTCCTCAACATTCCCCTTCCTTCTCTCTAAGGCCTCTATCCTATTTCTTAAGGCCTTCATTTCCCTTGCAACCACCATAGACCCACCTTTAGGAGGCATTTTTTTCTTCAAGCACCTTAACACAATTCTTCTTTACTCTTCCACAATCAGACCTTGCTCTGATACCACTCTGATGCAGAGTGAGCAAGGAAGTACACCAATCTCAGATGGCAAAAGTTCTTTTATGAGTGCTTCTCTCAAATACTCTTATCAACACACCATCAAATCACTGTCCTTCTATAAAGAAAACTCAACTCACCAAGGGTCTTTGAATCTCAGACTTTTGAAGGACTTATAATCACTTGAAACATGCTCTAACAGACCACAATCAAAACACCATAGCCATGATCAGCACTTAGGAAACCCCATGAATTCATTCCTCAACTAGTAGGCCCCTTTACCCCCAATTTCTTGTAGCACTGCCCAGTAGGACAGTCCAATTAATTCTCACCCACAAACCTGTATTTGATGTAAACTAATGTTTTTAGGCAAGTATATTATGCCTCTACAAGGCCACAAAATCTTACTTCTTGACAGTGGTTGGAAAAGAAACCATGGACCAAACTAACGTTGTCCTCAAGAGGCCTAATTGAGTGCACTTGATTGGTTTTTAGTTATCTAGTCTCACCCCTTCTCCCCAAATCCTTGTTCCAAACTCCTATAGACTACTTACAACCATTTCAATCATTCCTAAGTGCCACCTTGAACAAAAATCTCTCAAAACAAGCAAAACTCTAATTTTTGCTTTACAAGCTAGGCCTGTCACATGAAGATGCCAGGCCTAGATCAGTTTGTAACTTTCCCCACACATTTGGCCATTCTCCAAAACCTTGAAAAGATGAAAATATACATAAATAACTTCCATCCCAAAATAAATTAGCAACTATACATCGTGGGAGTGGAAGATAGAAGCATTTTTTGGCTAAACCCTAGTTTTGAGGGTTTCTTGACCTGCTACTGCTAAAATGAAGATATATCCACTTATACTTGATGAAAATTCACAAAAACACCTTCAAATGAAATTTGACACTCTCCTCTTTCCAACCATAATAGGCTTGATCCCTTACAGATTGTAAAGAGGTCATACCACGTGTTTTAGCAACAAATTACACACAAAAATTTCCAGAAAACAACCACTTCTTTCATTAGAACTTCAAAGAAAACGATTCAACAGCCATGCCTCGACCATGAGAGGCTTATTTAACTTCCAAAAACCCTTCCCAATGTCCCCCAACTGACATTTGAATTAGGTGGAGGTTGGAAACTAACTTTTTTTCCAATTAGACCCCTAATTGCCTAGTTAAGGCAATTGACTACAACTTCACAAAAGCCCGATTGAAATGAGGATTCAAAGGTGTATTCATATGTATAAAAAGACACCACAAACACTACTCATGTCAAGGAAACTCCCCTCAAGGACTTGGATACATCAAGGCACTTTAATTCTTTAGTTTTCCTAGATGAACCAAGCTTACATGGTGAGGAAGGAAACCTTGTTCTTACAACAAGACTTGACACCAAATCTAAAACTTGTTACAAGACATGAAAGATGGTTCTTGGAACCTTATTACATCTCAAAATTCTTGATATAAAACAAAGAAAACAATCAATACCTCCAAGAGGAATGAGGATCCCAAGGTGCTCCTGCACCAAATCCACTAGGGAGGTACCATCTGCCAGTCTCTGTAATCTCTCGGTTGTGGCCTGCACACCCTCTTTTGTAAACCTGGTGGCATCCCTCTTAGCTGTCAGGGAGGTAATTTGAGCTTGGGCTGCCCCAACAGTCTTCCTAGCAGCATCCCTCTCGATTGTCAATGTTGCAATTTGTGCATGTGTCATGGCTAACTGAGCCTGCACTGATGCTAGAGCCTCTGCATGTGACTGAGCCTGTTCCTGCATCTACACCTAAGTCTACTCTAGTAAACCCTCCACCTGAACAAGTTACTCTTGAACAGTCTCTAACTATACCTGAAGGTCAACTATTAGTAACTGATCGAACACATCACTCACCGCCTACCTCTTACAGGGCACTGTCTCCTTCGTCAAATAAAAAATAGGGCCTGACCCGCCTGCAACCTCTCCACTATCAAATCTATAATCATCCCTGTTGCTATCATCCCCACTACTCTCCTCTCCACTATCCTCCTCCTCATCAACATCCTCCTCCTCATCAACATCCTCCTCCTCACCAACCTCCACCTCAACCTCCTCTCTCCTCTGCCTATGACCATGGGCAATGACAACATCCTCCTCTGTTGGTAATGGGGCAAGTTCATCTAGAATGGTAAGACGTGGAAACAGATGGAAAGCCAAAAACTCAGCATAGTCTGTTGTAACTGGAGGCTCAAAAATGTATGGCTGAATGTCCCACTCAAATGGCTGTAAAGCCTGATACTCTTGAACGACAACATCGCATGATAAACCAAGCCCCCAATCTGCTGCATCTGACTGATGACAGGCATAATGGGAAACACCTTGGGGCATACCCTGAACCATCCCATACTGTCTATACACCCTTATGATAAAAAATCTCTCAAATACCCGACAGGAACGACCAATCAGTAGCATGGACTGACATAGAAATGGTAACTGTACATCATCATCATCCCAATGATCACAATCTAGGTACAGACGCCAAGTCACAGCCTCTATATCATCGATCACTCTCCTCCAATACTCTAACTTACCTAGTATGGACTGAGTAAGTCGGTCGACATATCTAAACACATAGGTGGCCTTTGTCTAACTAGAATTGGACGTGTGACAGTTATGTGCTCCCACGCCCATACCTAAAGCAATGTGACACTGACAGATAAAATCTAACCTTGAAGATACACAGCTGAATGTAAATCATGATATAAGTGGGCAAGCATACACATGCCCCAAGCAAATCTAGTGCCATGAACAACCATACTCTCTAGAACTCGGCCCCAACCAATAGAGAATCCCTTATACCTGCAATCAAGACTAAGGAATCCTCCAATAAAACTAGCAAGCAATGTAGGCAAAGTGGCATAATCGGCTACCATCTCTCACCATGAAATCCACTCCCCATCAATCCGATCATCCTGAAACACTCTACGAAGGGCATCAATCCCACCCTGCTTTGTAGAATCATATACGACAATGTCACCAACAATTGAAATCTGCAGGATCCTCCAGATGTCCTCTGGAGTGACTGTCATCTCACTGGTAGGAAGGTGGAAGTTGTTGTGCTTGCTATGCCACCTCTCGGCTAGTGTTTTCAATAGACCTCGGTTAATCCTAATTTGGGGCATTATAAAAGAGGAGATAGTCCGCAATGTGTAATAATAGCCATATCAGGCTGCGCCAACTGAGGTATCAAATCAAATGTCCACGAAAATCGCTCTCGAACCTGAAGGTTCTCCAACGGCTCCTATCATTAATTTTTTTTTGAAAATCATAACTTTGTGTCGAATCATCAAACATCAATTATCCTATCAAAACTAATCAGCTATTGGTGAGAATTTTGATCAAATCTCATGAGCGAACATCATTGAACCTCACCTATCATGAGGTCAATCATCAATGCATCAAATCAACCTCGCTTATCATGAGGTACGTTAATAAAACTATAATTATTCCTCACCTATCATGAGGATAATTATCATCAAATCAAACATCAGACCTTGCCTATCATGAGGTTGAACATCATCTATTTGATCAGGATAATCGATCATATCAAACCAACACTGACAAGATAAAAATTTGACAAAATCAAGGACAAATTTTGACAAACTATATCAATTTGATTTGAATATAATAAATTAGGCATTCAAAGCACCAAATCATGATATGTGCCATTTCATCAGTTAAAAGCGCTATTACAGACGGTCAAAGTGCCAAAACTACAAAAGTGCTATTCTATTTGGTCAACATGCTAAAACTTTGGGTCAAAGCGCTAAAAATATCAAAGTGCTAAAAGAGGAGGCTTAAGCGCTAAACAATATGACCTAA
Source organism: Sequoia sempervirens (assembly GCA_007258455.2). Classification (NCBI taxonomy): domain Eukaryota; kingdom Viridiplantae; phylum Streptophyta; class Pinopsida; order Cupressales; family Cupressaceae; genus Sequoia; species Sequoia sempervirens. The sequence goes on along the minus strand of VDFB02058242.1, from coordinate 434,839,680 downwards.
GCACTAATCTAATCAAAGTGCTAATCTATCCTAGCGAAGCGCTAAAATAGTTATTTGAAGCGCTAATCTATCCTAGCGAAGTGCTAAAACAGTTATCCGAAGCGCTAATCTAATCAAAGTGCTAGCGAAGCGCTAAAACAAAAGCCTGACGTGCTAAAAATTTCAAAGCGCTAAAAGACCTAATGAAAGCACTACAACGGATATTGAAAGTGCTAAAATAATTCAAAATATTTCAAAACCAAAAAATTTGCTAAAAACAAGACAAGGCACAAAAAATGAGGGAAAAGGGTACGTACATGAGGTTTGTAGGAGGCCGTCCGCTGGTGACGTCATACACGCTCAAATCAATGGGTGTGATATGGAATCGACATCTCACTCCAAGTGGTACAAAAAGGTCTCACAAAGTTTATGAAAGTCAATGCACAAATGAGTGTGAAAGGGACCTTTTGACCTTTTAATAGGTTATTAAAGATGGGATTTTTGTGAGGTTATTTTAATTTTGTTAAAGAAGATTAATTCAAAAACATCCAAGGGTACTGACAACATCAAATATTGGGAGATAAATTATTTCATCAATGATATTCATCGACCCTACATCAAAATCATTAAAAAACCATAAAAATTCATAAATTCAAAAAATCATTAATTTATCTCCCGAGGGGGCATATATCCATCAATCACTTGAAAATCATGTCTAGGGCATTCTAAAAAAATTCTCGTCAATACTAGCAGCAGTAGTACAAAATTTTCTTTGAAGCAATGCATAAACACATCACTTCAAAGCGGGGCAAAATGTATACACCTAAAAATGGTCTGGAGAATATAATTAGTTAAATATGATTTATCTAATTAATTAATCCTAAATTCATCTACTTAGTAAATAAATAGAAATATTTATTTATATTAAGTTCGCTATTAATTATTCTATTTTATCATATTATTTTCCTCTTAATTAAATAAAAAAAATTAAATACTTTGTTTTATTTAATTATTATTATTATTATTTCTTCTATACTTTATCCATTAATTACATCTTAAATTAAATATACAACTTCAATAGTTTGTGTTATTTAATTATCTTATCATATTTCCTCTTAATTAAATAAAGATATCCTAAAGTTTATTTAATTAACCATATTCCTCTTTATTAAATAAGCAACTATCAAACATTTGTTTTATTTAATTAAATCTTCCTATTTTGCTAAAATTGAATAAATAAAAAATATTCAAATAAAGGCATAAATCAATATTCCTCTATTCACTCACCAATAAAATTAGATTTTTTAAATCTAATTAATGCAACTGGCATTCACGGAAAATCCTCTGGGACAAACCTGCAGGCAATCCTCTCAATCTTCTTCCTCTGATCTTTCCTATCATCTTGCCTGGTGTTTTCATGGGGAGGAACAATCCCCATGATCAATTCCAACTTCTCAATCTCTTACCATTCAAATCTCCAGATTGAATCTCAGCCTTTGTTGTGCTACCTCTGTGCAAATGTACTGCAGTAAATCTATAAATACAACTTCTTTTCACAGGAAATGATCCGAGAAAATCCCAATTTATGCAAACTTACTCTGTAGGAATACAACCAAGCAATCAAGCAATCATAAGCAATAGCAATAGAATTTCTCATCATAGCATCACAACATCAGTAGAATTCACATAACGGCAGCATCATAGTTTTACTGTAGCTTTCATCCATCAAGCTTCATTTACAATAGCATCATAGCTTTTTAGTTTCATTATCAATCATCACATCATTGCATTTAACATCAATTATGTTCTCTAGATAGGCATTTTAAATAGTTACGGTGCTTACAAATCTGAGAGCCCTCTGTAACTTGATAAATCTTTGGAGATAGGAGACAATGAGATGCTTTCAAGGTTTTTGTGCTTTTAAATTAGTTTAACTCATGTTAAATCTTGATATAATGTTTCATTAAGTGTTTTAGTTGTTTTACTTATTTACTTATGCACACTTACAGTAAACACTCAAACACTCATTCCTACATATATAATATGCTAATATAATCCCATTTATGGGTTTAACAATCAACTAAGATCTTCAAGCATTTTGCGTACTTATAAAGCATCCAAATTTCCTCTTTCTATTCAACTCAAGCATCATAAAACAATCATGCAATCTTTCCAATTAAAATAAATATAAAACGGAGTAGAAAACTAGCATGCTTGTAAACAGATAGCTCCAATTGATAAATCTGGTTTCCTAGCATAACCTTCTCCAAAAATAGTTTGCAATTCCTTCTAAACTCAACTTCTCACTAATCTTCTCTCTTCCCTTAACAAATTCTCTCAATGCAACTCACTCTTTCCTCACAAAACTTACAACTCATAAATGCGGTAGAGTAACTCTTAGAAAAATAAAAAAATAAGAATGCAATTATGCAACCCAAAAGATGAAGAATGCTCTCCTATTTATACAAAAACCTGAGCACTCCAAGGCTACAAACAAGCTCTCAATCTTGCCACTTCTCACACTCAAAGGTTCAACTCAGCTAGCAAGGTTCAAGGTGGCAGATTAAAAATGGCAACTAAATGCATATGCTCAACTAGTCGTTGTATCCTTATGATAGTAAGGTGATTAACTAAAAAATGAAGGATAATGTTTCTACAAGTCGACCTTTCCCTACCAGCTTCATACTTGACTATTTCTCTTATTCCACTTGCTCATATACTGGAAATGAAATGCAAAAAAATCTAAAAGATGTGCACAATTCATACTTTGGCACCACACATTATATCATGCGCCCTATTAATTTGGTTGTTGTTTGGAAAAGACCAGGTCAAAGCTCTTTATACATTGTTATTCAGTCTTCACATTATTTGACTAAGTATTTCCTTGTTATATTCATACTATGGCTTTCTTTATTTTCCACATGCCATATTCTAGTGTTTCCCATGGTTTACATTACTCAACACTTTAAATAATTCATGCAATGTTATTGTTTATGTGCTACCATCAAATAATACACAATTTCCTTTATTTTAATGCTTTACACTATATGTATAAGTTGTGCTTTATCCACAGTATATGTTGTGTTTTATATGATATACGCGCAATAAACATTTTTACGCTATTTGAAATCATTAACATATATTTAATATATATATTATATATACATAACATAATATGTATATATGTATCTCAACTTATAATTTTGTATTATTCAATATTCAAATACACATATACATATTCACACACACACACACAAATATATATATATATATTTATTTATTTATGTATGTATATATATATATATATATCAATATACTTGTATGGATGTTTCCTTATCGTCAATACATACGTGTATATATATATATAATGCTTTGATATTTAAACACATATATTCACAATTTCCATTGATTGACATATATACACAGAGTGTATATATATATGTCTCATTCGTGTGATCAATATTCCCATGGGCATGTGTAGATATGTCTATCTATATATACTCATGCACATATTTACTCATGTGTATGAGTTTATCATAGATAGGTGCGTATATATATATATATTATGTATATATCTCATCGATTTAAATATAAACACATAAAGAAAAACTCACACAAGACGAGACTCAATCACATAATTAAAAAATTCATAGATAAGATCAAAATGTCTTCTAAACCATACTCAAACAAGGCTAAGGATAACTTACCATTTACCAAACTATTGACTCGACATTATTGAACTAGAGGTGAGAGTGTGAAAGCTCATATAGGCTCATTAAGGGTTACCAAACCAAGTTCTTCTCCTGAGTGATACTTCCCCCCTCTTTCAAAGGATTGAATTTGTCCTTGCATCCAACTTAGTACATTGCAATAGTAGTTAGCTGAATCAATTACAACCATTTGCATCATATATTTTATAGATAGAACCATTATATAACATCAAATTGAATCAAACATTCATTTATTATGTTTCCAATATACATAAAGCATAAACACATACATTTAAAGAATTTTCACATAACTAGGTAAAAGTAAATAAGTAATAACACAACAGGGTGTAACATATCCCCCCCTTGTGAATCATCGTCCTTGATAATCTTAAGCATCAGACATAGACATAATCAATAAAACATAAACAAAACAATATAGTTTTTCAAGAACTCTCAAAATAATGCAAACATGAGGAAACTTTTGTTTGATCTCTGTATAGTCTTCCCAGGTGGCTAAATCTTCTACATACTAATCCCATTGGACCTTGCATTACAGAACCTCTCTATTATGCAAGCGAATCTTACATGTTTCAAGCACTTTCAAAGGCTCAATTTTTACCACCCCTGGGCCTTGTACCTATAAATAATTCCAATCAATGACATGGTTATCACCTGGTATATACTTCTTAAGGTAAGATACATGACAGACATTGTGCGTCCGGGCAAAAGCTGGTGGCAAGGCAATTCGGTATGCAACAAGGTTGATCACTTCAAGAACATAAAAATGACCTATGTAATGTGGAGCTAGTTTGGATGAATTTCCAAACTTGATAGAACTCTTATGAGGCTTGACCCTTAACAAACCTTTTCTCCTACCGTGAAATTTTTGGGTACTCGCTTGGAATCTGCATAAATTTTCTTCCTATCATTATCTTCTGCTAATCTTTGCTTAATAATTCCAACTTGCTCCTCCATTTTCGATAACATCTCTAGCCCTAGGCTTATCCTATCTTCTAGCTTATCCCAACTTATAGGAGTTCGACATTTCTAACCATACAATGCTTTGAATGGAGCCATCTTGATTGCAGAATGATAAGAGTTGTTATATGCAAACTCAACCAATAGTAGGTAATCTTCCCAATTGTATTGTTGATCCATGCAATACATCCTTAATAGATCTTCAAGTACCTGGTTAACTCTTTCATTTTGACCATCTGTTTTTGGATGATATGCTAAACTTATATTCAACTGGGTACCAAGTGAAGAAAACAAGGTTTGCCAAAACCTAGATGTCACATGAGCATCCCTATTTGAGATAAGCTTCTTAGGAATCCCATGCAACCTAAACACCTCTCGAATAAATTTTTGCACTATGAGAGAAGATCCATCAATTAGATTCCCAGGAATAAAATGTGCTACCTTGGTAAGCTTATCCACTACCACAAGAATAGCATTATGCTTGTTCCTAGAAATAGGTAGACCTTGCACAAAGTCCATGCTTATGACTTGCCACTTACTCTTGGGAACATTGTGAGGATGCAAAATTCTTGCAAGGTGATGATGTTTTTCCTTCACCCTTTGACACTCTAAACATTTTTCTACAAACCTAGCAGCATCCCCTTTTATTCCCTTCCAAAAATATAATGGCTTCACATCAACCAACATCTTAGTTACACTAGGATTTCTAGAGTATGGTGCATTGTGAACTTCCTTCCACACTAGGTTCCTTAATTCTTCAGAATTAGGCACATATATTCTTCCTTTAAACCTTAATAATCCACTAGGTTCAAAATAGAATCCTTCAGACCTTGTGTCTTGCAGATTATCCAAGAGTGCTTCCTTGACTTGCTCATAATATTCATCACCCTTGGATTTCTACAACACTTGGCCCTTGAAGTCAGTTTGAATTGATACTATTGAAGTGATATGCCTCCTACGACTTAGGGCATTGGCAACCCAATTCTCTTTTCCCACGATGTAGTTAATGTTGAAGTCATAATCAGTTATTAACTCCAACCATCTCCTTTGTCGTGCATTGAGACTGGGTTGGGTGAAGAAATAATTGGACCATAATTATCAGTCTTTAGTTCAAAAGGTTTACCCATTAGATAATATCTCCACATTTTCAATGTGTGGACTACTGCTGCTAACTCCAAATCATGTGACACATAATTCTGCTCATAGGGCTTTAGCTTCCTTGATTCATAAGCTATGACTTGCCCATATTGCATTAAGACTCCACCTAAACCTTCACCTGATGCATCTGTGATGACAATAAAGTCACCATCTGGATTAGGTACCTTCAAGATCGATGTTATAGTGAACTTCTCTTTAAGTAGGTCAAATGTTGCTTGATATTTCTTAGATCACTCAAACTTCTTCCCTTTCATCTATAATGAAGTAATATGAAAAGCTATCTTGGAAAAGTTTACAACAAACTTCCAATAGTAACCTGCCAAACTCATAAGAATTCTAACCTCAGGTACATTCTTTGGCACTAGCCACTCAATTACCACTTTGATTGTGGTTGGATCCACTACAATTCCATTAGTTGTAATCACATGACCCAGATATTGAACTTCCTTCTAGAGGAAAGTACACTTAGAGAGTTTCCCTTATAGATTATGTTCTCTTAATTGTTGAAGAACAATCTCTAAACGTCTACAATGCTCTTCTTCATTCTTGGAATAGATTAAGATATCATCTAGGAAAACCAATACAAACCTATCTGAGAAGTCCCTAAATACATTGTTCATCAAGTTCATGAATGTTGTAGGTGCATTCGTAAGTCCAAAAGGTAGGACTGTGAACTCGAGATGACCGTATCTAGTCATGAAAGTAGTTTTGAAACTATCTTCATCCTTGATCCTTAGTTGATGGTAACCTGTCGCAAATCAATCTTTGAAAACACTGTCTCTCCTTGCATTTGATCAAAAAGATCATCGTGGAAACAGGTACTTATTATTTATCGTAGCTTTGTTAAACATCCGATAATCAATACACAAGCACAATGTACCATCTTTCTTCTTCACAAAGATCACTAGCGATTCCTAGGGTGAAACACTAAGTTTTATTAGCCCTTTGGACAACAACTCCTCCAACTGTGCTTTAAGCTCCATTAGTTTCATTGTGGTCATCTTATAAGGTGCTTTGGATATAGGTTCCATCAGGCTATTACAAGGTCGATGGTGAAATCGAACACTCTTTTGGGAGGCATTCTAGGTAGTTCTTCTAGAAAGACATCCACAAATTTTTGAAGGATAGGATATTTCTCCATATCTATTTCTTCATATTCCACCACTTCTCCTTCTTCGACATCAAGGGGGTCTCATGGTCCATAATAAACAAGATCATCTTGAGAAATGAATTCCTTGTATTCCTCAAGTTTTTCCATTTTAACTATGAAGAGTTGACATCCTTTCTTCTTTTCCATATGCATTTGCATAGTTGATATCTAACACAATTTCATTTCCCTAGGTGTTCCTTTCAATGACACTTGATTAACTAGGTCATTAAATTATTCTACAATTTTAGCATGACAATCCACTTTAGCCCTATTTTTCCATAGCCAATTCATCCCTAAGATGACATCATAAGATCCTAAGGGACCTATGTACAAATTTACCTTTGTGGAGAAACTTAGAAGTTCTACTCTTGCTTCAAAAAGACATTGCCTCACTTTAGCTCTTGTCTAGTTTGCATACTCAACTTGACCAATGAATTTTCCATAAAACTAGCCTTTATAGAAATTTGACTAGCTACTTTAGGTAAAACAAAATTTTCCGTGGCTCCAGTATCAATAAGAATGGAAATAGGTATACCAAACAAAGTACTTGGAGTTTCTATCAGTGTGATCTAGAACTTAGCTTGTCAATTGTCCAAAGCTGCATGAATCTTCTGTTGGAATGCAACACATTGTGGAGGAAGAGAATTTACTTGAGGTTGTGATCCTGATGATTTGTTGGGACAATTGATGACAAAATGATCCCCACCACATGTGAAGCATCCTTTCATTGGTCCCTTCCTTCTTATAGGCCTTTTAGTATTATTGACATTCCCTTCAACGTTGTTGTTGTTAGTGTTGTTGAAGTTATTCCCTTTGCAATCCATTATTGGTTCACTCCAATTCTTACGGGGTCCTCCTTCCCCTTTCCTTTGAGAATTTGACCCTCCACTAGAATTCTTTGGAGTTTGATTAACTGGAGGCCCATGAAACTTCTTTCGATTCCTAACTCAATTTTTCAAGATAGCTTTAAGGTTTTTCTCCTGCTTAACTGCCTTCTCATAAACGAAGTCCATGTTTGTTGGATTGTGAACATCAACCTCGCCTCCTATTTTCTTATTCAATCCCATTATGAACTTCTTGATTTGAAATTGCTCGTCTTTTTGATATATAGTTACATACCTTAGAAGAAGAGTGAATTTCTCCTAGTACTCATTCGCTGATGAGTCTCCTTTCTTCAGATTTTGGAAATCAGTGAGCTTTTGGTCATAGAAAAGTTGGGGCAACCACCTTTTCTGGAAAATCTCAACAAACTCACTCTAGGTCATCCTTAAGGAACTGAGTCCAAGTTCCACCTTCTTGTTCATCCACTAGTTAGAAGCTTCTCCTGCAACTGGAAGGCTCCCCAAACAACTTTTGTGACCTCAAAATAGTTTCTGATCTCAAATTACTTTTCCATTTCTATCAACCAAGCCTCAGCCTCATCTTTGTTGGTACTTCCTTCAAATTTAGGAGGGGTAATTTTTCTCATATCCCTAGATAATTTAGTTGCCACACATCTCTTACTACTTTCAAACATGGACTGAGATTGTGTTTTATCAATCTCATGTTCACTAGCATGGGTGTGGTCATGAGATTTCTCTCCTTTTTCTTCATTGTTAGGAAATTCATCATCATCCTTTGGTATTTCTTGTTCCTCTCTTTCTTTTCCCCTTACTTCCTATTCAAGGTTTCTTATTCATTCCCTGGTTTCATCCATCATTCCTAGAATGCAATCCAACTTGGCTTCAGCATTCTCAGCCCCCTGGCCTACTTCCCGACTTTCCCCAAGGTTAGTGTGTGTTCTAACCATTTTCCAAATTCAAAATACACCTTGAGGGTTTCATGGAATTAGATCTAAGAAATTTTACTTATTGTTTCCAAAACATTATAAAAGAGCATAATTTCACACATAAGAAATTAATTGAAAAACTTATACACAAGTTTTGATAAGAATATGATTCTTATTTATTCAAAAGGATTTCAATATCTTTGTTTTTACATTGAGTGACTATTCAGATAGTCAATAGGAGAGTATCCATTAGATTCACTCTCAGATACATTACTATGTGGGGTGTACCCCTTAAATTCTTGTTCAAGTTTATCATCAAAAGGCTAATATCCCTTTGATTTATCCTCAAATACATAGTTTCGAGGTACATAACCCTTTGACTCGCCACTTGTGGCTATTACAATTATTTCAGCCATAGGTATAATACGAGGGTCCCTAAACAACATTACTAGATTGACACTATATTTTGAGGGAATATCCCTAGAAAGTGATAATGAGTCTGACTTTTCCAGAGAGATAGGAGGTAAGTAGTTGAAGTTGGCATCATCTCTCATCCTTCTCTTCTTTTGAATAATTTGCAAAAGGGCATGATTGAATGTCTTAGTATCGCTTAGCCAAATGGCATCATAATTTATTCCCTCAATGGTACAAACAAGGGATTTTCTTTCCTTCTTGGCTCGTAGGTAGAACTCATTTATGATCACTGAATTTCTTTCAATCATCCTGGGACACACCATCCTAGCACAAGAATTCCAAACTTTAGACTTGTTCAATGTTGGAGGGAAAACATAGCGAGCACATAGGTTCTAGAGTTAAACCTGGTAGCTCTGATACCACGTGTAACATGCCCATTGTTCTACTCAAAAAAATTCCTATGCTTTAACCACAAGTGAATATTTCATGATACCATTACATAGCAATAATTTTTCTTTTCAAAGAAAAATATAACATGCACATTTGAAATAAACACTATTCCAAACTTCCATTGCATCACATTGTAATATCATAATCTTTCCAAAGTATTAATTTCATATTGAATAATCTCAAGTTTAACTTTCATGTTTACAATATTCCATATAAATGGATATAAGAATACATACATATCTCTTTTGAGCTTCTAGAAGTAGAAATACATATGGTCCAGGTAACCTCATTCAAATCTTGGTCATCAATTGATGAGTAGAAGCATCACTCAAGCACTTTTCTGCCAATCACAAACTTAATGCAGTCCCCCACACATCTACCTAGCGGTAAGGTGGACCTACTCTTTGACGAAGAGATTGGATTGGTAACCCCATAATACTATCCTTTCCTAAGCTTGGTGTTGTGTCCTAAAAACTAGAACTTTCCCATATAGTGGCTACAACCTATGTGTATGACAATACCAAACTAGCATGCATAACTGGATCACAGTGAATTGACTGTGTAAACAATGAAAACTTACACTAATTTGGCCAAAGAATTCAACACTCAGTTATTTCGCGTGAGAGTCATCCTATTCACACACCTTCCTAGCTCTATTTGTAATGACCACACATATTCTATACATAGGCTATCCCATACACTGGATTATCCTAACCCTAGGAATAACCTATATTTTCTTACTAACACATTTCAACTATAGTAATTCAAACTAATTCATAAATTAGACTTTCACAAACTCTTTCATAAATCAAACTATAACTATATAAGCTTTTACTTAGCATAGTTTATAGTAAACACTCAAACACTCATTCCTACATATATAATATGCTAATATAATCCCATTTACGGGTTTAACAATCAACTAAGATCTTCAAGAATTTTACGTACTTATAAAGAATCCAAATTTCCTCTTTCCATTCAATTCAAGCATCATAAAACAATCATGCAATCTTTCCAACTAAAATAAATATAAAATAGAGTAGAAATCTAGCGTGCCTATAAACAGATAGCTCCAATTGATAGATCGGGTTTCCTAGCACAACCTTCTCCAAAAATAGTTTGCAATTCCTTCTAAACTTAGCTTCTCACTAATCTTCTATCTTCTCTTGAAAAATTCTCTCAATGCAACTCACTCTATCCTCACTAAACTAACAACTCAGAAATGCAACAGAGTATCTCTCAAAAAAATAAAAAAAATAAGAATACAATTATGCATCCCCAAAAGATGAAGAATGCTCTCCTATTTATACAAAAACCTAAGCACTCCAAGGCTACAAACAAACTCTCAATCTTGTCACTTCTCACTTAAAGGTTCAACTTAGCTAGCAAGGTTCAAGGTGGCAAATTAAAAATGGTCACTAAATGCATATGCTAAGCTAGTCACTGTATCCTTATGACATCAAGGTGATTAACTCAGAAAAACAAGGATAATGTTTCTATAGGCCGACCTTTCCCAACCAGCTTCATACTTGAATATCTCTCTTATTCCACTTGCCTCATACACTAGAAATAAAATGCAAAAAATACTTCTAAAAGATGTGCACAATTCATACTTTGGCGCCACACATTATAACATGTGTCCTATTAATTTGGTTGTTGTTTGGAAAAGACCAAGTCAAAGCTCTTTATATGTTGCTATTCACTCTTCCTTCACATTATTTGACTAAGTCTTTCCTTGTTCTATTCATACTATGGTTTGTTTTATTTTCCATGTGCCATATTCTAGCATTGCCCATGGTTTACATTACTCATCACTTTAAATACTTCATGCAATGTTATTATTTATGCGATGTCATGGAATAATATGCAATTCCCTTTATTTCAGCACTTTACACTATATGTATAAGTTGCACTTTATCCATAGTATATGATATGTTTTATATGTGTGTGTGTATATATATATATATCTCAACTTATAAGTTTACATTATTCAATATTCAAATACACATATACATATTCACATATTTTGCATAATAACACATGCATATATACACACATATATATATATATACATAAGTATATATATATATATACTCATATGGACTTTTCCTTATCATCAATACATATGTGTATATTAATATATATATTCATATACTTTATATATATCATGCTTTGATATTTGAACACATATATTCACAATTCCCATTGACTTACATATATACATGAAGTGTATATATGTCTCATTCATCTGATCAATATTCCCATGCATATGGGTAATTCATACATGAGCATGTGTAGATACGTCTATCTATGTATACTCATGCACGTATTTACTCATGTGTATGAGTTTATAATAGACACACACATATATACATATATATACATTTTATGTATATATCTCATTGATTTAAATATAAACACATAAGGAAAACTCACACAAGACAAGAGACTCAATCACATAATCAAAACATTCATAGATAAGGTTAAAACGTCTTCTAAACCATACTCAAACAAGGCTAAGGATAACTTACCATTTCCCAAACTATTGACTCGACATCACTAAACTAGAGGTGAGTGTGTGAAAGCTCAGTTAGGCTCATTAAGGGTTACCAAACCAAGTTCTTCTCTTGAGTGATATTTCCCCTCTCTTCCAGGGGATTGAATCTGTCCCTGCATCCAACTTAGTGCATTACAATAGTAGTTAGTTGAATCAATTATAACCATTTTCATCATATATTTCATAGACATAATCATTATATAACATCAAATTGAATCAAACATTCATTTATTATATTTCTTGGAAATATAAAGCATAAACACATACATTTAAAGCATTTTCACATAACTAGGTAAAAGTAAATAAGTAATAACACAACGGGGTGTAGCAGACACCATATACTTGGATGTATAGACCAAGATTATTGATTTGAGGTTAGAGATACTAGAGAGAAGTGGTGAATTGAGTGAGGCCAACAACTATGTTGTGGACACTCTTATTAGTATACAAGTACTAGTTGACAATACTTTTAGCCACTACTATAGTGAAAGAGATGAAATTAGTAATCCTATCATCTTGAAAAAGATGTTAAGGGATGTTATATTTCAATTCTTGTGACAATTATTACCTTCAATCCTGCTTCTTTTGGCAAGTTCATGTCAATGAAATCTTCTTCAAATAAATTGAGAAAAGTGAGTCCAATTGGCACTCCCTACTCTACAAAGTCTCTTCCACCTATGACACCCTCCATTTTGTATTCAATTTTTTTGGATGAACCTTACATGAAGACAATAAAACAAGCCCTCACCAAATTCATGGGCTATATGAGAAGAGAGGTCATGAAACATGAGATTATTTTTGAAGATATCATTGATGAAAATCTCAAGTGAAGCTAGATTTGACATTTGAGGAATGCACTTTTTCCAATGTTGTTATCTCTTAAATTTGTAAAAGGGCCTATATTCCATAGGTTAAATGATAGTTTCCCTAGGGGATTAATTATTTTTAGTTTTAATATATTGTAAATCTTTTTATAAAAGTGTTCCAAAAAAAGATAAAATGTCTCGAAACTTGTGCCACTTGAATTGCATGTTGGATTTGGAGATAGTCGAAATCGGATGCTAGAGATCTTTCTTTCATTAGTTGCCACAAAAATTAAATTCTCTACAATTGTGACCACTTATATGTTTCTAAAATATGTACTAAGGATGTTGCCAAATATATAAATAATAAATCATTTTCTTATAATAGGGATTCAAAATTGTAGATACTTGTAGAATTTTATGAATATAAGTACAAAGCTATTCAGTTGATTTCATTTGGAGTAATATTTTGTTGGGTTTTTTAAGTTCTAAATGGTTTTCTATTATTTCACACTTGCAACTTTATAAGTATTTGATTAATAGATATGTTTTATATCATTGTTATTTTTTTCTTGTGGAATAATTTGTGTTGTCAACCTATACATTCATATTTCATAATCTATAAGAATGTTTCATTGATGTGTGGAAAGAATTGGATGTTTGATGAGGATTATATTCATGATTTTTAGAATCCATCAAAGATTGCACCATCCTATGTGGAGATGTGAAATTTTTGGAAAATTAAGGATAGGCTTACTTTATATATATTTTTATTCATTTGATGTATGGAAATGGAGGCTAAAAATTAGGTTTTTTATAATCCCTATCTCACTCTTCCCCTTACCTTTTGTAATTTTGTATATAAATTGGTTAGATTGGATTTTGATTTGGGAACTAAAACTTACAAAGTATTAAAAATGAATCCTTTGGTTGTAAATGCATTTCCACTTCTAAGTTTCTATTTTGATTATTCATAGGAGAAATTCCCCTTGAGGTTAAATGTATTGAGTGTGAATTATTATTGATAACCAATCTAATATTAAGTTGTATCTAATAATAATTTAATTAGTCCCCTTGATTGAAATGATAATACATCAACTATTGAGTTATCATGTGTAGCCAACACCAGATTATAGAGACCTTAGGATAACTATATTATGCATTCATAATGTTCCTTTTGGGAGAGGTGTCACACTTATTATTTCATCTAAGTGTAGAAGTGTGTTAAAACCCTATAACACATTCCTACCACAACTCCCTTTTTTGCTTCATTGTTTATCTTATGTCCCATAAAAATGTCCACTATTGAGTAAAATACCATCTTCTACACATAGAACTACTTGTGCTCCCACAACTCTTGGATTACCTTGTGAAGAAACATCAAAATTGAGTTTTTATACACTAGGAGAATTTGGAAAATAAATGACTAGGTGACTAAAACTTTTAGTCACAACAACTAAAAATGACTAAATTCTACTCATTTTTTGCAACTCAGCTAGAAATGAGTAAATAAATGACTAATTTGGTCGTTGACTAAAAATTATTTAGTTACACAAATAAAAATGACTAAATAGTTAGTCATTTATTTAGTCACAATCCATTTGAATAAATCATTTAAGGAATCACAAATATAGCCCGCCAAAATACTCTAAAAATTTAATAAACATACTCTAAAACTTTCATTGAAATCTTATTTTCTAGTGTAGCCTGCCAAAATGGAGTTTTCATTTTAATAAACATACTCTAAAACCTTTGTTGAAACCTTATTTTCAGGTGTAGCCTGCCAAAATGGAGAAGTGTTTCGGTAAAGAATGATAGAGAACGGTAAGGAGATGTGTGTGACAGGAGGCATAGAATTCATTGATGCTTATCTCATCCCTGCTCTACTCAACAAGGGTTACATTGTTCGCGCTACTGTTTGTAATACAGGTATTTAATTGACATATATTTGCATAATCTCAAATTCCTTCAGATTCTTTTGAAGTATCAATGTATCCTATATAGGGTTTAGAATGATTTATTTTAATTTTAAAAAATAAATCAAATGTTTTTGAAGTATCAATGTATCCTATATAGGGTTTAGAATGATTTATTTTAATTTTAAAAAATAAATAAATGATTTGTTTTCCTGTGATTATATAATGTGATCTCCTAAATCTTCCCCAGCACACTGCCCTCTTTGGCACTATATTCATTACTCTAGCTGCTAGGGTTTTGCATGTGACATCTTTAATATCTTCATGATAGTGGCTTTTAAATAGATCATGGTCTTTGCTTTAATCATTATCATGGTAACCCTTGAGTTCCATAATCCACCTTCAATCTCTTCTAAGAACGTCGTCTTAAGCTAGATTGCATGGTATGCATATAAAGCAAGTCCTTCATACCTACCATTGTTCCAAATCACCACTCATCGCCTTGCTTAAAATGCTACCTCCATAAGCACAATAGCTTGTTTTAAAATCATGGTTGCTAATGATTTACCATTAAGGTCACTACTTTCATCAAGATACAATGAGATTTTTGTCTTCAAACTCAAGGCATAATGCAAGATAACATTGTGAATTGTTCGTTGTGTACAATTTTATTTCTTGCACATTTACTGCTTTGCTAACTACCTTTAAGATTGGATATTGCACCCTCAGTTGCAATCTCAAACAACTCACTCACTATCACTTGAAGATTCCTTTCATGAGCATCCTTCTGATAAATCAAACTATTCCCTATAGACTGCCTACTTATTTACTACAGGGGACTCATTGTTTCATGGTATTGTGGGTCTTAAGATCCTTCAACCTTATTGTCGCTACTTCACAATCCACAAGGTATTATTCACTATTCTCCCATCTTTGATGAGTCTCAAAAAACTACTCAAACATGCAATCCAATAACTCCATTATACAATGGCTAAGAAGAAACATTGAACCTATGATTACCACTATTACTTCATTTGGACAATCATTCCCTGATTGCAATTGCCTTGTCTAACACCGCCAAAAGCATTTGAAAAACCCTTAAGGTCAGCAAGGGGGTAAGGAAACTCCCTGTTAAAATCTCCACTTTACTATGCAAGGTTTGAGCTTTATTATCTTGTCACTGCTCAACCTATTTTTGACTGTCACACCTCAAGTGACTGTCATTCTTCTTACCATAGATTGAATTTATAAATGTCACTGAGCTACATAGTGTGCTTGTTGTTGGCTACAATCTTTAGATTGAAAGATTTTTTATTGGCTACAATGTCTCAATCTTTTTGGTATTGCAACCTCACTAATTCGCTAGAGTTATTGTTTATGTTTCTACGGAGGCCTAGAGTTTGTACCCTAGTCATGCTCTTACCAATGCTTCTATTGGTATTAAAAAACAACCTTAAATCTTGGGTCAGAAAATTAGCCATCTTGACAAGGTTTTGGTATGATCTTGGATTGTATCCTAGAGTGTGTGGGAAGCTTGTGTTTTATCATTAAGGTATGTAAACCCGATCAAGGAAATGTATCCTATATAGCATGGGTCTTGCTTTAATACTTTCCATAATAGTTATTAGTAGATCACATTATTATAGTTTGTAGTAACCCAAGATTGCATTTAAGTATGTAACAAACTTGGTTTGTAGTTTAAGTTGTACACTTTTAAGTAACATTCATAAGGTTTAGAAAATCTTGATAACCTTCTCACTATAGGTCTAATTCTTCAACTCTACCAACTGCCCTTCCATCTCAGTGTCTTTCCATGCTCTTGCATCTATTCACTTATGAATTCATTCTTATGACTCTGAAAGCTATCACTAGGTCTATTATGACTGTTAGGTCTTTGAGGGTATATTATTTTCTACTACAAACTCTTAGATTGTCATACTTTTGATGAAAATTCTCTAAGTATGTTTTCTCATTGACTTAACTCTCTATATATTGTCCATTATGCATTGAAAATTCATGGTTTCTAGTTAACTATTTATTGGTGTAACCATTGCCATGTTTCTTGAGACTGTCATCCCTATAGGGTAGTTTCCTTATAGATCTGAATGTAATTTAAAAGGTTCCCATAAATATTGACAAGTTTCATAAGACTGTTGTGTCAAGGTAGTATATGGTTGCAACAAGCTTCATAAGACTGTTGTGACAAGTTTCATAATACCGCCATATCGCAAAAGCCAAGAAGACATGGTGTAGTGTAGCGATAATATCCTGCATTACCGTGAAGGCCGAGCAATAAATGTGCAGTATGGCCGTAACTCAAATACTTCTCTCGCATCCCCACAAGAGCTAAGAAGACATAATGCAACGTAGCGGTAAGATCTCGCATTATTGCAAAAAGTCAAATAATAATGGTGTGGTGTATCAATAACATCCCACATTATTGTGAAAGCCAAGCAATAACTGTGTGGTGTAGCGGTAACATCCCACATCACTGCAATGATCATGTCAAAATGGTGTGGTATGCGGTTAAACTATAAAAATAAATATCACATTTCTTTGAGGCATTTTTTTGAAACAGTTTGCTTTCCTTGTGTATATTGCATCTACATTTTCATGTATGTCTAGCAAGGCACTTGTAACTACAACATATGACAAAAAAATCCCTACTATTATACTTTGATGGATGTCCCTTCATTATTACTGGGTATTTGATGTAGTGCACATTATTATAGTGTAAGCCTATTTTTCAAATTGTTTCATTTAGCATCACCAATATTCTCCACAAGAACATTATCCCTATTTAAAATGATGGAAATGGTTCACATCTCTCAAAATAATTTCTCTTGCAACAATCTTGGAGATGAATTTAGATGGAGTGTGAAAATCAAAAGATACTTGAAGGTTCTTAACAACTCTAATAGTTGTACCAAGGGCCATGTTTAACAAACCAAATGCAATTGCTAACTTTTCACTATGGTGGCAAATAAATGATTCTTTTTTATTCTATTCCACAACATTGAGTAAAAGTATTGAATTTGGAAATACCCTGTTGTCTTCATTTTCCAAGTCAATTTCTCCATTTTTGCATAGATCTCCCATGTTTGTGGATGTGATCTGTCTCCTACACAAAAAAGCATGTACCATTTTATGCCCTTCAATCCAACTACATGTATGTATCTTTTTAATTCCTCTATCTTTCATCAATCTCCTTACTATTTCAAGATTAGGTGACCCATTTAACCAAGGTATAAGTAGCATGATAGAGTTAGTTTTCACTTAATCTAGACTAAGCCTAATATTTGAGTGAGTAGATACTATTTTTTTTTTAATTAATCATTCTAGATAATAATAAGATTGAGTTTTCTTGTCATTTGTAGTTAACATCTCCTATGCGGTTCATTTACAAATTAAATTTAATCTTATTCACCCTTTCATTATCAAATGAACTACCACAAGGTTTTGAGTTTCTTTACCATGCATTAGTCTCATTAATATCTTCTTATACTTTCCATTAAACTAATTAAATATGGACTTACACTTATAAGGCACAAAGTATACATTTCCTAACAACTTAATAAGAAAACTTGAATAACATTATGATTTCCCAAACCACATGTGGTGGAACCCTAATTTTCATCATTTCATTAGTGCTATGTCCAAGCCTGTGAAATTTTATTCCTCAATATCACTAGGGTTTAGGGTTTTATCTCTTAGCTCTTTTATGCCCTCAATCCATTCATTGGCTTATGTTTGCTTGTTGATCAGCTGCATCGGGTCACCATTTAAATTAAGTGGCATTTTATGACCCCTATTATTGTTCTTTACCAACCCTATCTTTCAAGTCACCTACTGCACCTAGGAAGGCCCCTTCTTTATGAACAAATTATTTTCACATGTGTTTTCACACCTTTTTAAAATGTCGCTCATGGTCTATTGCCCATCACAGGTTCTATTTCAAAATGTTGTACAAAACACGCGATGATCAATGCACTTCCTCTATAGCACCGTCTACGTCCATCACTACTGATTCATCGCCCATCGCAGGTTGTGCTTCACTTACCTCAAAGAAATATATGATGAGTGATCTGTAATATTTTCCCATCTGTCCTTGGTTCATTTCCCATCACATGTTTTGTTATTACTTTGAGAAGGTTACCTGCGATGAGCAATGCATGGTTTTCAACATCCATAGGATTTCATCGCCTATCGTGTGTTGTGCCTCACGTTTTGAGGGTAACACACGACCAATGATGTGGTTGAGATTTTAACCATCATTGTCACTTGCATTGTCGCCGATTGTCTCTTTCCTTTCAAAGGAGAACCTGTGACCACTGATGGGTGGAGCTTCCCCCATCGCGCGGGTATGATCTATCGCCAGTTAAGGCGGCTTGGCAGAGGAGGAACTTGTGATGGATGATGAAAAACAACAATATTTGGTTAAATTCTTCCAATGGTCAGATCAACGGTTAGTAGCTCATCGCGGGCCTTCGAGCCATCGCTTGATGAGATTTCAAAATGGGTTGTAAACTCGCAATGGGCAATGCCTCTGGAATGTGGTTAGGATTTTCTCATGCTCAACATGATCAACGATTGACAAGGCAAGGATGATTGGGTAAGGATGTGGACGTACGCGTGGCTGCTTTAAAGCATCTCCTCGTTGTTTCCTGGTACAATCCATAAAGCAACTAGTGACTCTTAATGTGCCTTGTTGATTGAGTTTTAAATCTCCGACGATCAATGGTGAAGATATGACATGCAATATTTGAGCTTTCTGCTCACACGAGTGAGCCGAGATGGATATTAATTGCAGTTGGCTTTACATTCCTCTATTTAATGAGGATTTTTTGTGGCTTGATTGAATCATTCGTGCATTGGCCATAGCACATAATTAATTGTTGTGATAGTTGGAGAGATAATTGTAGGAGTTGTTAGCGCAAGCATTTCCAAGGTGGTGGTATGGCGTCTTCTAGTATGTAAGTGTGTATACTTGCTGCATTGCTAATTGCAGTTTCGCTTTTCTCTGCAATTTGGGATTTGGGGTGTTTTTGCTACTTATACATGGAATTTTTTTGGGAATTTTGGTTTCTATTCTTCTTCATCATCGGCATTGGTTTTTTTTGTATCCCAAGAAGATGAGCGAGCCTAGTACTCCTGTTGCACCGATTTAGAGGTCCTGAAGGCTGAGTATGCAAGAACTAGTTGCATATGTGCCTAAGGATAAACCTCTCCCAGCAGAGGTACCAATTTTTCCAAAGAAGAAGAGAAGTGCACGCAAGAAACATGAGAAGGTGGTTGTTAGGAGCACCTATTCCTTGAGAAGTAGAATTGTGTCACAAAAACCGATTGAGAAAAAAGAGAAGGGACCTCTATTTACGAAAGAATTAACGAGGTTTGGTTCGGGTCCTGGGGTTTGTTCGGAGAAACCCATTGCTCCTATTCTGGTTTCTAATAGCTCTTCAAGTGAAGATGGAGGAGTTGGCCCTGGCCCTACTCAATGCCCTACTTCTTTGGTGCCTTATAGTGATTCAGAGGATGAGATTGTTATGGAAACTCCACTCTCTGTCATAAGACCTAGTGAGGGTGGTTACTCGGTGGCTGACAATGTCGGGTAGCACCTGTGTCCTTTTCTCATGGTGTTGGGTTTTGGGTATTGTGGTGATGTGGTTTCCAGGTGGCGAGTTCTATTGGTTCATTTTGTTAGTGACTAATTCGTGGGTTCATGCCTATGATTGCGATGGTGGTTACTCTGGTGTTGCAAATTTGCCAATTTTGGTGATGCCTTTTGGAAGGCTTGTGTGGCGGCTTCGACAAATGGTTGGCACTCCTTTTTTCCTTTTGCTTTTCTCGTGATATAGGAATGATTAAGGATATAACAGTGTAGGAAATCAACCTTGATGAAATGAACTTTGAAATTAACACTAAATGTAATTACATTTTAAGTCGGATACTTTGTTGCTCCCTTATGTTATAAAAGGGATTTCATGGCTCAGTGTAAAGGGTTCTAGTCTTCTAAATCTTTAGGTCCAGTATACGCAAAGGGTAGAAATTAGAAGGAATACTAGCAAATAGAATAGTAGATTTTTTTTGGATTTTGAGTTATGTGTATGTAAATCTTAAATAGTCTTATAGAAATTACTGATATCAAAAAAAAATTCATGCATAAGGCATATACTCTCCTTTGTAAATCATCTTGCAAATTTTGAATGAAATATCAAGCATATTCTATTCATCTTCATATACGTTGTTTGAATGCATGCTCTTATTTTTGCTTTGGTTCAGGGAATCAATTAAATTCTTAAGTAAGGCCATGAATTTGTGAGAATTTATAAGGATTAGGTAAGAAGTGATGCTTTACGTACAGTGAGTTTTCATAATGCAAAGCCTTATGAAAATAGTCCAGAATTATCAGATTTAAAGAATTTCTATATCATTGATTGTAAGATGTGTGACTCTATTGCCCAATGGATGAAGACACTAGTCCATTTGTCATAGTATTTGTCATTTGAATGATAATAATAGTATACTAAATTGTGGATTTAGGGTTAGAGCACAAATCTCTTAAAATTTACCTATCATGAGACATAGGCGTGATGTACTTCCTTGTTCATGGTAAATTGATAGTTATTTGCTTAAAGATTAGCCAACCTTTAAGTGAATTATGTTATTTACCCCTCATAGGAACCTATATGTGACTTGATGTGTCATTCATTGAGATAGTCAAGTGAAATGTTGTTAGGAACACCCTCCTAGGTCTCACAGAGCCTAAAGTGTAGAAGATTTCAGTCTTTGACTGAATCTTGTTAGTTGGCCATTCATTTTAAGGGTCTTGAGTATAGGAGGTGGCTACTCTTTAGAGATTCCTTAGGTGTACTGGAAAAACACCAACAACATGAATGATAAATATTGTAAACTATATCAATTAATGTTCATTATTTTAATAAAAAAGATAACTTACAATGTAGTCTCAATGTAATACTTCTTTTAAGAATCCATTGATATTGTTGTAAGCATGTGTAACAAAGAACAAATGTGTCCAACCGATTACTTAATTCTATTGGTACATTTTGGTGTGTTCATATGCACCATTACTTATGAATCATAAATCATTAGAATGAAATCTATTTGTATATAAATTAAATAAATATTAGTATTGACTTTGGTAATGCATATAATGTCAACTGATTATATAATTTCATAATAGTACTAGTCTAGTAGGGAATCAAATGATATCTTTATAATTTCTAGTATACATAATGGATGAATTAATCCTAGAGATCCCACCATTTGTATATTTCTATGTATAGTCATGTCACTAAGAAGAGATGGGACATAGTCATACACAACTCATGGTAATAATACATTTATAATGCAGCTTAATATTCATCACCACAATCTAACCATTATACCTCTTACAACTCACATACAAAGATATTAAAGATGAAATCCACGTAGAAGTTGAAATGCATCATAGGATAGGACCCCATCTATGGACTAACCAAAACCAACCTAGCCCCTACCTAGGCATCACAAAGATCACAATTCTATACACATCATAGGTTCATGGTGATCATCTACTATGCTTCTACATAGAAATGAACACATCTGGCACCTCCAAACAACTAGGTTACCTTTTCATATACCATGCTTTCCCAAACGAATCCCTCATATGATTATAAACCCTAGATATTTGCAAGGCAAGCAAGAAATCCAAGCATCTTGTATGAAAATGATTTTTAATGCTTGCAAGTTGTATGAGGCTTAACTTGCCATAAAATATCATATATAGATCAAAGTGGTTGAACTCAAGATTTGGTTAACTTGAAAATCATTTGATGATTTAGTTTGTTCATGATTGGTTGTCTTTGTAACCAAGAATTATTGTTTTGTTGTACTTATATATTGCAACCACGTCAATTGATGTATCAGATTTGCTTAATATTGACACTATATTGACATATTAACAATAGAGAGTTGTGTAGATAATGAAACCAAAAATATCAAATGACCTATAAGATTAAATTACCAACTCCTCCATTTTAATAGAACCTACTTTTAATTTGAATTAAAAAGTGAAAAAAAACCAAAAATGATGATGTGCTAGAAAAAAGATTTATCCACTTGAATAGAGACTCCCAACACAAAATTTAACAAGTGTCACGTAGTGGCGAGTACTTGCCTTTGTAGCATTCTAATTAGAGATTTGTAGAGTTGGAATAAAAATAAATGTAAGTTTAATTAATGTGAATAAAATTAAATGTATTTTTTTTACTTGTTGTATATTAGTTTTGACTTTTGTATTTTGTGTTTTGTTTGATTAATAGCATTGGTTTTTTTATATATTTTGGTTATGTAATGTAAATATCTTGTTTGATGTTAAATATTTGAAAATAAAATAAATTGGAATAAATGTTTATTGTTTGGTGTTATTTTTTTTCAAAAAAATTAAAGTTGAATACATTTGAATATTATATAATGAACCCATTCATTGAGAGAAGGAAGTAGTTTATGAATTATTTGTACTAGACATAACTATGACTAATAAAGTTGAAGTTGAGTTTGTTCTTTAGAATACATATTTACTGAACATTAAATAATCAAATGATTTATTATTAAAAATAATTCTTAGATTGATTTTGAATTTGATAGTGAAATCTTCATATTATAGTTGAAGTTAAATATACTATTAATATAATAAATATATTATATTCTAATTTAATATTAATAATTTATAAATTATATTATATAAACTAAGTAAATAGGTAATATTGTAATATTAATATATTTTAAAATATTGTTATAATTATTAATATAGTGATTTACTATTATATTAATTATATTAATAGTAATAATATAATAATATTAATATTATAATTAACATAGTAGTCAATTAAGATAGTTTATTAATATATATAATTTTTTTTATATATGAAAGGAGAACCTACAAAATAAAATAATCTATATCATATTGTATATAAATATATAATATAAATTAATATATTACCTACATAATATAGGTTAACTTATTTACCTACAAATTATTACTTATAATGATATAAGATATATACATAGAAATAGTGTATATATATATAACCTACATTAGATTATATATTATCTTATATACCTATATATTATAGGTTATAATTTAAGAAAATATATATATATATATATATTTTTTCTTCTGTATATTTTTATATTAATTTATATTAATATATATATTAATATAAATTAATATAAAAATATACAGATGAAAAAATATTATTAATGACAAAAGAAGGAGCACATATATAATCAAATTATACCATAAAATATTAAAAACATAGATAAAGATATTAGTTTAATGGAAAGAATAATACAATTTTTTATTTTTTTTATTTTAATAGTGTGAATCCAAATCTCTATAAAATAGTTAATTGATTTTTGTAAGATTTTCTTTAATAAAAAAATAACAATTACATACATAAAAAAATCATTCTTAAAAAAATGTCAAAATAAATAACATTTATTTATTTTAGAAAGATTTAATGAAATGATTTTATAAAGAAAAAACTGAAAAATCATTCCTTAAAAAAATGTTTAATTTGTTTTATGCGCCAATAACACACAAAACTTTTTTAACCAATCATATGCACAAAAAATAATTTTTATAATTTATAAAGTTAAATATTTTACAAGTTGACTTTACAAAATTGAATTTTATTTTAATTTTTGTTTAAATATTATTTTTGATTGGTTGAAAACTAAATTATTAATAACTAGTTAACTAAAAAAGGTCAAACTCATTACAATAGTACTATGCCTAAGGCAAGTACTAATAATAATCAACAACCTTAAAAAAAGCACGACTATAATACTGTAAAAAGTATTTTGTCATTCATAAACAAAACAAAGACAAAAGAAGTATTGAAATGATAATCACGATTTCCATATTACACATTACATAGATCTTAAATGAAGCTAGACACATGAACTTAAAAGTGAAAAATGAAGGAAAAAATAATGAACAGACAAAACTATGTACCCTTCATTTTACGACGCAGGCCTTTTGTTCTTTCCAAGGCAGTTGTCTTTCTTTGACATCTACAGTGATTAGCTGACCGACAGATGCATGGAAATTTTACTTGTGTTTTGATATTAGTAAAGCCTTGATCAACATATAAACCCATGGTTTCTTTTTGTGACCTATGAAGCTCCACCAATGTTTAAGGTTGTGGGAAGTGGCAACGACTATCCAGCCCCAAGAATGCACCCAACATGGATGCATGGGCATGGATGTTGCCTCCTTCATTTCTTTCGCCCTTGTATTTTACCTACAATTTTTGCCTTCTATAATTCTGCCATCTGTATTCCTTCCGTATTTTTTTTATCTTCTTTAAATTTCAGCTTTAACTTGTAAATAAAATTAAATAAATAAAAATAGTTCTTTAAAGAAATATAAAATAACTTTTAAATATATAAAAATACTCTTTAAATAAAATAAATAAAATGATTAAGATATTTGTATAATCTATATTTTTTTTATTTCTTATATACAAAATAAAATCTAAAATTATTTAAAAAAAAACTATTATAATTTTTTTTTAATATTAACTAAATCTTCAATTATTAATCAATCAAATTAAATATAAAAAGATTACATGTTAAAAATAAAATTTATAAAAAACATTACAAGTTAAAAATGAAATTTAAAGAAGATAAAAAAAAAACATAAGGCAGTAAATGGGGGAAAGTATGGCCGTCCACTAATAAAAATAGGCATACTATGCAGTGACCACTAAATACGGATGGCAGAATTATGGAAGGCATAAATTGCAGGTAAAATACAAGGGCGAGAGAAACGAAGGAGGCAACATCCATGCCCATGCATCCATGCTGGGTGCATTCTTGGGGTTGGATAGTCGCTGCTGTGGGAAGTGGCCTCCCTTGGAACACGTGCACAGAGGGCCTAAGATGCCCATATTTGCATATGGAATTTTTACCTAAAATATGATGAAAATAAATACAAATTCTTATCAAACGAAACCCCATTGCATCATGATAAGTTGGTTTTTCTCAAGTTGATGGTATGTGGATGCCTTCACTTAAATATAAGGTCGCATTTCAAGTAATGATGATAATGGCTTGGGGTAGTTTCAACTTATTTAATTTGGATTATGGAATTGGATGGCTAAGATTAAACGGAAAGATCAAGGGTTCAAATTAATTGAGATCTTTGGAAGGATGAGAGGAGAAAAAGTGTCATTTCACATATGGTTGGTTGATAGAGGGCATCCAACAAATTCATTGCTAGCAATTCATCGAAGGAAAATTCACCACTAGCAATTCACCGCCATGGAAAATTCATAGACATAAAATTTACCGCCAAGTAAAATTCAGTGCCAACAATTCACCAAGTTTTTGAAATATATATTAAAAAATATTGGTGAATTGCTAGCAGTGAATTTTACTTAGCGGTGAATTTTCTATCGATGAATTTTCCAAGGCGGTGAATTGCTGACGGTGAATTTTTGGCGATGAATTTTCCTAAAGCCTTGATAGAGAGGGGGTTAAGATTGAATGGAATCTATGGTGGAGAATCCCTTTGAAAAAGGTGGATGGTCAAGACGGAAAAGATACTTGGGAGTATCATTGAGGGATGGGCAAGTACTTTGATCCATGTGATTTGTACAAAAGCCCATGTCACATTTACAAGGTGCACTCTTATGTAAGGCTCGTACTCTTGTGTACAAAGAACCCATCCTTGAAGATGTTGGAGATTGGAGGGAACAAATCAAGGATTTGGTTGTGCAAGTGAGGGATTAAGGGGTTAATTGATTTGAGCTCATTTAATAGAAATTGAAAGAAAATAAACAATGGAATAAATAAGACATTTATTTAATTTTTTTTTATGAAGATGGAGGGATGACATAAATAAATATTCATATTTGTTTATTTATGGTGTACATTTAGAAAAAAATAATTAAATGATTTAGGCTAACAATGGGGTGTAGGTGAATAGTGATGAATAGTGAATGTAGAGTGACTTTACTAATTAAATAATAAAATATTATTTGATTAAGAAGGGGATGAAAATTAGATAATTAATTTTATAAATAGGGATTATTTATAGAAGAAATGGTCAACTTATTAGGTAATTGATGATGTGTCAATTTTAGGTGTCTACATGTGTGATCTAGATCTAATTAGATAGAGTTTCTACTTTGGTAGTAAATTCTTCAAATTGCTTTCATATAACTATGTAACTTCTCTATTTATGAACACAAAATCATTCTAAATTATATATTTAAGAGAAACTTTAGTTGATTGTTTGAAACTAAATTGTCTTCATCACACCAACTTGAATGTAAACTCCCTTAATAAAATTGGATGGAAAGGACATTTTTGGCTACTTCTAGCACTTATCTTTCTAAAGTCTCTTAGCATAAAATGTTCACCTATCTCATAAGTTTATTATGCTTTCTTGGAAGATGAACAACAGTGCCTTTTGAGACTTCATCCACCTTTTAAGTCAATCTTCTATTGTATTAAAGTAAATAATATATATATTCAAAATATTTGACCAAAATGAATCCCATTGGCTAAACTTTCATTGTTTCTTGATGCTTTCAAATTGCACAATCTTGTAAGTTCTAATTTGTATTATAGTGTAATTTTTGCACTACATGCTCATAACACACTTTAATGGTTACAAATCACTTATCAAGAATAACAACTCAAGCCACACAAGTTCATCATAAACTCATTTCTTATCCTTATCCTTCAACAAAAATAGGAAGATTAAACAATAAGCTACTAATTCCATTCCATGTTTATATCCACAAACATGAATCTTAATATCATAAGCTTCATCAAGAATGTGTGCATGTAGTCAATTACTCATGGAAGAAAACTTACTAAGTTAAGCCTGAGAAGAAAAAGACCCAAAATAATAATTTAATATTTCTATGAACATACCAAAATGATGATTTCTTTGTAAGCCTATAAAATCTCATAATTCCTATCAAATCTCTAAGCTCACACTTAATCGACCAAAGTGATACACTAACTAGAATATAAATATATCACACTTAGCATGAAATGTAGAGAATGTTAAAAAAACCACCACCATTTAGTCATAATGAGGAAGGGTGGTGATAAGCATAAATCTCTACATGGGTTGGCCATGCCAAGAGCTTCACTCACCAAAATAATAACAAAAGAAACATGAAAACCACAAGAAGAAACCTAATATCCTTGACATGTGAAAACCACCAAAGTGCCAAGAAATATTATCATTAAGTGTTCTAATAAATCCCCTTAGTAGATGGTACCAAGGCCATGTAAAGGTGTGGTGGCTCATTAACTTCTATTTCCAAGGACATACAATAGATGTAAGCTAGGCCACATGGATTTAGGGTTTAGGTTAGTTTTTAACTAACTTGGAATTTTAGGGGGATTCTAAGTTTAGCACCTAGGTAGCTATAGATGCTTATGGCCCACACAAGATTAGCAAGGTATAGGCTTATCTTATGATTTACATTTAGATATTAGGTTAATTCATAAGATCAGTCATGTGTATCTTTACATGTATGGTTATATATGTAAGGTACATGTTTATATGTATGTATTATGTATGTGGTGGACTAATCATCAATGTCTCTCTTCAAATTCGGGACATGGACTAACCATCTCCTATGGATTTTTTTATCTTTGGTGTTTGTATCAGGCATTAGCAAGTCGATCTTTTGGTGTAACAACAAATGTGTTCCAAAAAATGGTACAGAACCAAGTCATGGGTTCAAATCCCCTCGAGTGACACTAAGTGGGGATTGTTGGACTAATCACCAGTGTCTCCCTTCAGATTCGAGACATGGACTAACTACCTCTCGTGGATTTGTTTATCTTTGATATTTGTATTGGGTGTTAACAGGTCGATCTTTTGACGCAATGACAAATGTGTTCCAACAATATGCATGTATGTGTATACACACATGTGTGTGTATGTATAAACACATTGCAATAAAACATACAACTAATTGATATGACATGTAATAAAATTTAACATAGAGTTTCTTATTTTATTACATGTGGGAAGTGTTGCCTCATAAAGAGTTCATTTTCCCAAGTGGTGCTTTTATTTGTCATTTAGCACCATTAGACCAAAACCTATACAATATCCTTGTTAAAAAAATATAGTTTGCAACTATCCAAAACTTGGACCACCTAAAGATTGATTTTCTCTTGCACTTCCAAATGAAAGTTATACTAAATACTTTCTTTGCAAGGTAGTGTGAAAATATATTAATTTGAGAAAGGGAAGTTGGAATAGAAAGGAAAAAAAAAAAAAAAAAAAAGAAGGTTAATCACTTCCAATATTTTAAAGATTCTCACATATCTTAGAGCTAATTTTATGCCTTTCAAAACTATATTGATTTTTTTTAGTGTAACATGTAGAAATACCTTATCTTAAACCTAAAGAGTTTGTGGTGTCCTTTTAAGGATGGCACAATTTTTCTTCTTATCAATGTCCTTTATCAACCTTTGTTTCATTATTTTAATCTACCCATCATATTCCTATAAAACTTCAAAAGCCAAGTTACAACATGGTTCTCCAACCATCTCATCCAATTAGTGTTTTGTACTTTATATCTCATATAAAGCTTCAAATGGAATCATTTATCTTGTAGTGTGATAGGAATTATTGTAAGAAAATACAATTAAATATAGTGGTGGATCTATAACATGCATGTGGAGAATTTCCTATATTTAAATGTATTTTCTTATTGGGTGATAGGTATAATTGAAATTCAAATTTGTAGTCAAGGAAACTATTATCTAGAGTAGTCCAAAACATTGAAATAAAAGGTTTGTCTCAGTTTAAAATAATTACTTTAAGTTTGTAATGAAGTTTAAAATAATTACTTTAGGTTTTTAATGAAATATTGATATCTTTAATTTTTTTTGTTATATTAATAGAGCTAGGAAAGAAAATGCTAATTACTAGAATCTAAGGTACATAATTAAACAAAAATGTAAATAACAAAAAATGAAAAACTTGTAGTTGGATGTTGGAGCTCACTAGCAAGGATACTTGTGTGATGCACAAATATATGCATGATCCACTATCATCCATGCATATTTTATAATTCCGCTCACCAAAAGTCTCACTTCAATCTCGAGATTTTCCTTCTAGCTACATAAGATAAAGAAATAAAAGTAGTAGAACTTCTATTTATGACAAAAATTAAATGAAATAAATTTATCCTATGTAGACACAAAAAATAAAGTCATCTTCACCATCATCATGCCGCCCATAATTCAATAGTTTATGTTATCACTGAAGATCACCCATTCATCACTTAGGACCCCTAACACCTAGTCATTTAATTAAATAATTTCTATATATTTAATTAAATTAGGCTAGCATTATTCATGAATTTAATAAATATTTATCCATATTTATCTAACTAATTATTTATTTTATCCATATATTATCTATTAATATATACATATATATATATTTATTTAATTTCTACCTCATATGCACTTATAAAATTTTATTTAATTAATTATAAAAATCATTAAAATCTATTTCATCTAGTTGATTACCTAGTCCATCCAATTCACTCAAACATACTCCTAGTCCAACTCACTAATATAATCCACTTCACTCACCCATATAATTAATTAACTAATCAATGCAAATAGTCATCTCCCCCTAATTCTCTCATGGACTTAGTTAACTTCTTAATGCAAACAATTAACCCATCAATCAAATTCATTATCCCCTTTGTCAATTTGAGTTGAGAAATAATAATTATTTAATTAAAAATTAAAATATTGTGTAAGATTCTCATGCTTGCCACCTTTCCTCATCAACTCCCCTAATCATGGATTAGACTTGAGATCCAAGATTAAATCTTTGTCATTCATTTGATTCTCCTTTAAGTATATAAATCAAACATATTATTCATTACTTCACAAGCATTCATTCATACATCCATATTTTGTTAATTTGTTATTTCAGATAATGGAAATTATTATGTTGATGAATTGAGCACTCATATTCCAAAATATTGTAGAGTTTGAGTGTCTTGATTTTTTGATTTTAATACTTGATCATTTATTATATTTTTATTCATTCATTTTGGTGAATCTAACATGAAAAATACACTTATTAGACATCTAATTCATGTTCTTGTGAGTTTCTAGGAGTATAATCTTGCAAGTGTGTGCTTTCTGAGGTGGTCCTAGGAGTCAACTTTTTCTAGGATCCTTGTATCATGAAACAATCATCACAATTAAGTCTAGGGAGGTTGAGAGACAAATTTTGACATATAATTTTCTATATTTTGCTCACAGTGAAATATGGGAAAAAATTAACCTACAAAATTTCTTAGTACAAAAATTTGTATAGTTGTATGGATATACATCTTGCTTAGTTTTTTTGGAATATACTCATTTTTTGGTTGTAAGTCATATGTATATACATATATCACAATTCAAGTGTATACACATGTGCTTAGGGTTTTCAAAAGTATATACACACAAATCCACCGACATATACAATACATGTACTATAAACACACATTAGGACAATTCTCTGACATATACACATGAGGTTTTGAAGCTTGATGTATACATAGTAGCATATAGTCATTGGAATGCATACATAGATTAGTGTATATATTTTAATATATAAATATTGTTTCATGTGACATGTATACATAGATCAATATATATATTGGTATGTATATATTATTCCTAGTGAAATATATAAGGTTTTGTAGGATATATTTAGTGTTTATATGCCCTTGTGTATAATATTGGATTACGCATAGCCCATGTCTTGTGGTATATACATGGACTATTTAGGTTTGAGATTTTACATTTTTTATTTATTTTATTATTGTAATTATTTTTTGGTTTACCTATGCAGAGCCCTTGGTTGTTGGACCTTCAACTCTTCAACATAGGGGGCCTAGCTCAAGTGCAACACCTTTTTGGCCAGCCCCTAGTCACATCTATGACCAAAAACTAATGCATAAAGGGCTAAGGACCCCCTTTCTTTTGCATTTCTTAATTTAGCATCATAAATTGTCGACCCTGAAAATTTCATACTATGTTTGGCTTCCCCTTATGTGCTTGGACCTAATTATGCTAATTATTTGCCTACTTTATTGTCATTTTTCATAAAATAATAATTCGATTGGAAATCAAATTAAATTATTTATTTAATGATAACTCAAATTTTAAAACAGTTTTGGTCTAGGGCGTATTCGCCCTTGACTAACCTATTTTGGCCCAATTTTAATATGTTATTGTTGAGATTTTTATATTTAAAAATTTAAATTCGTTTTTTGACCTTTCATAATTAATTAAAGTGAAATCAAGAAATGCATATAAATATAAGTCTTTTTCACCATTTAAAAATCTAAGGCAACCTAGGCAATTTGAATTCTAATTGAGCATCCTAAAAAATAAATCAAGAGCAGTCAAGAGTGGAATTAGCATCACTTTTCATCAATCAATATTTTCATTAGAAATGAATCATCAAGTTCATGTGTAATATATTGTTTTATATTTCATGTTCATTGTTTTGTGAGTACTAACTATAGATACCTAAAAATGTCCTAGCCTGCGAACTAGCATTTTAACACTAATATTCGTCTTTTCCTAAATGATTAAATAATGTTCAATTATTTAATTATTGTCTAAAATCATATTTTCAATATTAATTAAATGACTTTATAATATTTAATTACTTCATTTTAATTAATCTTCTTGATTAAATAAATAAATCTTATTTATTTAATTATATCTTTAATTATTTCTTATTCCTCCTGATTAATTAAATAAACATCAATTATTTAATTATGTTGCTAATATACCCTATTCATCTAAATCAATTAAATTGTTATCATTTAATAATTTAATTAAATCGTGTTCCCCTCTCTAAACCTAAAAAATTAAATTAATTATTCAAAATCATTCAAAATAGTCAACAAACAAATACAACTTTATTTGTTAAAGTCAAAAATGACTTGCACATTCAACTCAAAATACTAATTAATTAATTCAATTAATTAGTTATCTTCACCCCTTTTATGATTGAGAAAATCACAACCACTGATTTCTCACTCTAAACAGTTGACTAACTCATCTATTCTTCAATCCCACTAACCTCTCAATCTATCTCCTCAATCCCACTAACCACTCAACCTGATTTCCCAATCACACTTATTATGAAACCTAAATCCACTAATCTTTCCAATCTAATTCCTATCAACGATTCTCAACCATTGATTAGGATCTTTTACTATGAAATATTGGTCGTTCATCTTGAAACAAGAAATCTATAAAACAAACCCCTACCCTCTCATAAATCATCTAGAATCTTCATAGCGAAGCACTGATCAATTATCTCTTGAGCACATTGAGAGTTATTATCACATTATAGTTCACCATTATCAACACAAATTGAAGCTTTTGCAACAACAACAATGGAGGATTTGTATTGAATTGAGAAATTTGACATACAAACACAACTCCAACATGGGATGGTATATGTTTTAAGGTTTTGAACTCAATGAATGTTATCTTTAGTATTACATTTTTTATTTCATTATTTTAGAGCTTCATTTCATGAGTATGGTTGGAATTTTATCTTGTTTGAATTAAGTTAGTTTAATTCATTGCTTGTTTTCCTATTGCTTTATTCCCCCCTTGTGACATTTGGCACGCCTGGTGGGACCTAGGTCCTTAGCACTAATCATTTTACAAGTTTTTGGGAGCAGTTACAGGTTCCAGAATGCTATTGTTGTTTGAAATATGGAAGTTCCAAAATTCTCATGTAGTTGTTTTCACATTTTTATCGCGGTTACACTTTTTTTACCACTATTGTACTAAGTTTGTGCACTATTCTCATTTTGTACGTTATTGTACTAAGTTTGTGTGCTATTGTCATTTTGTGCGCTATTGTATTTTTTTTGTGCGCTATTGTTTATTACTTTCGTAAAATTTGTGTGTTTTTGTTTTGGCCACTATTGTACTTTTTGTGTTGCAGGTTTTTGACAAATCTAAACTTTTACAGAGCTGCTATTGTCCTAAATAGGTTTGCAATTGTACTTTTTTTTACCGCTATTACATAACTTGGTCACTATTGTTTTACAGAAACAGTCCACTATTACACAAAATAGAACCACTATTGTCATGTTTTTCATTCTATTTCAATCTACAAGTTTTTCTTATGATTTTTTGATTGGTCTAACCCTAACAAGTGACTGTTTGTTGTGTTTGGGAGATTCTAACATTGTTGGTGTAGCCCTTGTAGGAATATGGCATGTGTTTTCATGAGAACAACTAATAGTTTGATTGCAAGGTCGACGAATGGTCCAAGTCCACTTTAGTTTTAGAGCTTTCTTAGTTAGGACACATTTCAATTGGTGTTTAAAATTGAACCCCCAACTTTCATAGTTCAATTGGTGTTTCTAAAAATGAACAAGGAAAACTCTCACATTTCAATTGGTGTTTAAGAATTGAACAAGGCAACTTTTCACACTTCAAATTGGTGCTTAAGAATTAAACAAGGTAACTTTTCATGTGCTTCTTAAAATTGAACAAGGAAAATTTCACATTTCAAATTGGTACTTCTTAAAATTGAACAAGGAAACTCACACATTTCATTTGGTGTTGTTAAAACTAAATAAGGAAAAATTCTCATTTCAAGTTTGGTGCTTCTAAAAATTGAATGTTTTCATTTTGACCAAAATCCTTTTATTTTGTTGACGCATGAACACCTTTATTTTGTTGACAATCGAATGCATTTCATTTTGTTGACCATATTAAGATAGACAAGGCAATTAGAAACACTCAACTTCGGTGCTTAAAATTGAACAAATTCATTTTGATTTTCACATTTCTATATTTTTCCTGAAGTCTCAAATGCTTTGAAATTAGTGTACTTAAAAATTGAATTGATATCTTCACACATTTCAGATTTTGGGACTTAAAAAGAAATTGTGATGAATTATATACCATGTTCACCGTGATTGGCGAGCCAAGTGTGTATCCTCTCCCCCTATGTCTTTTGACGATCCTGGGTGATGAGAAACACTTTGAGATTTTTCATTTTTTTTATGGTCACCCATTCTTTTTAGGATAAGGGCCTGCTAATGAGACACATCCCGCAATGGAGAACTCATATAAGTGACTCTTAGAACAAGCATGTTTACCAACAGGCTATATAAAGGTTGCAAAATCATAAACAAAAGTTGCTTCAATTTATGGTGGGAATAGCATACCGTGCCTCATCCTCATCAAGACATATGGGTCGGGTAGGAATGGCTAAAGTCTTAAGCTGCTTATGTTTGATCTATACATCTCGGTGTTCACGGTTGGTACTAAATACCTTGTTTTAGAAGCCTATCCAATTTTTGAAACGTTCTTTGAAGTAGTACATGGGAATAGTACCATTCCCAAAAGTTACTTACCACGTCAGATCTATAAGTTGAGATAGTAAAGAAATTAAGGGAATGGACTCTTTTGCTTTGAAGTGACAAGATGGTACATTTCCTTGACATATCCTAATTGTTCCCTCTATATATTTGATTAGAACCCTTTCGGGGGGAGGTAAGCCTACAAAGAAGATCGTATCTTTTACTCCTTATGATGTGTTGATTGATTATTCTACAAGTTATTGGATCTCAAATTATTTGTTGTATGCATCACTTGCCATCAAAAAATCAAATTAAAAAACATTTTAAACTTGTGAAAATTATCCAACCAACTGCCATCGCAGAAAACTAGAAAATCTAGAAACAGGATCATTATTGACATTTTTACCACTTTTGTCGTGATTTTTGGCCGTTGTTGACCTATGTTTCAGCCACTATTGACCTAAATATTGTCGATTTTGACAAATCTACTACTATTTCCTTCATTGTTTCACCAGTCAGAAAAATTATAATAGAAATCGCTTTTGATGAACCTATCGTAGTTGTCCTTGAGTTTCAGTTGCTATTGACCTAAATAGGGCCACTTCTGTCAAAATTACCATTATTTTTTTCTTTGTTACCAGTCACAACTTGAAACAAAGACTGCTATTGCTCTAAGTTTGACCATTGTTATCCTAAATTTCAATTGTTATTGTTCTAAAGATTGCCGCTATTGTCCTATTTTTTGGTGCAAATCAGAAACTGATCCAAAATTGGTTAATCATCCATATTTTTGAAAACAAACACAATCAAACCTCCAAACAAAGTCATATATGCATCTTTTCATATCCATTTGCACATCAAAACAATCAACCTAGTTTTAGGATTCAAATCAAACACAACTTGGATTATTCCCTTGCTCTCAATTTCTAAGATATTAACATTTTCTTGCAACCTCAAGGATAGTTCAAGTAGATCATCAACATATCCTCCACAAAAACAAAGCAAAATATCGATCCAACTTTTCTACACTTTGAGTTCCAAAATTAGCATCATCTCAAAAAAATATCCACTCAAACATCACTCATAATTTAGAGTCTTGAGCATTAAAACATCCCAAACATGCAACCATAGCATCCCCAAAATATGTCAATCTATTACCCAAATTCAGTTCCACTCTATAAACCCATGGGGCCATCATATGCCACAAATATCAATGATATATCAACTATGGATTCCCCTAATCAAGGTTTTAGTGCATCTTGTCATATGGAAGATTCCAATCAAAATCCTCATCCATATCAAAATTACTCTTATCAAGGGTTTCAAAATCACCATCAAGGACAAAATATACAACATCAAATTACCCTAGATTCACTTGAGAAAATGGTTGACACACTTGAATGATATCAAAATACAACGTATCATCAACAACATGTTCAATGTCAAGACATTGCATATCAACAACAAACAAACATCATTCCACAAACATCCCAATATCCACATCAATAACAGTTCCAATCTCATCAAAACATTGATTCATATCAACAACAAAGTCTATTTCCACAACATAAAGTGAATCAACAACATCAATTATTACAAAATCAAAATCAGATCACCTAACATAAAAATCAAATCCATCAACAATATCAACCCCCAAATCAACAATATCCACATCAAAATTATCAACTACAACATCATCAAGATCATTAATATCAAAACCAACAAGAAATTCCATCTCAAATACAACAATCATCTCCACCACAACAAGCTTCACAATCCAACCACACTACTAAACATAAATACACTCCTTTAGGGGAGCCAATCGAGGGGGTGTTAAACACATTAGTCAATGCTAAACTTATCACACTTCCAAAACCATCATGAAGTGGTGAACCTATCATCAGATTCCCATGGTACGATGACAAGGCCTATTGTAAATACCATGGAGTAAAATATCATGATGCATAAAAATGTGTTGCACTAAAAAATATCATCCAACACCTTATTGATAAAAAATAAATAGCTATTTAAGAAAATATGCAAGGTTCAAACACTAATGATAATGTTAACAATATCTCTACCTCAAATGTTGAAGACAATGATTAAGGTCCATCTACCAATGACAACATTGACAATATATCAGCCTCAAATGTTGAAAACAATGATCAAGATCTATCTACCACTGATCACATTGACAATGTCTCTACATCATCCAATGAGCAAGAGGAAATACATCAAGAATTTAATCCCAAGCATGATCAAAATCAATCACCAAAGTCTAGCAATGATCCATCACAAGATATATTGACATCATCAAAAATCATGGCAATACATATTGATGATCAAGAGACTCTTAATCCAACACTTATACCCAATGCAAAAAATCTAATCCAAGAGCTATCACCCACATGTTCACATTTCAAGGAAATCCAAGGATCCTTTACAAAAAATCCATTTGTTGAAATTGATCCATGTCAAGAATGTGAACTAGAGCATATTGCAGATAACACCACACAAAATCAAGATCAAGAATCCCTATCATCTAAATACTATAATGATTTGGAAAATATCTTCCAAGACATCCAATATTTTCCAAAAGAAGAAAAAATCCATATATCAAGTACACATACATCTACCCATGAGATGCTTACTCCTAAAGGAAATGTAGATGATCTTCATCCAAAACAAGAGTCTCATACTCTTGACATGATCAAGACATAGCAGAATCCAGAGACATAAAAAATGGATCATGAAGAAGACTTCTACATAAGTTGTGAATCAAAAATATCGTATGAAGGCATATCAAAAATGAATAATGAGGAATACTTTTACATGGGTTGTGAATCATCAACACCTCTTGAAGAAACATTAAAATCTAATATTTCACATGATCAAGCCAAAGATATCAATCAAGAATTTATCCCACATATGGAGGATCCTATCACTTATAAACTTGGATCACTTACCTTTGTCAGAGCAAGCTATTCTACCAATGAAGAAGCTATCACCTTTGAAGACCCACAACAAAGCAAAGAAGGATTAGCAACTTGTTTCCAAGATAATTCATATCCTATTGCAAATACAAATTTTCAACAGATGGATTATCAAGGCAGAGAACTAGGCCTACAGGAACAGGGTATCCTAGAACCAGTGAAGTTTATTGACAATCCTAAACATCAAGGTGTTGGTGTTTTAGCAATAAGTGAATCTTAACATATTAGTGATACCTCTATAATACTAGAGGCAACTTTATCTAATGCAAACACCAACATAGGGAGCACAAAGGGTCCTTATGATGAAACCACTACCCACACTACAACCATTCATATCATGAATCATCATCCACATCTTTTTCCACTCTCTAATTGGGACCAACAACAAATGAAAAAGCCGTATCAAAGAAAAGAGGAAATCATTGAAAGAAAAGAATCAATAAAACAAAATGAACAAGAAAAATTCAAATGGATACAAAAGAAAAAGAAAGAAAATCATCCCTATCAAACTCCATTGGTCAAAGAAACTATGGGGAAAAATCAAAAAGGGAAGTTCATCCATAAAAAATGTCCAACGATGCAAAAGAAAGATTCAAGAGTGAACTACAAGGTATATCAAGAAGTTGATCCCAATCGAATCTCCATATCCACCCATCATTGCTCATCGTCCCAAGTTTGGAGAATCAAAAATTCTAAACTATTGACCAATCCATCTGAATCTCACCCCTCAACGCATTTCTCCATCCATGATATCCAAATCTCACATTGACCGTGTATTGGCAACAACTCTTTATCATAAGGACTCTAAGAAAACCCTATCGCAATGTGCACATCTAGGCAAGGTTAACTTTGGTATCAATAAAAGAGATAATAAATATCAGGGGTTACATTCAAGCACCTGTATCTTAGTAAAAAAACTCCTTCAAGCAGGATATCATTGGCACATTATGAAAGCAACAACACTTATATTAGCCCCAACAACATCTACATCAGCACCACTAGGTGGTTCAACATGAGCATAAAATCTTCCAAAAAAATCGTCACCATGATGAAAACTTGGTAAACAGGCATCTTGTGTGACATCAAAAATGAAAATAAAAATCAAAAAATCAAAAAAATCAATCAAGAAAAGAGTAAAGATAAAAATCGTCCTCCAGTGAAAACAACAATGGTGGCGCTTTAGACAAGTATCATGATGAAAACCTGGAAAATAGGCAGCTTGTGTAGAATTGAACATCTATGTGTGCCATTTTAGGTGGAAGCAACTCAACCTATCCATAATAAATCCAACATTTCATCCATCTTAGCCATAATAAATCCATGAACCATTCATCCAATCCATTTTCATCCAAATCCAACTTATCATGATCTTGGCAAAGGTTCGGTATACGTTTCACACTTTCTTATGGAAAACATCTTGACATGGGTCGCTATCATTGATCCTATCTTATCCAACATTATCTGAGCCATGAGGCATTGTCCAAAGGGGCATAATCTATCCAAACATGTTATCCAATCACAAGATAATCCTTATATTTTTTACATTGCTAGACATTGGGGGTAGGTACTTACATCTTGCTTTAGAATAAATCTTGATCTATGTCTTCTAGCTTACATTGTGATCTATGCATCATCCAAACAATTTGAATAATCCATATCAGTTGCATCTTGCTAACACTTCAACGTGGTATCAAAAAATTCAACAATCTTGTTCTTAGCCTAGCTACAAATCTCAATCAATTGTTATCCGATCAATCAATCATCATCTTGGGATGTATCCTTCCCAATCATTGTGTTGTTCCTATCTTGACAACAATATCCTTTCATTGTTGTGTATCCTCAAACAATGTTATCATTATTGAAAATTACTCAATCAGCTCAATCGATTTTAGCCTTGCTATCAACAAGATCTCAAAAGACTATTGATATCCCTACATATTAATATCTTATCAACATCAAAACAATAAAAAACATATAGAAAATAAACAAAATCAAAACAAAGTTGAAAAAAATAAAAAAAATCCTAAAAAACCATTTTATGCTTTGATTCAAACAAGTCGAACTACGTTGTATCTGAGCTTGCACGTAGGCAAGGCTAATATTTGATCATCCCCCGAGGCCTTAGGTCAGTCCCCTTAGGTGTCCATCATGGTCTTTAAACCTAGTCAAAAATCCAAAAACATTTGAAAAATTAGAAAAGGTAAAAAACATACTCTTATCAAACAAGCGAACTATGAGCCACAAATATTTTTTGGATATATCTTTTAAGCAAGTTCCTCATATCAATAACAAAACATTTGATGTAATGGCCACCATCAAGTTTCTTCTAGATATGTCGAATGAAGCTCATGAGTATCATTTCCTTGTAGAGAAACTCCTTATACTTGCTTATGATATTCCAAATTATGATATGATATGTGACATCATTGGTCCCAAAAATCCCTTGTACAATGATATCTTTTCCTATCTCCACAACTAAACAATATCTCCTGAAATATCATCCACCAAAATGTAAGTCCCTTACCTAACAAACATCTTGTTATACCATCCTTGGTGGCATACTCTATTGTAGGGATTGTGATGGCACTTTTCTTAGATGTCTCAACTCAGATGAGGCTAACCTCATACTTCAAGAAGTTTATAGAAATATTTGTGGTTCTCATACAAGCATCATGGTCCTACCCAAGAATATCCTTCACACATGATACTATTGGCCTACCATGGAATTTTATGCCTACCAATGTGTAAATAAATTCCTTTATTGTCAAAAACATGGAGACCTTAATCATGCACCATTGCAAGCCCTCCAACCCATTACCACTCCATGACCCTTCTCTATATGGGGCCTCAATCTCATTGGTAATATTAATCCCAACTCCTCCAATGGTCAAAAGTTCATTATTATCACTATTGAATATTTTGCTAAGTGGGTCGAAGAAATTCCACTTACTTTCACTGCTAAATTACAAACTTCCAAATTCATCCTTAACCATCTCATTTGTTATTTTGGCATACCATCTAGACCATCATAATAGAAAATGATAAATACTTTAGAAACCCTAAAGTTCATTCCTTGTGTGATAAATTCCATATTACGCACAAATGGTCCACCCCTATTTCCCATAGGGCAATGGTCAAGTCAATGCATCTAACAAAACAATTATCAAAATCCTTAAGAAAATCATCAATTATGCAGGCCATGACTAGCACCTTCAACTTAACCCCACACTTTGGGCCTGCCACACCTCCATTCACACTCCCACTAATGTCACTCCATATTCACTTGTCTATGGTGCCAAAGAAATCTTGACAATAGAGTTCGAGCTTCCCTCTTTGCATGTTTCTTTGTATAACCTCATCTTAGAAGAGGATTATCAAGCATCATATTTACATGAGCTACAACTACTTGATGGACATCGTATAACTGCTCTCAATCACCTTAAATAACATCAACATAGGTCTCATTGTGGCTATAAAAAATCCTTCACACTAGAGATTTTGAGGATGGAGAACTTGTCCTCAAGGAAAACCAAAAGAACACCACCCAAGATAGAGAGACGAAAGGGAAATTTGAGCCAAACTAGTTGGTTCCACATGCCATTACTACCAAGTTCAGATCTAGAGCATACAAGCTAGCCACTCTTGAAGGCCATGAGATAAATGAGCCTATGAATATTATGTTGGAATACGTTTTCCGTTGTGCCAAAAATTTTCTTTGTTAATGCCTGATACAAACAATAGAGATAAGAGGATCCACAAAGGTAGTTAGTCCATGTATCGAATCCAAAGGAAGATGCTAGCAATTAGTCCAACAATCCCCCCTCAGTGTCACCTGAGGGGATTCGAACCCGTGACTCAGCTCTGATACCATTTGTTGGAACATGTTTACCATTGCGCCAAAAGATCGACCTGTTAATGCGTAATACAAACACCAAAGGTAAGTGGAT
This sequence comes from Sequoia sempervirens, assembly GCA_007258455.2. Classification (NCBI taxonomy): domain Eukaryota; kingdom Viridiplantae; phylum Streptophyta; class Pinopsida; order Cupressales; family Cupressaceae; genus Sequoia; species Sequoia sempervirens. The sequence goes on along the minus strand of VDFB02058242.1, from coordinate 434,797,443 downwards.
CTGCAAGAGGTAGTTAGTCCATGTCATGAATCTAAAGGGAGATGTTGGTGATTATTCCAACACATTATCCATCTCAAGCACTTCTAAGATTAATCTATTTAGCACCAATCTTCCTAAAATAAAAATTAAAAAATCCAAAAAATTAAAAAATCCTTAAAATAGTAAAGACATAAATTTTTCCATTGGTGAAAACCACTCCTTGTGGCATCTTGGACAAGTATCATGATGAAAAATGGATAAATAGATAATTTTTAGCAAGAAAACACTCTAGTCTATGAGCATACATCCTTCCATATTATTTCCTACCATCATAATTTATTCATCCCATTATATCTATTACCTCATATTGTTTTCTCAATTCGCTTACCCATCCATCATAATTCATACATTTCCTATATAAACTTTGCATACATTACCTACTCATGTTATCATCCTTCATTAGATTGCTCAAATACCAACATTTCCCCTCATTTTCATCCCCCCGCCCTCTCCCATCCATCCCTTCTCCTTTCCTACATCCTTTCATTTCACTTTATTCCATATCCATTCCATACCCTTTCATTGATTTTATGCTTAATTGGTAGCATCCCTTGCTAAAATTTCCTAGGGAATGGTTACAACATATATATCTACTAGGGAATGACCTTTTCAACACCATCTATCATCACATTTCTCCATGATTTAGTCCTTTTTTGGAATCTACCCATTGAACATCCATCCCCCATCCATCCATCCCATCCATCCATCCCATCCATCCATGACTTCAAAATCTCATTGGATACAACTGATGTTTTTGCATGCTTTTGATTAATTTCTTTCTTAGTTTATTTATCTTTGTCTAAATTATTTGTATCATTCTATGTCTATTGCTTCTTTATTTTTTATTTTTTTCTTGTTTGTAGCATCTAATCTTAGTGTTCCATATATCACCCTCATCATTCATATGTAGGTGTTCCTATGATATTGTATTTCTTGGCTCACTCTACTATTAGTGTAGGAGCATCCAGGCAGATTGATGATCAACACCAACCAAAAATATTGTTGGTTTGTTTTCCTTATTTTGGTTTATTTTATTTTTGGTTTATTTAGCTCCAAGTTCATCATCGAGGTTCTGCAAGTTTGAATATATATTACTTCACCGAAATGTAACAGCAAAATTCAAATATTCAAAATGCTAATATTTGTGTATTTTTTAGTTCATAAAATTACAAGGAAGTGATAAATAAATTTGAAAAGTTATTTGAGATGTTACATTAATGGTAACTATTCATATATTTTGCACCTGACTTAATTCCTCTCCTTGGGACCAATTCATTTTGTTCCTTTTCAATTTTCATCATTCTTTAGGAATTTGAAAGGGTAAAATGGTGCCTGGAAGGGGGAATTATGAAGGGATGCATATATGAAAATAGTTAATTTACTTTCAACAAGTCAAGAGGGACAAAAGGTTGCGCACATGATAGTGGTTGGGGTTGCAAATGAAGAAGAGACTCACACATGGGTCACACCATGTAATAGGGCCATATACATAAAAATTGAAATACAATCAAGGTTCCTGAAGAAGTAGGAAGGTTGAAGGTGGGTTGAACAAAGAGCAACAAATAAAGGTTGTATGTGCCATCATCCAAGAGAAAATAATCCACGTAGGGGAGAAACCCATAAAGGGGTGAACAAATTATAGAATAGGGGTTGAGCAAGAAGCAAATACAATTTTAATTAAATTTAAAAATATCAAGCTAAGAGACAAAAAGGTTGTGCCTAGGAAAACTAGAGGAGATAGTGCTTGATGGGAAGTGGAATACAAAATTTAAATTGAATAAAGATTGCAGGAAGAATAATAGGTCGCATAGGAAGGAAGGAATAGCTTATGTGAATGAAATGATAAATGTAGGTAAAGTGGATGGTGTGCAGGATAGAATTCATGGAATGCAAATAAGTGGATTGTGTGGAGTGTAGAGATCAGAGGAAAAGATCATTGAAGGATCTTTGGACCAAGAACTTTATATTGAAATGTAATCGAGTGACTGATTAATAAAAGAAATATTTTGTTGTTGTAGAAATTATGGATTATTGAAATTTGATTTTAAATTGGTTGGCTTGAAAAATAAAATTGTCAAGGAAAATTGAATTTTTAATTGAAATGTGTGTGAGTTTATTTGGTCAGAGTTAGTCTCTCTGCATCAAATGGTATCAGAGTAGGTGGTCTTGAGTGTGTGGATAGAGTGTCAGATATGAGGCAGTCTACACCAAGACTTGTGGGTGAGGGATTTGAGAGGATTGTTGTGGAGAGTAGAGAAAAGTGTGAGGTTTGTTGAAGAAACTTCCAATATGCCACTTCGAAGAGGAATGCCTAGGATAGAAGAAGTATTGGATTGATTTTGTGAGATGATAAGAGAGGATATAAAAAATTATATAAGAAATGAAGTGAGAATAGTTAATGGAAACACAAGAGACACCATGAGTGAAGAAGAAAATGAATTGGAAAAGTAGGGAGGGAGGATGAACAACAAGAAGATGTTGGAAAGGAAAGATTTATGAGAGCTCTTTCGAGAATAATGAAGAACAACAAGATGGACGTGTAAAAAATTTCCTGGAACATTAAATCTGAAAGAGCTAATCAAGTGGATAGGAGAGTTGGAAGATTACTTTGAATTGGAAGAAATTAGAGATCTGCAAAGGGTAAAATTAGCTCAAACAAAATTAAAAGGGAATGTTGTGTTCTAGTGGAGAGAATTTCAAAGAGAACGGGTAATGAATGGATACCCCGAAATAACAAGGTGGAATCGAATGGTGACCCTATTGAAGAAAAAATTTGTTCCTAGGGAATACAAAATGGATTTATTCAAAAGGTTGTAGAATCTAAAGTAGAAAGATATGAGTGTAAAGGATTACACATAAGAGTTCTACAAGATAACCATACAATCAGGAAGACATGAAATCGATAGGGAGAAGACAACCTGGTATGTGAATGGTTTACAGTTTAATATTCAAGATGAAATGAATATGCTAAAGATTACCTATGTGGAAGAAGCGCACCAATATACATTGAAGGCCGAGGAAAAGCTAACGAGAGGGCAATTGAATAATTCTAGAAATCATGGAAGGATTGTAGCAGAGAAAGGACAAGCAAGCAACAACAAAGGAAAGTAGATTGAAGAGGAGTCAAAGCCCAAATGAAGTAAGGAAATGGGAAAAAGTACAAAAGAAAAATATTTACAGCAAAAGGATGTGGTGGCAGTAGTAGATAGTTCCTCGATAAATGTTTCCAATGCGAAGAAGTTGGTCATCGTGCTTATGAGTGTCCACAAATACAAGAAGGTAATAAGAGGAGTGCAGTGAGAAATCACTTGACACAAGAGGATGAGGAAAGTGATGCATCCTCAAAATTCCCTAAAGAAGGTGAATCTATCATGATGAGAAGAGTGTTGGTAAATTTGAAGGAGGTTGAGGAGGAATCATCCCAAAGAAGGTGTCTCTTTCGAACTATGTGCAAAATTGGAGGTAAGTGTTATAAATTTATAGTAGATATTGGTATAATGGATAACCTAGTTTTAGAGGAGATGGTAGAAAAGCTAGGTTTGAAAATATGTAAGCACCTGAATCTGTATAAAGTTTCTTGGCTACAAAAGGAAAATGAGATGACTATGAGTGAGTAGTGTTTGATTAATGTTCAAATTGGGTCTTTTAGGGATGAAGTGTTGTGTAATGTAATGCCAATGATTTCTTGTCATGTGTTGTTGGGAAGACCATGGAATTTTGATAGGGAGGCTATTTATGATGGAAGAAAGAATGTTTACACCATCCAAATAGATGGAAAAAAGTATGTGTTGAATTCTTTGAAGGAGAAGGAGAAGCAAGGAAAAGAATCAAACTCCATTGTTGGTTGTAGTGTTGGGAAGTAGTGTATAGAGGAAAAGGAAAAGGAAAACCATAGTGATTTGAAAGCATTCAAAGAGAAAATTTTAAGAGGTAAAGGAAAATTGGATTTAGATTTATTGCAACAGTTCAATAGCAGCCCAAAAGAATATGGTGGTCAAGTAGGTGGCCTATGTGAAGAACATAAGAGTGGAAGAGGAAAGGCTCCCATGGACAATGAGAAAAATTGGAGAAGAAACAAACATAGAATTATTGTTCCATGGATCTCCAAATTTTCTTGAGTTTACCAACTCATGGAACATTTCACTTACCCACATGTCTAGTGCAGGAGCACCCAAACAGATTGATGATCAACACCAAGCAAAAATATTGTTGGTTTATTTTCCTCAATTTTGGTTTATTTTGGTTTTGGTTTTTCTAGCTCCAAGTTCATCATTGAGGGTCTAGAAGTTCAAATACATATTACTTCACTGAAATGTAACACCAAAATTCAAAGATTCAAAATGTTGATATTTTTGTAGTTGTTAGTTCATAAAATTACAAAGAAGTGATAAAGAAATTTGAAAAGTTATTTGAGATGCTACATTACCGGTAACTATTCATATAGATTGCACATGAATTAATTCCTCTCCTTGGGACCAATTCATTTTCCGCCTTTTCAATTTCCCTCATTCTTTAGGAATTCAAAAGGGTGAAATGGTGCCTAGAAAGGGGAATTATGAAGGGATGCATATATGAAATTAGTTAATTTACTTGCAACAGGTCAAGAGGGACAGAAGGTTGTGTGTAGGATAGTGGTTGGCGTTGCAAATGAAGAAGAGACTCACACATGGGTCACGCCATGTAATAGGGTCATATACATAAAAATTGAAATGCAATCAAGGTTCTTGAAGAATTAGGAAGGCCATAGGTTGAACATAGAGTAACAAATAAAGGTTGTATGTGCCATCAACAAGAGAAAATAATTCGTGTAGGGGAGAAAACCATAAAGGGGTGCGCAGATTACAAAACAAGTGTTATGCAAGAAGCAAATATAGTTTAAATTAAATTTAAAAATGCCAAGCTAAGAGACAAAAAGGTCATGCCTAGAAAAATTAGAGGAGATAGTGCTTGATGGGAAGTGGAATACATAATTTAAATTGAATAAATATTGCAAGAAGAATAACAGATTGCATAGGAAGGAAGGGGTAGCTTATGTGAATGAAATGATAAATGTAGGTAAAGTGGATGGTGTGTAGGATAGAAGTCATGGAAAGGAAATAAGTGGATTGTGTGGAGTGCAAAGATCAAAGGAAAAGATCATTGACTCTTTGGTTCAAGAACTTTATATTGAAATGTAATCATGTGACTGATTAATAAAAGAAAGATTTTGTCATAGAAATTATGGAGTATTGAAAGAATTAGTCTAGATCTCCATTAACTATTTACACTTTCTTTGGTTTTCTTTTTCTTTTGCTTATGTTTTTTACTTATTTTAGTCTTCGTGATCCATATATCACACCATCCTATTCATCCTCATCCTTCATATGATGTTGTGCATACAACATGTCTATTGGATCACTATTCTATTTTCAACTTCTTTTTTTATGTGTTAGTTCATATGTACATAGTGTATCATCATCACGATCCCTTACATCATTGTGCATGACACTAAGTGCTAAATAAAAAATAAAAGGTTACTCCTTGCATGTGAAGTTATAAGAAATATGGGCAGAGATTTGAGGAGAGTTTATAGAGGTTGTAAATAAAAAAATTTCATACACATAATAATACACTTCTATTCTTCCTTATTTTGTTCCATAAGATATTACAAATTTATAGGATTCTCATATCATATTTTATAGGAAACTATCAATAACAACTCCCTAACATATTGAGTTTTTTTAACAACTCAACACATTTGTACCACTAATACGATAACCTATATAACAAACTAAAACAAACATAATTATTTTATGCATCCTATGATACAATATTCCTAACACCCCGCCATATTGCATCATTTTCCAAATGGGATAGTGAACCAACAATACTTGATGACCACGTTGAGTAGTTCATCATAAGGTGTGACTAGGGACATACACATCTACTCATGAAAATAAATAGTGGAACTAGCCTCACTACGCTTATTGTGCTTTCATTCAAGGATAGGGACAAACACATCTACCCATGGAACCAAAGATAGGGACTAACACATATATTCAAGGTCTTACAAGTTTGGATAGGGAAAACCACATCTATCCAACATCAAATTTATGAACAAGGACACACACATCTACTCATAACAATTATGATTGGGGACACACACATCCATTCATAATCACCAACTCATGTGACTGGGGACAAACACTTCCAATCACTTATACCATCTTGTGAATGGGGACAAAAATATCCACTCACAACATAAAAAACTTGAGAACCAAGTCCTCATTGTCGCATATGCAACCACCATTATAGATCATTTCCACTCTAATGACAAATGATATGAGACGGTTGTCGTTGCCACTTGGAAATTGATCTTGATGTTAGTCATTTTGGCACAATTTGTTTGGTCACTAATGCAATTTCATGACCCCACTATTAATGACTGATGAGAGTGCATTGAATGTCATCCTTCCTCCTTCACCTCCTTCCTCCAAGTGGTTTCCTACTTTCTTAGCAAATTTACCTTTGAAGCTCAATTACATAATGCCCCCCTCAATAGGAACATCGTGTACAAGCGATAATACATTCATTTACAAACGAGGCAATTTTAATTTATTTGACACTTTGATATTTTGATAAACTACTTATGATGTCACTAAACTCACAATTAATGACTCATTAATAAATAGAACCTATTCTAAAATAATACTACTTGACTTGAATTTTAGACTAACATAAACTCAAACCTAAATTTTTGATTCATTCCTAATGCTTGTTGGATTGTAAATGACTAGACTATTGCAATAAAGTTCTCTCCGTGTAGACTAAACACAACCATGAAGAAGTACAGGTGGGGGAAGGGGATCAAATTCACGGCTAGCTTACTCAAATCTAAGTTCAACTAATCGGGGAATCAGAGGCAATAGGTCACTCTGCTCATCGTGGCTAAGATTAAGTGGTTCAAATCTCCAAAGCTTGGTGTAGTGAGCTTAAGATTCCTAAAGCAAATGTCTTAAAGCACCTCATTTTCCAAGAACATGTACTCATCAACATTCTCTACAAGCTAGTGGACCAATAGTGTAGCATTGTAGGGCTCCACAACTATGTCCAACACTTTCAGAGAGGGAAACCCAAAAACATTTAGCATCATGCAATCATGATACTCCTCTCTAATCTTTGATATCAACAGCATCCCCATTCTGGATCCCATACCTATTGAGATCACAAATGCAATCCAACTCGCACCATATTTATTGGTGCACTACAAATGGTTAGTAGATTGAAACAATCTTCATGCCAAAGGTGAATGCAACTACTAAATATCTAGCTCTTCCAAGCCTGAATAACTCATCATGAAAGAGAAATGAATATCAATGGATCACGAGTTCAAGAAAGAGTGCAGATGAGTAATTAAACTTGATAAAATGTTAGAGTGGCAGAATATGGGGAATATGGATAGTTTCTCTGATACCATATAAGAATTATGGGCATAGATTTGAGGATATTTTATAGAGGTTGTACATAAAAATTTTCATACACATAATAATACACTTTTATTCTTCTTTATTTTATTCCATTAGATATTACAAATTTATAGGATTCTCATATCCTATTTTATAGGAAACCACCAATAACAACTCCCTAATATACTGAGTTGTTTTAACAACTCAACGCATTCAAATCACTAATACAATAACCTATATAACAAACTAAAACAAACATAATCATTTTATGCATCCTATGATGCAATATTCCTAACAGAAGTTTCTATGGCAACATGTATTCCTCATCTATTACATCCTTCATCATTATACCATCAATTATCATTACCTCACATCATGTATCATTTTCTCACCTTACATCCTTGTGAGATTTCATCATCTAACATGTGCATCCATGCAATCCAATCTAATCATCTTACAAACATCAATCAATATTCCTAATTCATAATCCATCATTGATCCTATATTCATGGCATGTACATCATCCCAACATGATTTCTCCCAAGTCATATTTTATCCTTTATGACATATATTTTATAATCCTTTTTCTTTTCAAGATACGTGTTGGGTTCTATTTCACCCAACAACTATCTTGAGGGGGAATCACTTCTACCATCATCCCTAAGTGATTAGGGAAACTTGCCGTTGAACCTTCATTCCATCTCATCTTACCCTTTATTCTTCTTTGACACAATGCCATTTAGTTGCATTGTATCAAAGAGGGAAAAAATATAGACACCTAAAATATTCCTTATTCTTCCATCACCTAAGCCTAATTGGTTAGTTCCATCACCTAGGCCTATTAACCTTCACCTAATTCTAATTAACCAAGTCTCCTTTACCTAAAGTCCATCACTTAATTAAATAATAATAGTATTTAATTAATCACCTTCTATATCTCCTCACAATAAATAAATAAATAACTACATATTTCCACCTATTATCCATCTCACACATGACTAAAATAATTAAATAATATTATTATTTAATTAACCATATATTCCCTCAACACATTCTAATAATAAAGGGCACCTAGGAACACTTTTACTTATATGGTCCCATTATTCTCTCAACACATTCCAAGAATAAAGGGCACCTAAAAACTCTTGTCCTTATGGTTCACTTATTCTCTCAACATAACCCAAAAATATAGGCTTCTTAGGTGCACATATCCCTTATTTCCCTCACACTTACAATTATTAACTAAATTTAGTAAGTTCATCTTAGTCATTCACAATCTAACAACCTCTATCTCCACCCTTCATCGTCTCCTTTCTCCTAGGGAAATCCTCTCAACCATCCTCCATCGTTGATCATATCATTACCATCCTTTCCTCCTTCCAAAAGTCTATAAATTCAAACACTCAATCCTTCATTAGATATCAATCATCACTTATGATAGGTATGCCATAAAAATAGGTATCTTCAAGAAAAGGAGCATCCACATATCACTATTCAAGGAGAAAATCTAATCACAATGGAGACTTTCGTAACATTTAAATTTGGTTTTTGACGTTTTTACTTTGTTTGCATTCTCATTGTGAGCTCTATCTAGAGGTTTTGTTTGGTTTGAATAGGAACTTGCATACTTGTTTGTTTCTATTTTACATTTCAAATATTTAGCATTACACTCCTTTATCTAAATCTCATTTTTCTCGATCAACTGTTATCTCCATGACTTCTTTTCATGGGTCACTCCTTTATCCCCAATAGGAAGGGTTAATGCCTCCTCCATTTACTTCTTCTAAACCCATTCAAAATATTCAACCTTATTTTATTCCATCCAAACAAGATGATATCTCCTACACACAATTCATTCATCCTCCTAATATATCCATATGCTCCAAAAATCCCACTTGATCACTCTCCCTCCTCCCACATGTAAGAAATTTCCTAAACATATTGAATCAACACTTTCCTTATATTTCATCAAGTGCTAAGCCATGTCATTAACCAATATTGAGAATTACAAGATAAAATCTAAAATATTATTGATATAGGTTCCATCATTGTTGCTTCTATTGATGTACCCTTCTCTTCTTCACATGGTATGAGACATTGAGGTTTACCTTTTTCTAGTTCATTTGACATTCTAAATAGTCTTATTCATTTTTATACCATCCTTGTTATGACATAAGAGATTACCTCTACTGTAATATTGAGACCCCCTCTATTATAACATTGATCTTACCTATGTCATCACATTGAGATTAAATTTAACATTTTGATTACTAATGTATGATATTAAAATAACCTCAATATTACTCTCTTATAATTTTTAGTGTTTTATAATGTGGGCTTTAGCTCATTGTTCATCTACTATGTTATTACCCACTATATAACATGTGTGTTTTATCAGATTATGGTAGGCACAATTTCAAATGCTATCATAATCTATCTTCTTTAGTAACAACACAATCATCTCCATATTTATTGTCCTCACCTACATTATAGGTGGAATGCAAAAATTATCTAAGGATCACACATCCTCCCTAAGGATCTCTTTCTTCCCCCCTACACATTAACTGAAAACCAATTGCACACACTTCTTTATGTGATTATTTTAATGGGAGGCATATATTCTAATTACATGTGCAAAAATACATATACATATACCCATACATAAACATGCATGTTGTTAATGTTCTTTCCAAATTAAAAAACGCATGGAAATTGATCAACAAGGTGTGTTTAATTCACCATTATATATACTAGATGAACTGGCAATAAAGAACACTAGTCCAAGTGATCTCACATTTTAACAAACATTTGAATCCTACATTTAATAAAACATCTAAATCACCTAGGAAAAGAGCACATTCGTATAAGTGATTCATTGATTCTCATGATTTTTAGTGACAAAGTAAGCTAGACCTTGACTCTTCTCATGATTCCTGGTGATAGAACAAACTAGACCTTGACTTATCCATTTTCTTTTATATCAATTATCTTTCTTACCATCTATATTCTTGTGTTTGATTGCAGGTATATGTATACATGAGGAACACAAAATTTCGTTATTATTTTTTTTGTATCTACCCTCCTTATATATGTCGTCTCTTCTATTTTAATTGCATTTTAGAGATGAAAATTATTGAGACAACTTTCACATCTAGGTATTTTTCATGTTGACCCATTTTTTGTTGTTTTTTATTTACCATGTCCTTTCTTTCTTTGTGTGTGTTGTTCATGTATTATATTTTTCTTTTCTAGCATTTATGATGCAATTTTATGTATTTTTAATGTGTTTTTTTTGCAGATTTCATGTTTTCTTAACATCTTTATGTTATAGGTTTTCTTTTTCTAATATGTGGTTTTGTAGATTCTTAGCTTGGGAGCATGGGTCCTTCACTTTAAGAGCTATTGCACATCCTTTTATTATGTTATTTACTTTCAAAATTTTATTTTTATACTTTAGTGTAGCTTATCACTTAGTGCTATAAGCTTGGTAAAGTGGGGGAAAAATGTAATATAAAAATCATATGTCCTGGAATTATCATGATACATTTTGGGCTTATTTTTGTGTCAGTATCCCAATTTTTTCCTTTTACCCACTCTTGGTGCTAGCATAATGTTTTTTAATATGCTCAACCCTATTTCATATGTTTCTATGTGTCGCCTATGTTTTTGTTATCTAATATTATTAAGTTTCTAAGCTTATTGTACTTGGACACTAGCATGATATGGCAACATCCTTTGACTTTAAAATTGTACATCCATTTTTGACCTGTCATTGCCTCTTTCACTTCTATTATTTTTTATAATTGTTGGATGCCAAAATTTTGGGAGTCCAATAGTCTCCTTTAAATATTTGAAGGTATATTTTGGCTTCTCTCTCATTCTTCCAAGATTGTATCTTCATGCCTTAGGCATGTTTTGAGCTCTCCAAGATAATTTATAACATAAATCAAAGTGGTTGAACTCAAGATTGGTTAACTTGACAATCATTTGATGATTTAGTTTTTTCATACTTAGTCGTCTCTCTAACCAAGAATCATTGCTCTGCTGTACTTATATATTGCAACCACGTCGATTGGTGTATGAGATTTGCTTAATATTAACACTATATTGATATATTAACAATAGAGAGTTTTGTAGATAATGAAACCCAAAATATCAAATGACTTATAAGATTAAATTACCAACTCCATTTTAATAGAACCTAAACATAAAAAAAACCAAAAATAATGATGTGCTAGAAAAAAGATTTATCCACTTGAATAGAGACTCCCAACACAAAATTTATTAATCAACAACCTTAAAAAAAGCATGAATATAATACTGTAAAAAGTATTTTGTCATTCATAAACAAAACAAAGACAAAAGAAGTATTGAAATGATAATCACGATTTCCATATTACACATTACATAGATCTTAAATGAAGCTAGACACATCAACTTAAAAGTGAAAAATGAAGGAAAAAACAATGAACAGACAAAACTATGTACCCTTCATTGTATGGCACAAACCTTTTTTTCTTTCCGAGGCAGCTGTCTTGCTTTGACATCTACAGTGACCAGCTGACCGACAGATGCGGGGAAATTTTACTTTTGTTTTGATATTAGCAAAGCCTCGATCAGCATATAACCCCATGCTTTCTTTTTGTGACCTATGAAGCTCCACCAATGCTTAAGGTCATGGGAAGTGGCCTCCTTTAGAACACGTGCACAAAGGGCCTAAGATGCCCATATCTGCATATGGACCTAAAACATGATGAAAATAAATACATTTTTTTATCAAACGAAACCCCATTGTATCATGATAAGGTGGTTGTGCTCAAGTTGATGGTATGTGGATGTCTTCACTATAATATAAGGTCTCATTTCAAGTAGTGATGATAATGGCTTGGGGTTGTTTCAACTTATTTATTTTGGACTATGGAATTGGATGGCTAAGATTAAACAAAAAGATCAAGGGTTCAAATTAATTGAGATCTTTGGTCGATAGAGAGAGGGTTAAGATTGAACAAGAATCTATGGTGGAGAATCCGTTTGAAAAAGGTGGATGGTCAAGACAAAAAAGATACTTAGGCATATCATTGAGGGATGTGCAAGTACTATGATCCATGTGATTTGTACAAAAGCCCATGTCACATGTACAAGGTGTACTCTTATGTAAGGTCCATACTCTTGTGTACAAAGAACCCATCGTTGAGGATGTGGGAGATTTGAGGGATTAAGGGGTTAATTGATTTTAGCTCATTAAATAGAAATTGGAAGAAAATAAGCAATTGAATAAACAAGACATTTATTTAATTTTTGGGATGAAGATGGAGGGATGACATAAATAAATATTCATATTTGTTTATTTATGGTGGACATTTAGAAAAAAATAATCAAATGATTTAGGCTAACAATGGGGTGTAGGTGAATAGTGATGAATAGTGGATGTAGAGTGACTTTATTAATTAAATAATAAAATATTATTTGATTAAGAAGGGGATGAAAATTAGATAATTAATTTTATAAATAGGGATTATTTATAGAAGAAATGGTCAAACTTATTAGGTAATTGATGATGTGTCAATTTTAGGTGTCTATATGTGTGATCTAGATCTAATTAGATAGAGTTTCTACTTTGGTATTAAATTCTTCAAATTGCTTTCATATAATTGTGTAACTTCTCTATTTATGAACACAAAATCATTCTAAACTATATATTTAAGAGAAACCTTAGTTGATCGTTTGAAATTGAATTGTCTTCATCACACCAACTTGAATGTAAACTCCCTTAATAAAATTGGATGGAGAGGACATTTTTGGCTACTTCTAACACTTTGTGATATTGTTGTAGGAATTTTCATATGGCAAGTTCATCAGGGAGAATAGAGGTGGATAGTTTTTTTGGAAATAATTTTAAAATGTGGAAGCTAAAGATGGAGGATCTCTTGATAGATTGAGATCAGTGGGATGTTGTTGATAAGAATGTTTCAAGGCCTGTAGATCCTACTCAGGTTGCTCAATATGATGTTATGGACCATAAAGCCAAGGGTCTAATTAGATTGTGCTTGGTAGACCCTATTTTAATCAATGTCCATGAAGAGACCTTTGCACAGAAACTATGAATCTTGGTGAGATGTATCAAGCCAAATATTTAGTGAACAAGATTTTCTTGATGAAGAAATTGTATTCCTTGAGAATGGAAGAGGTTGGACGAATTACAAAACACCTGGAAGTATTCAATATGTTGGTGGCTTAATTGGCATCAGTTGGTGTCAAAATCTATGAGGAAGAGAAATGCCATATCTTGCTTTGTTCTTTGCCCAATTTGTGGGATTCTCTTGTTATGGCTATTGGGAGTACTTTTGTTATATTGAAGACCGAAGATGTGGTGGGTTCTTTTCTTTCTGAAGAGATGAGGAGGAAGGTATCCATTAGTGCCAAGGAGGCCCTGAATGTTCGTGGAAGACCTAAGGAAAAAGGAAAGAGAATGAGAAGCGTGACAAATCCAAGTCCAAGGGGAGATCTAAGTCTCTTGGAAAGTCTAAAGTTATTTATTGGAACTGCAGTAAGCATGGACATGTTCATAAGGACTACAAAGAAGAAAAGAAGAAGAAAAAGAAGAAATTTTATTTTGATTTTGAGTCCGAGAAGGAAGATGGTGACACATTCATTGCAGCTTTAGCAACTCGTGTAGGTAATGATGCATGGTTAATTGACTCAGGTGCATCTTTTCATATGACCTTTAATAGAGATTGGTTTTTTGAATATGAAGAATTTGATGGAGGTAAGGTGTAGTTGGGTGATGATTCTCATTTAGACATTGTTGGCCATGGTAAAGTTAAAATCAAGTTTCCTGACTGTAGAATAAAAAGGATTAATGGTGTGTTACATATCCCTGGTTTAGCATAAAATTTGTTATCTATGAGAAAACTAATAGATGCGGGTGTGCAAGTAGTATTTTATGATGCAGGATGCAAGATGGTCAAAGGTGTTATGGTGATTGCTAGAGGTGTTAGATATGGCACATTGTATAAGCTTGATGCATGCACTGTTGAGTGCAATAGTACTTCTATGAAAAACAAGTATGTGGAAGAAGTGAGGGTTTCACCTTCAGTAGATGGCCATGGCTTTTGGGTACCCAAGGGTGCTCTTTCTTTTGAATCAAAGTTACCTACAGAGAAACATGGCCACATTAGAGAAAAGGGTCTAAGGACCTTAAAAAATAAAAAACTCGTTGAAGGTTTGTCTGATTGTAATCTTGAATTTGATTTTTGTGAGCATTGCACATTTATGGAAAACAAAATTGTGTTCAATTTTACTTGAGTTCTCATAAATCTTGTGGTATATTGGATCATATTAATTCTAATTTGTTTGGTCCTGTAGATGTTCTTTCAATTGGTAAATCTATATATTATGTTTCATATATTGATGATTATAGTAGGACATGGGTATAATTTCTAAAGAGTAAATCTAAAGTTTTTCAATCGATTTAAAGAATTTAAAGCAATGGTTGAGTTGTAACTGGAAAGAAAATAAAATGTTTAAGGACTGATAATAGCAGTGAATTTTTCTCTAATGATTTTGATAGATTCTATAAAGCTTTTGGTATTCATAGACAAAATAAAACTATGTATTCTCCACAATAGAATAGAGTTGCAGAAAGAATGAACAGGACATTGATGGAGAAGGCTAGGAGTATGTTGAATGGTGTTGGTCTCAAACAAAGTTTTTGGGCTGAAGTTGTTGCCACTACTTGTTGCTTGATCAACAGGTCTCCTAAATTAGCTCTTGTTGATAAGACACCTATAGAGGCATGGTTGAGTCACGAGCCTTCATTAAGACATCTTAGAGTTTTTGGTTGTGAGGCATATGCACATGTGCCAAAGGAGAAGTGAACAAATTTGGAGAACAAGGCTGTGAAATGTATCTTCATCAGATACAATTATGGTGTGAAAGAATACAAGCATTGGGATCCTATTGCACAGAAGGTAATACATAGTAGAAGTATTATTTTTAGAGAAACTAAGCCTTCTATTGTTACATTGCAGCCAAAACAAAGTAAATAGGAATATGTGATTCAATTTATTTCTACACCTGGGAAAGTTGAATTGAGGCCCATGGATAGACAAGAAGTTGAGGAGAGCTCATCTAGCTCTAAATCTTTAGAAGAGGAGGAAGAACCTCCAGCTCAGCTTGTTCATCAGTCTACAAGGCATAGACAACCACCCGAAAGGTATTCACTTGATGATTGTAGATGTATTTTTTCTTTGAATACTAACATGGATGAACCTACAATAGTATAAGAGGCATTAGCTATGAATGATGTTGAATCTGAGAAGATTTCTATGGATGAAGAAATGAAAACTTTAAAAAAGAATGATACATAGGATCTTGTACCATTTCCTGAAGGATGAAAACCTATTGGTTACAAATGGTTGTTCAAGAAAAAGATTGGTTCAAATGGAAGTATCGAGAAATACAAAGAAAGGTTGGTTGCAAAAGGTTACTCTCAAGTTGAGGGTGTTGATTATGGTGAGATATTTTCTCGTGTTGCAAAAATGGCATCCATTAGTTTTTTTCTTTCTATTACTGTTGCTTATAATTTAGAGGTTGAGAAAATGGATGTGAAAACTTCTTTCCTTCATGGTGACTTGGAGGGGGGTATTTATATTACATAGCCAGAGCACTATGTGGTGAAAGGTAAAAGTAAATTGGTTTGCAAATTGAAGAAATATTTGTATGGTTTAAAATATATCCCTAGGATGTGGTACTAGAAATTTGATACATATGTGTTGAGTTGGGGATTTGAGCATTCTAAATCAGATCATTGTGTTTATTATAAAATTGATGGTGATCGTTTCCTATTTATTTCCTTATATGTTGATGATATGTTATTCATTGGTAAAGGGAAAGGTATGATTTCATAATTGAAATCTCAACTTGCTACTAAGTTTGAAATGAAAGATCTTGGTGCAAATAAACGCATTCTTGGGATGGAAATTAGAAGAGATAGAGTGAACAAAAAGCTATGGCTTGGCCAAAGTAAGTATGTCAATTCAATTTTACATAGGTTTGATATGCAAGATTATAGAATATTGTGTGTTCCTGTTTTAGCTGGAATAAAGTTATCTATTTCAAATTGTCCAACATCCCCATTAGAGATAGAAGACATGATTAGAGTGCCTTACTAGAGTGCAGTTGGAAGTTTGATGTATGCTATAGTTTGTACTAGACCAAACATTTTCCAAGAAGTGGGATTTATTTCCAGATATATCTATAATCTTGGTAGAGTTCATTGGGATGTAGTCAAAAGAGTCTTTATATATTTGTGCGGTACCTCAGATTATTCCTTATGTTATGATAGTAATATGATTGAAGACGAGATTTACCTTGATATTCATTGTTATGTGGATTCAGAATAGGTAGGTGATGTTGATAGCAGAAGATCCACCAGTGCTTATGTGTTTACTTTATTTGGTAGTGCAATTAGTTGGATGATTAAGCGATAGGATGTGGTTGCTTTGTCCACTACTAAAGTAGAGTATATGGCAGCTACTCATGCTTGTAAAGAATCCATTTGGCTTAAGAGAATGTGTTTAGATATTGGAATAAAACAAGGTGCAGTGACAATTTATTGCAATAGTCAGAGTGCGATATGTCTAGCCAAGAACCCGACATTTCATGCCAAGACCAATCGCATTGATGTACAATATCATTTTGTTAGAGATATGGTCAAAGATGGCAAGGTGAAGTTGGTTAAGGTAGAGACTTTGATGAATGTTGTTGATTCTTTAACTAAGCTCGTGAGCACAAAGAAGTTCATATGGTGTTTAGAGACTATGGGCCTTTCAACCCCTAACAATTAAGAGATGATGATGACTCCCTTTTGTTGTCCTTGCAAGGTGTTCGACAAGTGGATATTTTTTGAGAAAATGTGTCTCAACCTTGCAATACATAAGGTACTATTGATACATAAGGTGACATTCAACCAACAATGAGGGGGAGGTGGGGGGGATCCCCCCCACGAGGGGTCTAGGGGATTATCCCCTTGGTTGAGGTCCAGGGGCAGCACGCCCTAACGGGGGTTCGAGGGCAACACCCTCGAAAGGATTTTTTTTTATATTTTATTATTATAAATTTGGACTGTTCATCATTACGTCTCATATCCGACTGTCGATATTTTATTATCTTGAATTTCCCTAGAAGGAAACCCTATTTTATGAGGGCATTGCACTACGACTGTGTATTATGATGTATTCTAAGAGTTTGATAGCAGCTCTGTTGTCTTGGATCTCTAAGTGGTGATACTCCTGTGAGAAGCTTGTTCTACAAGTATATTGTAATCTTTGTGATTTCTGAATAATATATTGTGTGACTTTTGGAGTGTGGGGTTTTTCTCCTGAAAGGGTTTTCCCCATGTAAATCATTATGTTGTGGTATGCATGATATTTGTGTTTATTTTTGTTTAAGTTTCTGTAACTATTAAAGATCTATACAAGTTTGCATTATTCTCCTCTCAAGATTAGTGTAGGAAGTTGTTCCATTACCTTAGCTTCCTTACAAAAATCATGTCCAAAATATAATTTGTTGCTTCCAAATGAAATGATCATTGATCTTACTATAGGACATGAGATGTAATATCTTATGGATGGATTTTTAGGATATAATCATATTCATATTAATGTTGAATATCAACATAAAACATCTTTTACACCCCTTAGTGAACCTTTTGTTACCAAGTTATGTTGTTTGGGATTTAAAATGTAGGGATCACTTATCAAATAGTTATGACAATCATCTTCCATGTTATGCTTCATCACATCATGAAATAGTATGTATAAAATCTATTGGCTAAGTCAGAAACATGAGTGGATCACCCATATATCCTTAACCATATATTTGAATGTCTAAGAGAATATAAGCTTTTCCTAAATTCTAAGAAGTGTGTCTTTGGCATCATATTTGGGAAACTTCTTGTCTTCATTATTTATTTATGAGGCATAAAATTTGACCTTTCCAAAGTTGCTATTATCTTAGAGATGCCACCTTGATAAACTCTCAAGTAGTAATATATTCTTCAAGAAAAACATCAAGCTATCAAGAGGTTCATTGCATAGCTTACATACATGTTTCAACCATTTTTTGATCTTCTAAATAAAAAAATTCATTGGGATGGATCTCATCAACTATTCAATGAAATAAAATAGTATCTTGCATCACCACAAATGATCATGCCATGAATATGAGGAAAACATTTTTATTTTTTTATCTCTGCAACATTAGTTTCTTGGGGGAACTCTTAGCACAAC
Organism: Sequoia sempervirens; assembly: GCA_007258455.2. Taxonomy (NCBI): domain Eukaryota; kingdom Viridiplantae; phylum Streptophyta; class Pinopsida; order Cupressales; family Cupressaceae; genus Sequoia; species Sequoia sempervirens. The sequence continues at coordinate 434,778,668 of VDFB02058242.1, read as the reverse complement.
ATGATTCATAGGGTCATGAAATGGCTATCTACTACCTTAGCTAGACATTAGTGTGTTATAAGCTTAATTATACACCAATATAATTTGAAAGTTTAGCTATCATTTTTAGTTCTAAAAATATATAATACTACATGCTTAGTCATAAGATCCAACTCATTTCTTAGATTGACCCACTCAAATATTTTTCAAAAATATCTCTCATAGGTCGTATGGAAAATCGATCATATTGCTTAGTGAATTTGGTATAGAATATGTTGAAATAAAGGAAGTTAAAGGATAATTCATGTAAGATAAACTGTGAATGCACCTCTTATAGATAACCATCCTCTAATTGTGGATTTTAATAATGAGTCTATATTTATCCTAAATGATGTCAAATCCTAGAAGTTATATTTTTATGGTGCATATAAACACAAAGGATCAAGTGCAAGGATAATTTTTATCACTCCTTAAAGTGATTTCTTTCCTAAATATTTTAGACTAGATTTTCCATGCACAAACAATATCACATAGTATGAGGCCCTTATCAACTACTTGAAGATAGAAATCCAATGGAATATCAAATATCTAGTTTATGGGGATTCACAACTTTGACTATAATCATAACATAAGCTAAATACACTAGATCCAATAGATTCTAAGCATACTTAACTAGTTAAGCTATAATCCCAATGAAATGTTTAAAAACATAGAATGAAGAAGCTATTTAAACAAAATCTATTAAGAAATGCATAAAGGAACCTAGTTAAATGCTTCAAACCTCATCCCATTGGGGGATTGGTACTATATTGATGTGGAATGATAGCCCTTTCCCAATCTCTTTGATAAAACGAGCATCTAAACGAACTCCATTGATGAAAACTAAGCTAAAGATGAATGAAAAGCTAAAATGGATGCAAAATGAATGAAGATGAGTGTGTAAATGTGCAACATAACTTTGCTAAAATGGAAGTGGATCCCTTTCTCATAGAAGTGAGGTGTATTTATAGGAGAAAATGGTGAATCAATGGCTAAGATTGATTTGATCAATTAGGGATGAGAATCCATGAGAGATGAAGGAATGGATCAAGGATTCTCATCAATGGATGAGAATGCAAGTTCACATGGATCAAAGAGTTAATCAATGGCTCACAATGATTCAAATAAGCACACTTCCAAAGTTGTTAGGAAGTTTGTTAGGAAGTAGTTACAAAAGAATATTCCACTTTTGAGTTCAAATGGAGGAATATTCTAGGGGAATATTCCCTTGCAAGTAGGAGGGTGAGGGAAAATAGGAATTAGATAATTAAAAAAAAGTTTTAATTGTGCAAGTTGAGTGAAATTAGGATGTTCATTAAATAATTGATTTATTTAATAAAAGGGGGTCAAATGACATTTAATTCAATAATTAAGATTATTTAATTAAATGAGAGGACATAAGGTGCTTAATTTAAATAGTTCACATTATCCATTTAAACAAGATGAAAATTAGTGTGAAATGGAGTGAATTAGTCAAATAATAATGATCATTTGATTAATAGGATAAATTGATACATTTAATTAAACAACTAGGATCATTCAATTAAACAGTCAAAATGAAGGTGAATTTAAAATGAAACGATGTTAGTAATTAGATTCAAGTGTGCAATATCTGTCAAGACAATTTTAAGTTTCTACATTTTTCCCTTCTTTGAAGTGAGGTACATGTTACATTGGTTGAAAGACTAACACTTTTCGGATCAATGTTGTTGCTCAAATAAAAAAAATAAAATTCCTAATTTTTTGGATGCCAACTATTGCCCCAACGGAAGAAATTAAGTTGGTACCCTACCCCCTCAAGAGATCGGGAGGAAATTTTAATTTGTGGGCTGGGATCGCGAAAAATATTGAAGATAGGTTTAGCTCAAAGAAAATGAAAGATACTTCTTTAGAAAGATCATATATTTAATGTAGACGAATTTTAAGATGTATAGACAATCATCAACCATGGGTAGCCTCATGTACATTTTGATATATATCACATTGATTTGATACCTAGATAGAACTATTAGTAAAGATAGAAGAATAAGAAGAATATGATGGATAGAAGTAGAAGAATGAGATGGAAATTGGTTAACCATTGTTTTGAGATTGATTCAGAAATCCAACAAGCCTATGATCATTTGAGACTTTATTAGATATGGTGATGAGAGTGATGAGTTGCTTGTTTCATGGATTGGGATACTTCATCATTTCATTCCTTATTTTTAATATAACACATAGACACAATGCATCAAGGTATTGATAACCAGGATGACGTTGTATCTAGTGCAATGGACTTTGACTCTGCAAATAGATAGGATAATCCTTGCTCACACCTTGACATACGAAAACCTTATTGGAATGTATTTTAGAATTTTAGAACATTTCAGACCAAAGCATATGCAATAGTCAACAATATATTCAAAATGACCTCCCTACACACAACTAAGCAAGTATTCACCAAGATTATTTTACAAGAACATCCCACAAGCATAACAAACAAAATATAATGATTGATGCCCCATTCCTCTCTCTCTAAATAATTCAGACGTTAGAGAGGGGTCCTTGGAATGGGTCAACAAGATAAACCATAAGAAAGGATTAAAAACAAACAATCAATGTTATCTACATCTCTTTCCAAAGCAACACAACTAAGGTGATTTCCGATGATGATATCCATTGTAGGAAGGATGCATCATAGGACATGTTTATCAGATGTTTTGACTAAGACTAATTATTTGATAGGTCGTTTCAATACAAAAATTATCGACTCATTTACTCATGATCTAGACTTTAGATTTTGACGTTTAGGTTCACACTTCACAAATTGTCATACTTGTTTCCACTTGTTTTACCAAAGGTGGATGATGGGAATTGATTTATTATGGATGGAATTTTATTGTGAGTGAAAGTGAAATGGGATGGGTGGTTTTGGATTTTCTTGAATATTTCAATGTTTTTGGTATTTTACAATGTTTTGAGGTTGTTTTTGATCTTTTGGGTATATGTGTTTGTTTAAGTTTTCAGGTTATGTGAGTTTGTTTAGGATTTTTGAATGTTTTCCAATGTTTTTGGTTTTCAAGTTTTCCAAATGTTTTTGTGTTTTTTGAGTTTCTACCAAGACCTAAGAGGGACTGACCTAGGGCCTTGAGAGTTTATCAAATATTATCCTTGCTTACATTATACATGTAGAGACCATGTAATTCGACTGACTTTGACCAGTAACTATTTATTGATGAAATATGAACACTTGATGGATTGTCAGTTTATTGTTACAGACTCCTAAAGACTGACCTAATGCATGTCGAGGGTGCATCGATGATGGGGTTGCCTACATTCAAGCTTAGAGACAACGTAGTTCAACAAGGTATTGTTTTTATTTTTTGATGTTTTGACCTATTTAGGGATTTTGATGTGTTTTAGATGTTTTGGATTTTGACTTTACAATATTTTGATGTTTTTGGATTTTTTGGGATTTTACAAGTGTTTTTAGATTTTGATGAGGTTTTCAAATGTTTAGGATTTTTGGAGAGATTTTGGGAATAACCTTAAGATATACAAGAACACAATCTGGTGCAAGCATAAAAAATTTCCCCCAATGTGATGTCATAGACCACCTCGATATAGGCAAGACAAACTGACCTTAGGAATGTGCCAAGTAGTACGAAGGGGGAATATGATACATAGCATCCAACTATGATACAAATGCAAATGGGTGATGGAATAAATAGGATTAGTGGATATGATAGATGGATGTGATAGATGGTGAAGCAAGATAAGCTGAAGAACCACTGATGGATGGAGAGTGCTTATTTATGCAAGGCGCCTATTTGCTAGGTTTTCACCAAGGTACTTTCCCAAAGCACCACTAAAGTGGTTTTCACTAGAGGACAATTTTTTGTTTATTGTTTTCAATCCTTGTTATTAATTTTTTTGGATTTTTGTAATTTTATTTATTTTTTTGGATTTACACCCTTCAAGCCTAGGCATAAATTTTTTTGAGATGTAAACTATTGATGGGATCTTGCAAGGGTTCTCCTTTAGGTGTTGATAACTAATAGCTCCTAATTTGTAGCTTGTTGTGACAACAAATGGTCCTAACCAATTAGGCTCGAACTTTCCTTCACTATCATGATTTGGCATGTTCTTCTAATTCTACTTGACGACAAGATCTCCTACTTGGAAAGATTGAATCTTGATTTTATTGTTGTAGCTTTGTTTTAGTTGGTTTTGGTATGCCTGCAAATGATTCAAGTCATCCAGACAACTCTCATCCAAGAACTCTAACTCGTTCAACTGAGACACCCTGTATTCTTAATCAATAATTAGATTTTGTAGTGACACTTTCTCGCAATGGGGACTCGACCTCATAGGAAAGATTACCCCCACCTCGTTTAATGGTCACAAATTCATCATCACAGCCACTGAGTACTTTACAAAGTGGGTGGAAGCTATCCCTAGCTATGGCTTACATCATGGGGAAAAAAATCTCCAAATTCATCTTGAACTACCTTATTTGTCACTACAATGTTCCACAAGCCCTTATCTCAGATAACAGAACACCTTTTAAAAATCAGAATGTAAGAGAGTTATGCTAATGATTCAACATCCAACATCAGTTCTCTACTCTATATTACCCCCAGGGTAATGGTCAAGCTGGGGCGTCAGAAAAAAACCATTCTAAAAATCCTCAAGAAGATGGTCAATTAAGTTGTCTGTGATTGGAATTTGTAACTAAATCCCGACTTATGGGCCTATAGAACCAATATCCACACACGTACAGGTGCAACCCCCTTAACTATAATCATAACATAAGCTAAATACACCACATCCAATAGAGTCTAAGCAAAACTTAACTAGTTAAGATATAATCCCAATAAAATATTTAAAAACATAGAACAAAGAAGTTATTTAAACAAAATCTATTAAGAAATGTATAAAGAAACCTAGTTAAATGCTTCAAACCTCATCCCATTTGGGGATTGGTTTTGTATTGATATGGAATGGTAGTGCTTTCCCAATCGCTTTGATAAAATGAGTATCTAAACAAACTCCATTGATGAAAACTAAGCTAAAGATGAATGAAAATCTAAAATGGATGCAAGATGAATGAAGATGAGTGTGAAAATGTGCAACATAACTTTGCTAAATGGAAGTGGATCCCTTTCTCATAGAAGTGAGGTGTATTTATAGGAGAAAATGGTGAATCAATGGCTAAATTTGATTTGATCAATCGAGGGATGAGAATCCAAGAGAGATGAAGGCTCATGGATTCTCATCAATGGATGAGAATGCAAGTTCACACGGATCAAAGAGTTAATCAATGGCTCACAATGATTCAAAGAAGCACACTTCCAAAGTTGTTAGGAAGCTTGTTAGGAAGTAGTTACAAAAGAATAGTCTATTTTTGAGTTCAAATGGAGGAATATTCCAAGGGAGTATTCCCTTGCAAGTGGGAGGGTGAGGGAAAATAGGAATTAGATAATTAAAACAAAGTTTTAATTGTGCAAGTTGAGTGAAATTAGGATGCTCATTAAATAATTGATTTATTTAATGAAAGGGGTTCAAATGACATTTAATTCAATAATTAAGATTATTTAATTAAATGAGAGGACTAAGGTGTTTAATTTAAATAATTCACATTATCTAATTAAACAAGATGAAAATTAGTGTGAAAGGATGTGAATTAGCCAAATAATAATGATCATTTGATTAATAGGAAAAAATAATGCATTTAATTAAAGAACTAGGATAATTCAATTAAACAATAGAAAAGAAGGTGAATTTAGGACGAAATGATGTTAGTAATCAGATTCAAGTGTGCAATATTAGTCGAGACAATTTTAAGTGTCTACAACAACTAATCATAAGTCAAGACAACAATGAATTTTAAAAAAAAAATTGAGAAGATAACCCCTTATAAAATGATGGTTGACACTTTCAAAGAATACTTCACCTCCATCCAATTTGGGTAGGTACCTAGATGTGCAAACCCTTTTCCTACTACCTGCAAAACAACATGAATAAACGAGTTAGACAATGAATTGCAAGCTAAAAGAAGGATTCCCCATGAAATCCATTTGCAAACTCAAAATAGGAAAGAAAATGTTGAAGAACACAAAGCAAATGTCAAAACTAGATTAAATCCTAATTAAAGAAGCAAACACTTGATCCCATGGGGGAATTGGTGTCAATTTGATGTGAAAATTGGCCCTTTCCCAATCCCTATGATGCAAGATTCAAATGTTGAAGAGATTGTTGATCCACTTTTGATGAAAAGATGAGAACTCCAAGCCAAATCTGCAAAAATCCTAACTAGGAATTCGAATGATGGATGAGAGTGGCTAAGTATTTTAGCATGGTAACTTTGCTTGGATTGTGGATGATAAAATGAGGAGAGGAGCTCTTCATTTATAAGATTTCAAGATGGATGAATGCCAAAATTTGAGCAATGTGGGACTAACTTTCATTCAATGATATGGTGCCACTTGTCAAGCTATGAATGGCTGATGGTTGTGCAAGATTTGGGGTTTGTGCCAATAAATGCCAATATTTGAAATTCAAATTTGTTGAAATGACATGTAAGAGGGAAGGGAAAATGCAATAAATGCCACTTGGCTCAAGGCAAAGGACATGTAAGAGGTTTTAAATGCCTTGTTGGATGTACATGTTGACTTGGAATTTTTGAATTCAAATTGAGAGAATATTCCAAAAGATGTCATGTGAGGGAAAATAGGGATTTAATAAATGAATTAAATCTATTTTCATGTGCAACTTGCATTATCTAGAGGATGTGACATGAGATTAGATTAAATTAATCAAGGTTTAATTAATTTAACGGAGATTAGATGATGTGACTTATTTGACTTAGATTTATGGATTTATTTAAATGAGATAAGAGAGGAATATGATAAGAGGCTAATTAAATAAAGATTTTGATTTATTTAATTAAAAGGGATGGTGTTAGATTAAATCAAATAAGGTTTAATTTATTTAATTTAATAGATAGACTTTAGAGATTTAATCAAATAAATTGATTATTTAATTAAATAGGATAATTAGATCGAGAATTGATTTAATTTACAAGAGAAAGTGACTTAATTAGACAAAATGATTTATTTAATTAAGAGACAAATATTGAAGAATTTAATCAGATGGGAGAATTTGATTAAACGGTTAGACCGAGGGATGATTTAGGAAGAAACGATGTTAGTAAGTCAGGATCGAATGCACGATGTCAATCAATATATTTTCGATGTCTACATTTTGCCCCTCTTTGAAGCAATGCACTCATTGCATTGGTTCAAAGAATAATCGATCTCGATCAAGGCCAAAATTTTTGATATTTTAAAAACTCGCCCCATTGCTGCATGGCAAGAGAAAACATGCCATTATAATGCCCCCTCGAGAGATCAGATGAAATTTTTGATTTTTTTTTTTGGTGATCTCACGAAAAAAGGTGACAAGGTGCCCGATAGGTGTGAAAGGGGTTCGGAAGGCTAAAAACGTGTCTAAACACAATAAAACGATGTAAAACAAGCCTCAAACGGTCAAAAATTGGTTCGAGGGTCCAAAACCCTAGCAGGACAGCCCTAGAGGGTCAAAAAACCCTAATTTTTAGGCTTAAAAGGGGCCCAAGGGGTCACTTTCAAGTCATTCTCGCACACCTCCGCTAGCAAACCTTGAGATTCGAGCTCTAACCTCCTAACGATATGGCGCAACGACAGCTTCCTCTACACATTTCTGACTGAGTTCGGACCTACCAGCGGCCACCTGGCATCGGTGCCCCGGTATGTGACCCTAACTAACGCTTCGTTTTTTCATTTAAACGCATTTATTACATGTTCAAGGATGAGCTCACCTCTAGCGGCGCTATTTTAGTGCCACTCAGTGTTTAAAGTGCACCGCTTTTAGCCTCTTTGCGCCGCAGTGGCGTTGTTTAGTGCCGCAGCGGTGCAATTTGGAGTTTAAAAACTCCACCGCTGGGCTCGGACTCGGCGAGCCAGTTTGGAAAAGTGCGCCTCGATGGCACCCTTTTCAAGCAAATTGAGATGCTAGGGGCAAAAGTGCGCGGTGGCGTCATTGTTTAACGAAATTTTGGGTCCAGCGTCAGAGTTTGAGAAAACTCAAACTGCGACGCCTTCACAAACTGTGCTGCTAGAAGCGAGTTTGAGGCGTTAGGTTAGGAATTTTTCAAAAAAATTAACATGCCGACTTTGCGTGATGCAGGACGGACCTAGGGAGCTCTACTCTCGGGAGTACCGATCACGGGATTTGGCGAGCGTTCTTTGGGATTTGAGCGACAAAGACCAGGATCGACTGGGGGCTACAGGATTATGGCATATTGCGTATGTGGCGCCCGTGCGCACACACCTCAGGATGTTGTCAGCTCTAGCGGAGTGGTGGCACAGCGAGACGTCATCGTTTCATCTTCCCACTAGTGAGGCGACTGTCACATTGGAGGACGCTTGGCGCATACTACGATTGCCCATTCATGGCTGCCGGGTGATCTACGATATGGAGGAGGGTCGCGAGTATTGTACCCGAGTCCTCGCTACTCGAGATATTATCTACTGTGAGGGGCAGATCGAGCTAGAGCGGTACCAAGTTATAGCACCTCCCTTCTGTTGGGCCGTTGCAGCAATCATTTCGGGTTTGGTTGCCCTAGAAAGACAAGGCAGTATTTTAGTCTGGGATGTGGATATTGCTGGGAGAGGATGGTCTAAGATAGACCAGTTTTTTTTGCGTGGGGGCCTGTCCTCCTAGCCTCTCTTTACAGGGATCTCCACGAGTATGCATATGTGGATAGCAGAGCACTGGGAGCTGGAGTGACCTTGTTGCATGTTTGGGCATGGGAGCACATTTCTGTGCTACGTCCACGGGTGGTTCCGGTTCCGATGGTGGTAGAGGATGCCCTGGTGACGCGATACAGAGGTGGTGTGTCCTTTACACACACTGGAGAGCACAAGATCCCCTACTGGAGGCGGGTCATAGATGAGATGCTTGTGTTCACTTGGAGACCATACCTTGGTCAGCCTGGATGGGCTGATGATGCAGACCAACTCTTCTACTACCGTCAGGATCGATATATGCAGGGCCGAGAGCACACGATGATAGAGAGGTATCTACCTGGGAGCATACAATGTCAGTTTGGAGAGCCACAGGATCAGCCAGATGATGGCTACGTAGCCGTGTTTGCACGCAGTATGACACAAGTTTCATGGGGGCCTGGTATTCGTACCGCGGAGGCAGTTGACAGCTTTTGACAGCTAGTGGCCCGACCATGGGCTTATGATCAGGGCTTGGCAGACCTAGGGACTACACAGGCCTACAGAGACTGGTTCAGACCTCCTCTCCGGTTGACTATCCTAGGTGAGGATCCAGAGGCATACAGGGTCAAAGGCAGAGGCCGAGGACGAGCACGAGGACGAGGACCGAGGATTGAGATCCAATAGGATCCACCATTGGTGCCCCCAGTTCCGCCAGGTCACGAGGATGTCCCCATGCAGGACCAACATCAGGATCCACCAGTCTCACCACCACAAGCCAAGGGTGAGGGTCAAGTTCATGTGCAGCCACGGGCACAGCCAGTAGGAAAGGCAGACGCATGAGATGCCTTGATTTTGCAGTTACAGGCACAGGTATAGGCAGTGATGGCTGAGAGGGAGCAGTTGAGAGCAGAGACAGATCAGGCTATGCAGCAGAGATAGACTACAGAGCTATAGGCAGTAACGGAGCTAGGGCACAGGCAGCAGATTGAGAGCATGACAGTCGCCTCGTCCTTGCAGGGTACAGTGCCGGTCCGATCCTACAGGGAGGCTATTTGAGAGATAGAGTACTACCGCCGGGCCTACCACGACACTGTACCTAGAGCAGACTGGATCCCCGATTACTTAGAGCGGGCCAGCCAGAGACCACCAGAGGGTCACAGTGATAGGGGTGAGGGCAGCATCCACAGAGATCGGGCTTGATCCAGATTTTATGTACTTTTTGTGCTTTATGGGCTCATTTTTTATAGCCTCGATGGGAATTTTTGTACTGATTGACATACTTGTGCAGTGATCCGATTATTATTCTTGTACTATGATAGTGATATTGATGATATGATATATATATGAGCCGATTTTGATGCAATGTTATGCGTACTCCTTTATTTATGAATGGATGGTTCATTTCTATATGCTTTGCAATGATGTTTTATGGATGCATTTATTTTTATGCAATTGATTATGACCTATGATATGATGTGCAATGATGTTTAACTATATGATGACTTATTTTATGCCAATGCAATATGTGAAATGATTTGATTTATGATGTATGCAATGATGTGTAGAAAATGCTTATATATGAGATGATTTATAGTTGAATGTGATGTGATGTGATGGTCGCGATATGATGCTAATGCATAATGAAGTTGAAATGCTTAGAATAACAAATGTTTATTATCCTAAATGATGATGTATGTGATGCAATGATATGTTAATGCAAAGTGATATGTTGGTGCGTAATGTGAATGGAATGTGATGATATGATGTCATGATGTTATGCAAAGATGTATGCCTAATGAATTAAATGCTTATATACCTATTGTTTATGCAAAAATGATTATGGAATGCTTTTGTAGATGCTATGTGATGATTTTTGATGGTAATGTGAAATGTTTATAAAGTACAAATGCAATGCGATGATTCATATAATGCCATGTAATGGGTGAAATGCGATGATATGGATGCACCTGTTTATATGATGATGAGAATGTGATGTTTCCTATATGATATGTAATGCAATGTGCTAATGATGTCTATATGATATGCTTATGAAAATGTGCTAATAATGTGTGGATGCAGGATCAATGGTGATGATGGTGATGATGAGCAACTGTCATAGTACCTTGTTAGCGCGGTCAGTAAGAAAAGGAGAAGTCATTTCAACAAAATGCATGATGACACAAATGCATATGATGATGATGATGATGATGATGATGATGATTACTTTCCAAGGAATTGGGATTTTCAAAGGGCCAAATTTTCTTATGTTTGATAACACACGTGGTATGATGCATCAAGGTATAGGAAACCAAGATGGCATGGTACTTAGTGTGATGGACTTTAACTCGACAATCAGATAGGAGTATTCTTGTTCACACCTGACATACGAAAACCTTGCTAGGATGTACTTCAGAAGTTTCAGACACCTCAAACCAAAACATGGAAAGGTAAACCTATTCCTGTAATAGTCAACAAGTTTCCCTAGACCTCTTCCATATATGCTTAACAAGGCAAGTATTCGCCGAGGTTATATTGCAAGAACATCCAACAAGCACAACAGACAAAAGATAATGATCGTTGCCCCATTCCTATTTCTCTAAATCCGTTGTTTTGGGATATCATCGAGACGTCCTTGGAATGAGTGAAAAATAAGATAAGTCAAAAAGATAAAAACCAAGTAAACAAACAAACCGATGCTCTTCAATACCACTAATGAAAAAAGGATGTGTTTTCTAAGATGATAACTGAAAATTATTGCCAAAAGATAATGCCCATTGTAGGAAGGATGCATCTTAGGATATGTTAGTGGATGGTGGCACATCATTTCATTTATAAGGGATGATTGATATGGGACCATTTCAGATGATATGTTACCGATACGAAAAGGTGACCAATTTGCTTACACATTGACTTAAACTTAAGACTTGACGCTTTTGAGTTCTACTTTAAAACTTGCTAGACTTGTTTCTGATTGTTTTACCAAAGATTGATAATGACAATTAGTTTATTATGAGTGGTGCTTATCGCGAGTGCAGGTGAGATGAGGTGGATGGATTTCTTTCAAATATTTGGATGTTTTTGATGTTTTGCAATGTTTTGAGGTTGTTTTTGGTATTTTTCGAGCTTTTAACGAATGTTTTGATTTTTGATTTTTCAAATATTTTTGGGATTTTCTAAGATTTTGACCAAGAGACTAACCTAAAGACCTATCTTAGGGGCCTCAGGGTCTGGTCAACAAACGAGCCTTGCCTACATTATACACACAGAGACCACGTAGTTCGACTGACGACTCGACCAATTTACAAATGATGATATACATGATGAGATGTCAGCTTATTGTGACAGACTCCTATAGGACTGACCTAAATGTCTCGGGGGATGATCAAAGATCAACCTTGCCTGTGTTCAAGCTCAGAGACGACGTAGTTTGACAAGACTACCTTGTTTTTGAGGTTTTTGATGATGTTTTGAATGTTTTAAGATTTTCTAATTTTCTGATGTTTTTGGATTTTCTGAGTTTCTGATGTTTTTGGATTTTTTGATTTTTAGGATTTTAAGATCATACACGAATCCAATCCGATGAGAATGTTCCCCCAGCGCAATGCAATAGACTACTCCGATAAAGGCAGGACAAACTGACCTTGAGGATGGGCCGAGTAGTATCATGATACGAAAAATAGGGCCAAGCTATGGTGCGGATGCGAGCGGATGTGTGATGGATGGAGACCTAAATGTGATGGATGGTGGAAGCGAAATGAATGGATAATGATGCAAATCAAGCCATTAAGATTTTGGTGGATGGAGAGTGCTTATTTACACAAGGCGTCTATTTACCAAGTTTTCACCAAGGTACTTGCCCAAAGTGCCACCAAAGTGGTTTTCACTATAGGACGATTTTTTTCTCTTTACTATTTTTGATCATTTTTCTGAAATTTTTTGGATTTTTTGCTTTTTTGATTTTTTTGTTGTCACCAAGACGCCTGTTTGCCAAGTTTTCGCCAAAGTAACCATTTTTTCAGGAAATTTTCTAATTTTTTGGATTTTTTTGGTTCTATACCTTGAAAGAATTAGGCATAAAACTTTTTGAGATGGGAGCTATTCATGGGCTCCTACAGAGGTTCCCCTTTGGGTGTTGATAGCTGATATGCCCCTGATGTGTAACTTGTTGTTATGACGAAAGGTCCTAACCAATTAGGTTTGAACTTGCCTTTGCTGCTGGGATTTGGGACATTCTTCTGAATTTCTTTTAAGACCAATTCTCTGACTTGGAAAGTCCTACTTCTGATTTTCTTGTTATAGCTCCGTTTGAGTCTATTCTGATAGACTTGCAGATGGTTCAGAGCATCTATGTGTCTCTCATCCAGTAATTCTAGCTTGTTCAATCTTGACACCCGATAGTCCTTATCAGTGATGAGGTTTTGCAATGATATTCTGAGGGATGGGAGCTTGATCTCAATTGGGAGTACGACTTCTGATCCGTAGACCAAGGAGAATCGGGTGGCACCAGTCAGTGTGCGAATGCTAGTTCAATAAGCCCAAAGGGTAGGATTAAGCTGCAAGTGCCATTCACGACCTGCGTCATTGACTATTTTCTTAAGGATTTTGAGGATGGTTTTGTTCGTGGCTTCTGCTTGGACATTGCCTTGGGGATAGTACGGGGTGGAAAAATGATGCTAGAGTTTGAATTTCTCACACAAGTCGCAAACATCCTGGTTCTTGAATGGTGTCCCATTATCTAAAATAATGGCTTGTGGGACACCGTAATGACAGATGAGATAGTTCAGGATAAATTTTGAGATCTGCTTCCTAGTGATATATTCATGGGTATGGCTTCCAACCACTTAGTGAAGTACTCAGTTGTAGTTATGATGAATTTATGGCCATTGGATGAGGTGGGTGTGATTTGTCCAATGAGATTGAGTCCCCACTGCGAGAAGGGCCATGGTGTGACGATTGGATGGAGCTCTTGAGTTGGAGCATGGATGAGGTCCCCATGCTGCTGACATTGTATACACCTCTTAGCATGATCATGCGCTTCTCTTTCCATTGTGGGCCAATAATACCCTAGCCTCAGCAGTTTCTTGGCAATGGTCATTCCACTCGAGTGTGAGCCACAAATACTGTTATGAACCTCGGTTAGAGCGGTTAATGCCTCCTCAGCATTTAGACAGCGCAGTAAGGTACCTTCTATGCTTCTACGGTATAAGGTATCACCTAGGATGACAAATCTGGATGCCTTTTTAATAAAGGTTTATTTTAGGCTCGATGGTAGGTCAGCAAGTATGACTCCTATTCGAAGATATGTATATATGTCATGATACCAAGGATCGCTAGGACCAATGATTTCACACACATATTCTGATTCCGGTACCTCAAATGTGAGAATGAGAAGCTGCTCGATCAAAAATTCATATTTTGGCACATTGTGAGGGATGTCTAATAGAGACCCAATTGTAGCCATGGCGTTTGCTGCTTTGTTGTTGGTTCTTGGAATCTGCTCAAATGTTATGTCAATGAAGGATTCCTTTAAAGTCTCCACCAGTTTCTTGTATGGAGTGAGCTTGTCATCCTTAATCTGATATTCATTATTGACCTGATTTATGATCAGTTGAGAGTCTCCATAAACCTTGAGAGCTATGATGTTCCATTGCACTGCTATCCTGAGACCTATAGTCAAAGCCTCGTATTCTGCTATGTTGTTGGTGCAAGGAAATGCCAATTTGTATGACTTTGGTATGCAATCCCCTTGTGGGGTGATGAAGAAGACACCAGCTCCTGACCCGTGTTGTGTGTATGAACCATCAAAGTATAGCTTCCAATGGTCAGTTACATTAAGGTTAAAAATGGATTCATCTGGGAATTCTGAGATAAGAGGATTCTTAGAATACATAGGTGCTTCTACTAGTTGATCCACAATAACTTGTCCCTTGATAGCTTTCCTCTCTACATACTTGATGTCATACTTTGATAATATCATTACCCACTTTTCCATTCTTCCCGTGAGCATTGCCTTGGATAAGAGATACTTGAGGGGATCAATTTTCGCAATGAGCTTTATCTTGTGTGCGAGTATATAATGTCTGAATTTTTGGGATGCAAACACTACTGTGAGGCAATCTTTCTCGATGAAGGAGTAATTTAGCTCATGATCGACCATTGTCTTGCTGATGTAGTAGATGGCCCTCTCCATTTTGTTTTCATCATGCTAGGCTAGGAGAGCTCCAAGAGCTACTGCTGTTGCTGACACATATAAGATCAATGGCTTTCTCGCGATATGTGGCATTAATACTAGTGGTGTCAGTAGGTATTCCTTGATTTTGTTGAATGATTCTTCACATTTTGTATCCCATTTGTATGCTACCCCCTTGTGGAGTAGGTGAGAGTATGGGTTCTACTTATCTGCCAGTTGTGCTATAAATCATCAGATGGATTGAAGTCGGCCTTGGAGGCTTCTCAATTACTTTAATGTTTTCGGTGCTTCCATCTCAAGGATTGCTTTTACCTTTGTCGGGTCCACCTTGATACCCCTCATGGAGACTATGTATCCTAGAAGTTTACCTGATTGTACGCCAAAGATGCACTTCTTGGGATTTAGTTTGACTTTGTATTCTTCTAATCTATCAAAGATAGCACTTAGGTTGCTCTATGATCTTGTATTTTTCTTGACTTAGCTAGAATATCGTCGACATAGTCTTCAACTGTTTTGTGAATCATATCATGGAATATTAGTGTCATGGCCCTTTGATAGGTTGCACCTGCATTCTTTAGGCCGAATGGCATCATGTTCCAGCAATAGGTCCCCCATGGAAAAGTAAAATCCGTTTTATGTTGATCTTCTTTTGCTATCATGATTTGGTTGTATCCTGAAAATCCATCCATTAGTGATAGCATCTCGTGCCCTGCTGTCATGTCTACTATCATGTCGATGTTGGGAAGTGGGAAATCATCCTTGGGACATGCCTTGTTCAAATCTCTAAAGTCCGTACAGATTCTGATGGCTCCATCAGGTTTTGACACAGGTACCAAATTTGATACCCATTCTGGATAATCAATTGGTCGGATAAATCTTGCATCTAACAACTTTTTGAGCTCCATTTTGACCAACAGAGCAATTTGAGGATGCATTTTTTGAAGCTTTTGTTTGACTGGTTTTGCTTCTGGATATACAGCTAAGTGATGAACCACTATTTCTGGATCAAGCCTTGGCATGTCATAATAACTCCATGCGAAGTTTATTTATCTTTCCTTTAGGAATGCTGCTAGGAATTCTTGTTCTTCGGATAATAGTGATTCCACATAGAAAATGATATGCAGGGTCTCCTCTATTCCTACGTTGACCGGATTGCACTTTTCGGCCAAGACTGCTGACTTCTCTTGATGGATGGCTCATAAGGGAAGATTGAATCCTTCATCCTCGGGCACCTCAGAGAGGTTTTTGTCGTTGGATACATCCTTTCTTTTTACTATTTTCTTGTCAGAGAGTGCCACAGTGTGGTTTTTACTCAAGGACTTGGATATGATTCTTAGTTTCTCACTTTTGCGACTGAAGGATTCAATTGTTTCCCTGTAATAAGCATGTGTGTCCAACTCCATTATAAACCGTGCCTTATGGTCTCCATCTGGAATGTTATCCCTCAAGCCCATGAATTCTGAGAGCGCCTCATCATTTTCGAATGTATCGAGAACTGGTGGTCCTCGCTGGTCATAGTCGATTAGTTGGGGGTAGACTATGTGGATCTCATGATTTGGATGATCGATTTTGAAGGAGAGGGTGCTAATCATACACAGGGTAGTATCTTCGAATAACCTAGGGAGATTGGATGTGGTATCTTCATCATCGCTACTAATATAGGGCTCAGTTATGAAATTATGTGTGTTGCTACCTGTGACTATTGGTGAGTGTACTTGTACTAGCACTGGCTGAGGAGAGACATTAGCAGCTCTAACTGGAGGACCTCGAAAACGTATGGTTATTCTCAGAGGGGTACATCCAAGACCAAGATTTGTTATGGGTCGCGTCTCCAGCATGATAGGTATTATGAGGCCATTGTAATTTTGTCCTAGTCTCTGGTTTTTGTCATAACCCATTGCAAGCATCATTTGTAGGCCCTTTCTTGTCTCATCCATTGGTAGTTCAGGTGTCGGTCTCTCATCTCGATACAACATATGAGATGGATCTGCTTCAATAACATCTCGACCAAGGTCTCCCCAGCTTGTGAATTCAGGATAGTCTTCAGGAGATGTTCGTGATGTGGAATCTTGGTTTTCTTGTGGGCATCCCCATGATCTAGGAGATTGTGGTAACTCTCCTATCACAAAAGCATTGTTAGGAAGCTTATAGCTTCCACAACCGTATTCCTGGATGATGAGCTTGATGTCAGAGATGGTGGGAATGGTGGGTGTCTCTGTCACAGAAGTGGACGCGAGAGTGGCGGGGTCGATGTATGGTGTGGATGGGCCTTCATCATTCTTTGGCACTTGGGGGATTTTGTAATATTTGGCCTCAAGATTTTTGCAATATGAAAACAGTTCGGGATCTCCATGAATGGTAACCTCTTGTCCATTATGTGTAAATTTCACACATTGGTGGAAGGTTGATGCTACGGCTTTCATAGCATGGATCCATGAGCGTCCTAGGAGGATGTTGTATGGCAAGTCGAGGTCCAGGACCTGACAGGTGGTTTCCATGAGAGTTGGCCCTACTTGAATAGGGAGTTTAATCGTGCCCTGAGACACTCTTTCTTGGTCGTCATATGCTCTTATCATGATGCCCTTACCTTTGTCGATGGAATCTTCTGATATTTTCAACTGTTTGATTAGGCTAAGAGAGCAGATGTTCAAACCTGCACCCCCATCCACCAAGACCCTTTTGATTTTGCTCTTGTTTATAATGGCTTCTAAATGGAGTGCACGGTTGTGAGATGGTTGGGCGGGGAAATCTTGGTCAGAGAATGTAAGGAGATTAGGTGTTATGATATTTCTGACCATAGCTTGGAATTTGTCCGCATCGAGATCTACGGGGACAGTGGATGAGGCTAATGCTTCCTCAAGGATCTTTTTATGGGCTGATGATATTTTTAACAACTCCATGATGGAGATGTGTGTGGGCGTTCTCTTGAGTTGTTCTACAACATTTTAGCTATGTGGAACGGCTCTAGATGAAGGGACTCTATTAGGTTGGGATGATCCTGCAATGGTGACTTTGCCACCTCTTGTGGTGACTACACAATCTTCGACATGGGCGCCCTTGATGGTGATGACCATGAAATCGTCATTTAGGGAGGCAACGACTGATTCATAGATATGATTTACACTGCCCTTCCCTTTATCATTTTTATTCCCTTTGTTGCCATGATTCGACATCGGATTCGTGTAGATTTTTAGATCCTAATTTCCAGTAGGTTGTTCCACGTTTATGATTTTCTTATCAATGAGATCTTGGATAATGTTTTTGAGTCTCATGCAATTTTTTGTGGTGTGACCTTTGATCTTATGAAATTCACAAAGTTAATTTTCGTTATACCAAGGGGGTTTGACGTCAGGTTCTTGGTAATTCTCGAATGTAGGAGGCTTGATGAGTTTTTTGTCGATCAACTTCTTCATTTTGTCCTCCAATGGTTCCCCCAAGATAGCGTATTTTCATTTGGGATAAGTTTTGCACTGGGGTGGTCCTCTTTGATCATTGAGGTTATTGATGGTTGGATTATTGTTGGGTTGATATGTTGTGTGATGAGTGTTTTGGTGTTGATTTTGGATTTGCGGTGTGGGTGTATGTTGGCGTGGACCACTAATGACCACCTTGGCATCTACGACACCATCATTAGTAACATTCTTGTTCCTTGCCCATGTGCGAGGTTTATCGTTGTAATTGGATGATGGGTGGTTATTTTGTTGTTCATGATATGATGTTGATTCCACAGGTTGAGTCACAAGGGCTCTTTCGATGCTAAGCGCCTTGGGGATCAACTAATCATATGTGGTGATTCCCTGAACGTTGAGATGAAATGACAAGAAGCTTTCAAGGTTGGCTATGATTGTGAAAATTTGTTGTTCTTCTGGCATGGTCCACTTGCTCCGATTGGCCTTGGATCGCCATCGTTGAAGGAATGAAGCAAAAGATTCATTTTTTCCTTGTTTTAGAGCGTATAGTTCTTCGAGACTGACATCCATTGCAATGTTACATGCATAGTTTTTAGTGAATGCATCTCTAATCTATTGGAATGTTCTAATGCCTAAAGGTAAGCGAGAGAACCATTCTATAGCGGGACCTGCCAAGCTTCTAGGAAATAGCTGCATCAGATAAGTATCATCGTATGCGACCTCCATGCAATGAACCTGGAATTCCCTGATGTGATCTTCAGGGTTTCCCATCCCTTGATATTTGTCAAACTTAGGAATCTCAAATCCCTTGGGGAATGGTTTCATCTCTAAGCTCCTATCAAATGGATATGGACACAAGTTGCTTGGTGTTTTGGTTGTTCAGCCTGACTGAAGGTCGAGCACTTGTTGCGACAACAACCTGAGTTGTGTCGTTGCATCACTTTGTGGATCAGGGGGTGGGATGAATGTGTTATGGGGTGTTTGAATCATTGGTTGAACGGATGGGTTGGTTGGGGCATTGTTCGATGGTATTGATATGTTCTGGCGGGCAAAGTAGGCTTCTACTTGCTTTTGTATGAACAACGCTTGTTGTTTTTGTGCTTTTTGTTGCGCTTGTTATTGTTCCAACAACGGTTGTTGTTGTTCCCACAACACTTGTTGTTGGGCTGCCAACTCTGCCGCTTCTTGCTGCTCTTGGTATTGCTTTAGTGCTTGCTGATATGCTTGCATTTGCGCTGCTTGTGCAAGAAGTTGTGCTTGTGCTTGTGTTGCTTGCGCTTGTGTGGCTTGTTGCTGTAATAATAGTTGTGCTTGAGCGACTCTTTGTGCTTGTAATGCTTGTGCAACTTGGGCAGCTTGAGCGGCTTGTGTTGTTGTTGTTGCAGTAAAGCTTGAGCTTATTGAGCTTGTTGTGCTTGCAATGTGGCTTGTGCAGCTTGGGTGGCTTGTGCAGCTTGAGTAGCTTGTTGTATAGCTTTTTGTTTTTGAACTTGTTGGTATCCTCTTTGGAAAGTGGCTTGCAATGTTGCGTCAAATTGGTTTGATGTGGTGAACATTGGTGGTGGTGGGGGTGGTAGTGGATTTGGAATGGTGGTGGATGATGATGTTGTGTTGATGTTTTGGGTGTTGGATAGTGGTATTGATGTGTTTGGTCCTTGAGAGACCATGCTTTGTGATGTTAGGGGTGTGTTTGATGATGTTACTGTAGACACCTAAAAATGACCTAGGCCTGCAAGCTTCATTTTTACCACTTTCGTCCTAGCATAAGTAAGACATTTAATTATGTCCTTGGTCCACATTTGACTATTGATTAAATAATTCATAATTATTTAATTAATTCATGTCCTTTGATTCTTTATGATTATTAAATAAATAAATTTTAATTTATTTATTAAATACGTCAATAATTGTCTAAGTCTTTCTTTAATTAAATAAATTTCTTAATTTATTTAATTTCCCTTTCTGCATTTAATTATCCTTGATTATTAAATAAATAAATTTTATTTATTTAATACGTCACTAACTGTCTTAATTAAATAAATTGATTAATTTATTTAATTAATTAATCTTATCTCTTAAATTAAATAATTAAATTTAATTATTTAATTGCTAATTGCATATTCTTCTCATTTTTAAATAAATTAAATTATTTAAAATGTCATGTCAATCTTAACTGTCAGTCCTTTTTGATAAATAATCTGAAAAAGATTATTTATTATCTCTCAAAATCCATAATTTGAATTATTTTAATTCAAATTAGTAATTAATCTTCCAAAAATCAAGCAATCGGGCAGATTCTTGATTTTCCAAATCTTATCTTCAGTCCACATCTTATCTCTTTGATTTTTCGAATCTTGCAAATCAAGCAATTAGGCAGATTCTTGATTTTCCAAATCTTATCTTCAGTCTGAATCTTATCTCTTTGATTTTTCGAATCTTGTAAATTAGACAGTCTTATCTTCTTGATTTTTCGAAAATCTTTATTTCTTTAATTAATTTCCTCATTTATTCTCCACCGTCGATCCGATTTTATTTTGACCGTTCGATTAAAGATTTTTGCCCTAACCCTAATTAGGGATTCTTAGGTTTAATCTGGATCGTTCATTTTAGGTTCTTGTCATTGATTTATCTCATCCGTCCGTTCGAAATGGTCTTTTCTATAAAATGCCATTTCCTTCTCATTTTCAGACATCTTGACATTTTTACGTAATTACTATAGGCATTTATTTAGTTTCACATTTATTGTCATAGGCAATTGTAGTATTTCAATATTGACATTTGTTTTAAGCATAGGCATAGACATTGGCTTTTAGACATAGGCATTTAGACTTCAAGTAAATCCTTCAAAACTTGCTTTAGTCTTGTCTCTTGTCAAAGTTGCTCATACAAATCTGAGGGCATCTTCATTTACTGCAAGCTAGGAGGTGTAATAAAGGTCAATCATGGAAGATGGAGAATACAGGTGATATAATTGCATTTTACTTTCATTGTATTCCTTTGTGCTTTGTTATATTCAATGGATTTTAATGTTATTTGATCTAACCATCTAACATCCAGAAATTACCCTCAGTTACATTGGTGAACCCGACATTCTATAGAAATATTTGTGTGTTTTTTTTTTTTTGCTTTAACTGTTTTGCAGGTTACAGCCAAGAAGTCATACAAAATCCTGTCAGCTTCTTTTGAGCACAGAAAAATGGGCGAATAGAATCATTTAAAACGTTTTCTGGGTTTTGTAGATCTCGGTCTCAGCTTTCCAGAACTGCAAACGGTTTGAAATTTTATTAAGATTTGAGAAAGTTATGACTATTTTACTATTCGCTATTTTTTTAATTTAACTTTAAAAACCCGCGTTTTTCTTTTGTCGATAACGTTTTTTTTGTGCAGAATCGTGGAAAAAAATTTCTGGGTTTTGAAGGTCTATCATTTAGCTTTCCATGGATATCTACCACTTAAAATTTTGTTAAGTTTTGAGCAAGTTATCGCTGTTTTAATTTGCTGCTGTCATTAATGTTTTTTATTTATTTATTGTGTTACTAATCTTCATTTGTAGCATGTGGCAATCACTATTCGCATGTCGAAGATCATTGCATTAAGAGACTACTAATCTTTTATTCACAGATTCGCATGTCAAAGAAGAAATAACAAAACTTTGTGCTTGTTTTTGTTAGAGTAGCAAACATTTGAGTTTGGTGCATTTAAAACGAAATCATGTCTTTTATGCTTGATTGTGATTGTGGGATGGTAGGTGAGTATGCTCTCACTTGGTGAAAACCTCGTGATTAGAAAACCAGACCCATTCTTTTCTGTTATATTACCCTTCACGATTCGGTATATCGGAGTATCCTCTCCCCTTGCGCATTCGTGCGATCCTGGGTGTAAGAGAAACGGTTACTGACTCTAGAACTTGGGCCTGTTCTGGTGGGAAAAAGTACTCACCAGAGCGGCTTCGGACCATTAGCACCCCGACACTAGGGACTTCCGGTGGTATATAAAAGTGGGTTCTTGGGGAAGCCCGAATTGCAGTGTGGTTCAGGCGAGATGGATCCGAAGGGGACTCTCGCCGCATGGATCATGCCCCACGAATGGAATGCCCCGAATTAAACACCTTTGTCTTAGTGTCCAACCGTTCTATTGGTCGTTGCTTGGTATAGTGCAGGGTACAGTATCATGCCCGAAGACACTCACTACTGATCCCCTTGAGTAGAGATAGCAATTCTTGGGATGTCACTACCCAAAGAATGAATTTGGTGTGCTCGAATGACGTTAATGAGTCGTGGAGGGGAGCCAATGCCACCAAAATTCTAAGCTATCCGCTCTCGAGAAGGAAAGGTGTTTATCACCAATCCGGGGTATATCGGTGGGCTATACCAAGTATACAAACCCTTGGCCTTTTGGCCTTTTAGGATTGTACTTGTCTCATGTGTGCTTGCTTACAGTCAAAATATCGTGCTTGCAAGTGTTTTCTGGATACTGAAACAAACCAAACAACGGTCAAACATCTAGAAACAACCAAGTCAAACATTGGACCTTTTCTGATCCATTTCACAACATGAACATGCAATCTTCATCAAAAAACATTTTTGAACCATTCATACAAAGAGACCAAAATGGATGAGTATATTTCAAAGACATAGAAGCTGCAGCGCAAAATCCTGACATAGTCTCCTTTGTAAAAAAATATATCTTACGTGACCCTCAAAGGTATCTAGCCATGCTTTTGGACTTAGGGGCTAAGTTACCACAAGACTTTGACATAAATACTTTGCCACCATCTATCTACCCTTACAATCAACAGTCACTTGACACAAATCCTGCCATTAATTCACAACAAACGTCCACTTATCACCCTTATCCTAACCTTGACAAGGGAAGCCAACTATCAACTAGTCCATTCCAAACCTCCACATCATATCCTAGTCCTTCACCTATTAATCCCGTCCAAGTCTACATCCCTTATCAACCATCTACCAACTCATGTCAAGTCCCCACATCATACCATATCGATTCGGCTCAAGTCTCCACGTCCCATTTTAGTCAACCTTACTCCAATCCATTCCAAGTCCCTATGTCATTACCAACTAATATAGTCAAAGTCCCCATGTCACATCATATGCCATCACATCCTACTCCAATCCAAGACTCCATGTCATATCCGGTCCAAGTCTCCACGTCATACCCTAGTCCTTCACATACTAGTCCAATGCAAGTACCTATGTCATATCCTAGTCCTTCATATACTAGTCCAGTCCAAGTTCCCATGTCCTATCCTAGTCCTTTGGTCATTAATCCTTTTCAAGTCACCCCCTCACAAGCCACATCGAGTCATGAAAATTCTATCATAGTCCAAAGTCAAATCCCATTTAATAAACTTGAGGATACATGTCAAAACGAAAGCCCAAAGCATGACATTATAATGTCACCCTCATGTCAAGAACAAGGTAGTCCATCCCATGACCTTATTTCCGATTGTATCATCCACGACAACCCCATCTTTGACCAAGACCCCATCATTGACCAAGAATTCCAAATCCATGACAACACCATCTTCGACCAAGACCCTACCATTGAACAAGAAGTCCAAAATGATCCACTCCTTGACCTTTATGCCATTCATGATCAAACACTCGCCGACCCTATAAAAGCCTTGACTATTGACACTTCCCATGATGAGACACTTGCCTCCATGGGACACATAGACGATATTCCTCCAAAACAAGAATCTTCCACTATGGACGTATTTGCAAATGATGAAGCTATAGCTAACCTCATGGAACTATATGATAATGACCATCAAGATGGTTTTGACATTGACTTGGAAGCACCAATAGAATCATCTGAACCTGACATGTCGCAAGATCAGACCAAAGATATCAGTCAGGAATATGTCCAACAAGACAATGAAGCTAAGAAATTTTATCACTTAGGGTCATCTGTCTTTGTCAGAGCAGGCTTTCTCGCAGACGAAAATATTACAAGTGACAGTATCCACATACCTAATGATGGGTTAGCATCTTGCTTTCAAAACAACAAATACCCCATTGCAAATAGAATCTTTCAAAGCATGCAATATCAAGGCAAAGGACTAGGCATACATGAGCAAGGAATTCTAGAACCAATACAACTTCAGGCAAATTACAGACATCAAGGTCTTGGTTATTCCTCAGACAAAAAATCAAACGATGTCAGTGGTACCTCCTCGATACTGGGGGCAACCTTGTCAGACACAAATGTCAAAATGGAGTCCATGAGAAATCTTTGTCATAATATTGCTGCCAACACCCCCTCCACCCACACCATAAACCATCATTCTATCATGAATCAACCTCCCCTTTGGAACCAACAAAAACAAAAGTCTTACAAGTCAAAAGATCAAAATCAAATGTCAAAGGCCATTGAATCAAACAAAAGGACAAGTGGACAAATGAAATTAAAATGGATCCCAAAGAAAGATGGATCAAACAAAGACACCAAGTCAAATACAAAAGTCAATTACAATGTGGAGCCACAAGACAAGAGGACTCCCACATATAACACATGTCCACCTCCTTCAAAATGGTCATCAATTAAGATATATAAAGGTATTGGTTCCTAACACCATCCCTCCAAAATCCGTCACCCACCATCCCAAGTTTGGAAATTAAAAAGTCATTCATCCAAATGTCCAAACAACCTTTCCACATCTACCATCATCTATCATAATCCTACATCTCGCCTAAAGTCAAAAAATCCCATGTCACAAATCCGTCACATCATGGTAGCAACTCTTTACCACAAGGACTCTCATGGCACTCTAATGCGATGTGCGTATTTTGATAAGGCCAACTCTAGTATCAGAAAGGATCACAATGACATCGATCAATTGTATACAAGTGCTACAATCCTGACAAGACAACTCCTTCAGCAAGGTCATTTTTGGCATATCATGGCACCAGTCTCTACATCGGCACCGTCAGTGGATTCAAAACAGTCAGTGGTTATCTAAAGCATCCAGGCTATCCACAAAATTAGAAATACAAAAAAAATTAAAAATCAAAAAATCGTCACCCTGATGAAAACCTGGCAAACAGGCGCCCTGGATAAGTACCATGATGAAAACCTGGCAAACAGGCGTCATGTGTAAAATAAATCGTCTATGTAGACTCTTACACTTGGGGGCAAGTCGTCTCATTTCCCATGCCTTCTTCATGACATTGACATCCATCTAAGCCCTATCATTTCCGTCTATTTTCCCACCTACCTTGGTCTTGACATAAAACTGACACACATAAATCATGCTTTGGGAAAACTCTTGACATGTCTATCCTTCGGTCATACACGATTCATGAAACATCACGTCATTGACTGTCATAGTCTTATTGTCCTTATACGACATAGTCCTTGAAAACCATATGACATTCCCTTAGTCTCATGTCTCCTTTCTTTTACCAAGGCCACCCCCTATCCTTTCATTCCTATCACCTATCTTGGCTTTCCCTTGTCAAATGGTCTTAGTCCTAACCAAGTCATTCCAAATGCAACGAGTCTAATTCATACAAGCACATTATCCAAAATTTTACTTGACTATGTTCCTAGCCCGGCTGTAGACCTTCATACTTTCGTCACATTATCGTCATTGTCCTCACATTGTTTCGGGATGCGTCCTTCCCACGTCAAACAACGTTGTCATCACCTGTCAATTGGTATTCAGCTTGACTAGGGGCACAATCATGTTTGTCCTTGGATTCTCATGTGTAGGCATCAGTCATATGCATTTGTCACGATCCTCTTAAATGTCAAAATCCAAAAAAAAAATCATCATAAAATGACGAAAAGACAAAAACATCATAAAATGTCCTGAAAAAAGACAAAAAAATCATAAAATATAAAATGTCCTGAACAAAGACCTAAAAATCATAAAACATCCTGAAGAAAACCACAACAAATCATCGGACCGCTCGGCGAACACAACGGTGTCATCTCTGGTCAAAGTCAATCAAGTCAATCGGTCCATGTCATTGTCGAACTACGTTGTCTCTGCGCACTTGCTACGTAGGCAAGACTCACATTTGAGTCCCAAGAGAGTCAGTCCTTTAGGTTTGTCAAAATAAAATCATGACGCAATCTTTGCTCATCAAGACAAAGTCATTGGTCGTGTCGAACTACGAGGTCTGAGTGTATGACGTAGGCAGATATGAGCCCCCGAGGCCGCACTAGGTCAGTCCATTAGGGTTCATGGCACTACACTGGCACACACATCAAAAAGTCTTCAAGACAACATGAATCTTTCCCAAACAAACAAAACTCATCATGACAATCATTATCACAGCAAGACAATCTCATCGGCACATATCATCATGACAATATCGACATATGGCCAACACAAGTCAAACTCAGTCAAAACAAGTCAAACTTAGTCAAAACAAGTCAAATTATCGCAACCAGTCAAACTATCAACTCTTGGTTACCTTTCAGATGGGTCCTTCTGAAGAATAACCTCTGTCATTTATGTCTTAGGATGTGTCCTTCCTAAGAATTGGCATTGTCATATGACACTTTCGAGGGATCCTTTCTGACACTTAAGGATCATTCCTCTCGACAACAACGTTCTTTCAGATGTGTCCTTCTGAAGAACAAAACTTTGACATTGGTGCCTTAGGATGTGTCCTTCCTAGGCATCGTCCCTATCATTTGGCATTTTCGAGGGATCCTTTCTGACACTTAAGGATCATTCCTCTCGACAACAACGTTCTTTCAGATGTGTCCTTCTGAAGAACAAAACTTTGACATTGGTGTTTTAGGATGTGTCCTTCCTAGACATCGACATTATTCAGGATGTCCTTCCTGAATATGGCAACCTTTGGCATTCATCATCTCGACATCATTAAAACTTGACATCTAGACACACTTGGCAAATACTTGGCATTCGTTTTTGGCTTTTTATCATGTTACTAGTTTTTCAGCGAGATCCCACTAAGCAGGATTTAGAGAAGCAGCGATGTATCATGACATTTGTCTTGTCTTTTGACACTCATATTACTAGTTTCTCAGCGAGATCCTGACAAAAGGATTTAGAAAAGCAGCGACGTATCATGATAATGGCTTTATCTTATTTCTTTCTGACAGTCATGTTGCTAGTTCCTCAAGGATGTCCTGGCAACAAGATTTAGAGGAGCAACAACGTTTCATGACTTGTCCTTTTTGTCTTTTTTTGCTTGTGGTTGATTATGACAAAGACTGGGGCAATAACGCTCTTGGTATGAGTCATGATCTTCCTTGTCTATGATTGCTTGTCTTATGTGATGGTACGACCTTGCACACCTTGATCTATGTCATATCATGGTGTTTCTTGGCCATCACAACAATCTGCCCAATGATGATTAAGAGCAATAAATATTAAAAGTCCTATGGTAAGGTTTGAAGGATTTGGTCTAGGAACTAACATGCATCTTCTTTAGTCTTGTCATCTTCTCTCACCCATCTCATTTAAGCATTGCATTCATGTCTTTTGCACTAAAATTTCTTTGTCTCTTCATATTCTAGTCTTCTCATCAATTTCGAGAGCACACCCATGTTCTTGGAACCCGTTTGTCCTCTCGAGGGGGCATACCGTAACCCTCCTCATCATTCTTCCTTCTCTTGTTTTGCACTGGGGCATTTTTCGACTTATTTTCTTTGTCACAATGCGACAAGCGACATTATGACAAAGAGGGGCAAAATGTAGACACCTAAAAATGACCTAGGCCTGCAAGCTTCATTTTTACCACTTTCGTCCTAGCATAAGTAAGACATTTAATTATGTCCTTGGTCCACATTCGACTATTGATTAAATAATTCATAATTATTTAATTAATTCATGTCCTTTGATTCTTTATGATTATTAAATAAATAAATTTTAATTTATTTATTAAATACGTCACTAATTGTCTAAGTCTTTCTTTAATTAAATAAATTTCTTAATTTATTTAATTTCCCTTTCTGCGTTTAATTATCCTTGATTATTAAATAAATAAATTTTATTTATTTATTTAATACGTCACTAACTGTCTTAATTAAATAAATTGATTAATTTATTTAATTAATTAATCTTATCTCTTAAATTAAATAATTAAATTTAATTATTTAATTGCTAATTTCATATTCTTCTCATTTTAAATAAATTAAATTATTTAAAATGTCATGTCAATCCTAACTGTCAGTCCTTTTTGATAAATAATCTGAAAAAGATTATTTATTATCTCTCAAAATCCATAATTTGAATTATTTTAATTCAAATTAGTAATTAATCTTCCAAAAATCAAGCAATCGGGCAGATTCTTGATTTTCCAAATCTTATCTTCAGTCCACATCTTATCTCTTTGATTTTTCGAATCTTGCAAATCAAGCAATCGGGCAGATTCTTGATTTTCCAAATCTTATCTTCAGTCTGAATCTTATCTCTTTGATTTTTTGAATCTTGTAAATCAGCCAGTCTTATCTTCTTGATTTTTCGAAAATCTTTATTTCTTTAATTAATTTCCTCATTTATTCTCCACCGTCGATCCGATTTTATTTTGACCGTTCGATTAAAGATTTTTTCCCTAACCCTAATTAGGGATTCTCAGGTTTAATCTGGATCGTTCATTTTAGGTTCTTGTCATTGATTTATCTCATCTGTCCGTTCGAAATGGCTTTTTCTATAAAATACCATTTCCTTCTTATTTTCAGACATCTTGACATTTTTACGTAATTACTATAGGCATTTACTTGGCTTCACATTTCATTATCATAGGCAATTGTAGTATTTCATTATTGGCATTAGGTTTTAGGCATTTGATTGATATTGACATTTGCTTTAGACATAGACATAGGCATTGGCAAGAGTCATAGGCATAGCAAATCCTTCAAATCTTGTTGTAGGGTTTAGACATTTAGATTGCTCAAGAAGACAAATCTGAGGGCAACATATTATCCAGCAAGTAAGGAGGTGAAACGAAGGTGAAGCATGGAAGATGGAGATTCTTGGTAATATCGTTTCTTCTATTTTCATTTGTATTCCATTGTGCTTCATTATTTTCATTGGATTTTTATGTTATTTGATCTAACAAATTAACAATCTAATATTTCCCTTGATTACAGTTACCATTGCTTTTGTGTTTGTCTTTTGTTGTTGCGATATCAACGACAAATTTTGCGTGTTTGGTGCAATGCTTTGATTGATGGTTGGGATATAGGTTTGATTGATACTTGGTAGGGGGGAAGCCATAAACCAAGGAGTGGTGTGGATGATGATGGAAATGGCAGAAGAGGTGGAAATGTGAGGGGCGTGAGTTGCTGTGAGAACGTTGTGGTGTTGAATAAGCCCCCTAGTCTGAACGTATCTCCCTCTTCTTGTGAATTTGTGAGAAGAGGTGTTTGTGGTGCTCCATGAAAAGATGTTGATGATGGGTCATAATGTAGAGTAAGAGGAACATTTTTGTGTAATGGGTTGTTGAGTATGTCTTGTTCCAAGGTGGTGTTTGCGTCCAAGTTTTGATTATTAACAAGGGGATGTGATTGAAGAGCATTAAGGAATGTGTTTCCCTTGTTAACATTGGGTTGTGTTGGAGCAAATGATGTTGTGATTTGCGGAATGTTTTGTGTGATGTTTTGAGATGGAGGTGTAGATGAGATGGGGATGGTGGATGAGATTGGAGGAAATGATGTATCCACTATAGTACTCACATCAAAATCCGAAGGAAACTTGGCCTCTTGTTTTGCTAATTCAAGCATGTACAATGAAGGGTTAAGTCTCATCATGATGTTGATGATTCTATGGTTGTCTGGATTTTGGAGCATTTTCGTCATTTCCTCGCGAGACATTCCAAAGGTAAGGTCCTCTCCTTGATTTTCTTCTTGTGGATTTTGGGATGATGAGAGGATCAATGGATTGCTTGATTCAATGGGATTCATTTCTGCATTCGTTTGGCTAAGATCACTTGAAGTGGGAGTTTCTTTGTTGGCTTCCATACTCTTCTTGTATTGAGATCTCGTTTGAACCATAAAACAAGGATCAACCTTTGAGAATATGTGAGATGAATCTCTTGATTCCTTGGATCGATTGTTATTTTATGTCCCAAAGTATATAAATTTTTAAGATGCTTTGAGGATCAAAGGTGATGATATGATAATGATGTTTTAGGGATGGACGATATGGATGTTTTGGATTTTGATAAATCTTGAATGAGACACTAGGCTTTTAGGACTTGCGGATTTTGATTCTTGATTTTGAATTTTGAGATTTTGAGATTTTGTCCTTGATTTTTGATTTGGTTTTTTTGATTTGGATTTTTGAACAAAAAGACCCTAAGATGTTGGATGATGAACTAAGGGATAGCTTTGTTCAAAGAATGATAATTTGAATATGTGTGAGGAGAAGGATGCATCTACCCACACCTATTCAAACAAGATGATTGTTTCACTAAGCATATGAAGAAGGATTCATCTACATACACTAAGCTAGACAAGTTGATTTTGATAACTTTGACTAAGTATATGCAAAAGGATGCATCTACACATACCTAGTCAAAGATGTTTTGATAAATGTTCTCAAGGACCTAATCTCAATGATTTTGATGATTTTGATTTTGCCACAAAGCCTAGTATTAAGGATAATTTCAAGATTTTCCAAAAGGTGATGATGAGAAGGAATTTGTTTTGATGTTTTGAAGGATGGATGAAAATGATTTTGATTTGTTTTGATCCTAAGATGAACCTAAAAAGATACACTTTGTTTGCTTAGACCTAGGTATTGAAGAGCATGCAAATGCTTCCTAATGACCTTTGTAACCAAGAAATGATTTCGTTTGAACATTCACTTTCGGATTTATAATCAATGGTTTGTGCTTTTGGGATTTGGAGTCTTCAACACACATGAAAGTTAATTTTGTTTAGCTTTGCTTAATGTCTTTATTTTACCAAAAACACTTTCTTCAATTAAGTTTTCCAACTAAGATGTCCAATGTCTTAATTTCCTCAAACCCCACAAGATATGTTATGTGGAAATTTAATGAACTTAAGGCAAAAGGTTTTCCTATTGTTTACTTAAGAAGACAAATTGAGACATAATCCAATGTTTAGAAACCTCTAAGGATGTGAATCCCAAGGGAAAGCAATAACATATGGATTGATTCAATTGTATTTGTCCTCAAAAGGGTCTAAAATTTGGATGAGGTTCAAGTGTTTGTTTCCATGGTGTTTTTGATCAAGCAATGTATTTTGTAACCCAAGAATAATTACAATCCTATGGATGTGTAAGACAATATTTGTTGGATTCCCACTTGGACAAGTCTAGCTACGCTTATCTCTAGCGATGGTTAGATGCTTGACAGCTCCCTCCATGCTCATTACGTCAATTGGGCAGCCAAGCATCAACACCCATGAAACTCCCATGGCATGCTTTCCATCTACTAGAGACCGTAAAAGTGTGGGACGCTTCAAAATGACCATTCTTGCACCAAAAAAATAGATAAAAGGATTTTGGAAAATTCTAGCACATGGGTTAGTAAGGACTTTCCATTTGTAGAGTTGACCCATGGCAAGAGTCCCCTTTCGGATCCATCTTGTCGAGTCAACCGCGTGATATTGGCATTTCTTCCAATATCCACATTTATATCCCAGCTGGAAATACTCTTGGCTTTAGAGTGTTACCGGTTGAGTCGTTCCCTTGGGTGATTAATTTTTCCCACAAGGCAGGCCCTCTAAGATAAACAAAAGCGAACGAAGAACAATATTCATAACTCGATCAATCCTTGTTGGCAACAAGGAAAGAGAATGTACACAACAAAGTCCCCACTCACACTCGCACAATAGTTTGTTCAATTTTAAGCCCAAATCGAAGTGTGGAGGTGATTGCTTTGTCTTAAGCCAAAGTCATGGAAAAGACCTTTTGATTCTCAAGATTGCTATAAAGCACGAGAGAAGCGCATACGTCCTTTTCCAATGGCTTTAGTCTAAGTAAGCCCTCACGAAAAACACAACTACACTTGTTCTTTTTTAAACCCTCAAAGCAATATGTGAGTTCATTTTTAGAGCACCAAAAAGACAATTGATAAACATTTGTTCAATTTATTAATCCCATAAACAAAATCTAGTAAGTTGTTGATCCTATTGTTCGTTTTAACCTTTGCAAGAAATAAACAAAAAGAACTCTTTTTAAACCCAAATGAAAGCTAGTGTTCTAAGAAAAGAAGAAGATGACAAATTCCTAAGAAAGTGTTAAACAAACACTTAAGTGTTTAAAAACACTTTGATAGACAAGATATCATCACCATGCTCCTTCTTCCTTTGCTTTTTTTTGCTTTCAACCTACAAAGTAGAAAAAGTCAGATTCTGGAAAAACACAAAAGTTAGAAAAAAATAGAAAACAGAGGAAGAAGCAATCATTAAAAACACGTGCTAAAAAAATTAAATTTCTCCCTTTTACTGTCTTCTAGCGTCACAACTCGTGAAGGCATCGTTGTTTTTATCTCTCAGTAGTGCTCCTACAACACCGCTTTACCAGTCAGCAGCGCTCTGTGTCAAGATAGAGAACATGATTGCGTCGCTCTTTTCTCCTAGCGTTGCATTTTTTGAAAGCGTCAGAGTTTAAGATTTTTTTGAACTGATGCAGATCGGCGAGTCCAGTGGCGCAGTTTAAAATTTGAAATTTTTGGCGGGATGAGTCCAGCGGTGCTAAAATAGTGATGCTGATGAGCCCGCAGTGCTAAAACAGCGACGCTGATGAGCCCGCGGCACAAAAACAGCAACGCTGATGAGCCCGCGTTGGAATTTCCTGTGTGTGCAGAAAAGCATGGAATTTTTGTGAAAATGTTAGAATTTATGACTTCATGCCCTCCTTCTAGCGCCAATGTGCGAACCCTTTTCCTAGTACCTGCAAAACAACATGAATAAACGAGTTAGACAATGAATTGCAAGCTAAAAGAAGGATTCCCCATGAAATCCATTTGCAAACTCAAAATAGGAAAGAAAATGTTGAAGAACACAAAGCAAATGTCAAAACTAGATTAAATCCTAATTAAAGAAGCAAACACTTGATCCCATGGGGGAATTGGTGCCAATTTGATGTGAAAATTGGCCCTTTCCCAATCCCTATGATGCAAGATTCAAATGTTGAAGAGATTGTTGATCCACTTTTGATGAAAAGATGAGAACTCCAAGCCAAATCTGCAAAAAGCCTAACTAAGAATTCGAATGATGGATGAGAGTGGCTAAGTATTTTAGCATGGTAACTTTGCTTGGATTGTGGATGATAAAATGAGGAGAGGAGATCTTCATTTATAAGATTTCAAGATGGATGAATGCCAAAATTTGAGCAATGTGGGACTAACTTTCATTCAATGATATGGTGCCACTTGTCAAGCTATGAATGGCTGATGGTTGTGCAAGATTTGGGGTTTGTGCCAATAAATGCCAATATTTGAAATTCAAATTTGTTGAAATGGCATGTAAGAGGGAAGGGAAAATGCAATAAATGCCACTTGGCTCAAGGCAAAGGACATGTAAGAGGTCTTAAATGCCTTGTTGGATGTACATGTTGACTTGGAATTTTTGAATTCAAATTGAGAGAATATTCCAAAAGATGCCATGTGAGGAAAATAGGGATTTAATAAATGAATTAAATCTATTTTCATATGCAACTTGCATTATCTAGAGGATGTGACATGAGATTAGATTAAATTAATCAAGGTTTAATTAATTTAACAGGAGATTAGATGATGTGACTTATTTGACTTAGATTTATGGATTTATTTAAATGAGATAAGAGAGGAATATGATAAGAGGCTAATTAAATAAAGATTTTGATTTATTTAATTAAAAGGGATGGTGTTAGATTAAATCAAATAAGGTTTTAATTTATTTAATTTAATAGATAGACTTTAGAGATTTGATCAAATAAATTGATTATTTAATTAAATAGGGATAATTAGATTAGATGAATTGATTTAATTAACAAGAGAAAGTGACTTAATTAGACAAAATGATTTATTTAATTAAGAGACGAATATTGATGAATTTAACCAGATAGGAGAATTTGATTAAATGGTTAGACCGAGGGATGATTTAGGAAGAAACGATGTTAATAAGTCAAGATCGAATGCACGATGTCAATCAATATATTTTTTGATGTCTACACTAGAATTAACAACAAAGAGTAGAACCACCAATCATGGAACTATTGGTTTAGGATATGGTGCTTGTGATGAGAATTATAATGCCCTTATATATTTTCTTGATAATTATAGGAACACTTCTTTTTATCTTGATGATAGAGAAGTAAGAGTCAATAATAGTCCTTTCAAAGAGTTTGTTTCGACAAACCTATTCCATGGTAATGGCATCCTTACCATCCACCTCAACCTAGCATACCCCAAATTCATTGAATGGGACCAATATTATCTTCCTAATTTGGACACATTTCAGAATGATGATGCCATTTTAGAGATAATGCAATCCCATAGTCATATTTTGCTAATAGATCATAAGCACGTTCTTCAGATCCTATTGATTTCATACTCATACTTTGGAGAATAAGAAGGTTTTTTAGAGGAAATATTAGAATCTAAAAATACATTACTTGTTAGTGATCTACACCTCTCGTTGGCTCCTACTCCACTTCAAGATGGGTCACCACTACTTATTGAGGAAGCTATAGATATAAACTTGGGGATTGAAGAGACACCTAAGCTAGTAGCATATATTATAGTTGCTTTAGATCTTGAGTTAAATACAAATATCTTTATGATTATTAGATATTATCTAGATATGTTTGCTTGGTACTATGCTGAAACTCCTAGATTGGACCCATCTTTGGTTGACCATTACCTTGTGGTAAAACTTTATGCTAAACCGATTCATCAAAATTTAAGAAATATGCATCCTAAGGTTGCCCTTTTAGTCAAAGAAATTAAGATGCTACTAGATGTTGGATTAATTTGGCCTATTGACTATCTAAAGTGGGTTTCTAATATAGTACTTGTAAGCAATACAACCAAGGGAATACGAGTATTTACAAATTTTAGAGACATCAACAAGTATTTTCCCAATTATTATTTTCCACTTCTGAATATTGATATGACTGTAGATTTAATAGTTAGTCATGAGATATTGTCCCTTATGGATAGATTTTAAAGATATAACCAAATTTAGATAAAACTTGAATACCAACATAAGACAAATTTTATCACCCCATGAGGAACATTATGTTATATTTAGTCATTGCATTTGGTCCAAAAAGTATTGGCACTACATATGAAAAGGCCATGAATGTCATATTCCACGATATGCTACATGATATTGTTGAAGATTATGTGGATAACATCCTTGGAAAGTAAAAATAAAAAGATCACCCATTCATCTTATGTAATATCTTTCAAAGGCTCAGGGAGTATAAAGTCCTATTAAATCCCAAAAAATGTGTTTTTGGAGTTACATTAAGAAAGCTCCTCAGATTCATTTTTTTCTAGACCTTGCATAGAAGCAGATCCAACCAAAGTAAAAGTAATAACAAAAATGTCACCTCCTAGGAACCTCACATAGCTACACAGCCTATAGGGGAAAATCCAAGCTATTAGATGATTCATTTCCCAATTAGTAGATAAGTGTTATCCATTTTCATATCTAATTCAAAATAATGACAGCTTTGAGTGGGATGATTCATGCCAAAAATAATTTGATCAAATCAAGGAATACATGTCTAGTCCTCTAGTTTTAGTTAAACCCACTCGAACTAGGCCTTTTATTGTTATACATCTTAGTTACACAATTGTAGAGGAGGGGGACCAACTGCTCAGGACCCCAGGTCATGGGAGGGTTTAGAATGATTAGCTGCCATGATCTACCTCACGCTAAGGATTGTTTAAGATAAGTTTAATGTTTTAGAAGGATGAAAAGGAAGGGAAATTGGCCTGCCACTATCATTTTGTCAACTTCAAAGGTTTAGGAAATCAAGTGAGTGAATTCTTGAGTTTGGAATGTAGCCTAGGTAGCTCTCTGCTAGGGGACTCCAGTGTAGAAGATGGATGATAGTATGGCGTGATAACGTCTCGATCGAGTGCTAGCATCTGTACAGACATAAGGTATAAAGGATAGTCAAGACGTGCAAAAAAATTACTAACCTACCCGATAATTTGAGTTTTATATAGTGACAAAAAACATAAAAGAGCTAAACTACTAAAATGACAAGAATAACACTTTAACTTAAGAAGATAGAAGTTGGTAAGAATAAAGGTGGTAGAAACTAAACTTATGGTTGGTCCAACTTCCTGCAAGCTCCACACGATTGAGAGTACCTACAAACAGTAGAACGAGGAAAAATGTTGGGGTTGTTTTAGGGCTTTCCGTAGTCAAACCCCTATTTCAGTGTTCGCACCTCCATAAATAGCCAAGATAGCCACAAAAGAGAAATAATGTGATGAAGAAAGTATGGAAAGAAAGCAATGCCAAGAAATGGTACAACACTATGATACAAAATCAAATAGCAATGCTAAATGGAACAAATATCACCTCCCAAACAATATACCCTCAAGCACATGAAGGGAGATGCGAGCTCACAAGCTTGTGAGTGCCACCATTGTCGCAACACCTTGAGAAGAAAAATGAGTAGAGTGTCATCTTGGAGCTTCAATAATGGAAAATGTTTTGAAAAATGAAGTGTGTAGAGGCAACTGAAGTTCAATAAATGTGTAGAAGAACGAATGAATGGAGAAGATAGTTTTTTTAGGATGAATAGAAGCCCAAAAGAGTCGTTTAAGGTCGATCAAGGGCGTAGGGGAATTATGCTTCATTTCTAATGGAGAAGTGTAATGCTTCTATAGATTCTAGAGGCAAGAATCTTGTCAGGATAGCATCATGGCGCACAGATGTTTGCGCGCCACACTAGCGTCCCCAAAAAAAATTCCCCCATTGACACTACAGACAGCTTCCAAGTGGGTGGAAAGCAGATGGATGAGGTGGAATAGCATCTTCAAGTTTGATTTTTCTAAGGTAAGGGGTGTAAATGGGGAATTTTCAAGGGGTGAAAATTCACTCCATTACATTTTCCCCCCACTTTAGTGAGCATATGTGCTACTAGATGTGAGGTAAAGTAGATTGAAAGAGTTGAAGGAAAGTATACCTAAACCGTTGAGGAAGTAGACCGCAATTTGACCCACCTGAAAGCACAGGAAGAGGAGATGGCTCCATGTGTCCTCAGAACCAAGGAGAGTAGAACAAAATGCAACATAGATCCGTAGACCTATAAAAGGTGAAAAAGGAAGCTTTGCAGGTGCTCAATCCTACAGAGTTGAACAAAGAGATCCCACAGAATGTAAGCACTTCACAGGTCCTTAGACTTTCAAAGGAGACACTCCCAAGTGCTTGGTCCTGAAGGATTCCAGATGTGAGAGGCTCCATAGAGTTTGATGGGGCCTTATAGGTACTTGATCCTACAAGGTCAATTTGAAAAGTAGCTTCACATGCGCACCTACAAAGCATCATGTTAATCTGCAAACAAAATATGTTAGATATCGAAAAGAAGCCACACAGGTAGACAAGAAGATAGTCACACAAACAGTCAACAATTGAAGGAAGATCTTTCAAAGGGCTCCCTCGGGAACCCTTCAAAAGAAAAGGGGTCCACTCAAGGGATGGTAAGATCGAAAGTGATAACATTTTTTAAAAGAAATAGATTTTTTCGCCAATGATTCTAGCATCAAGGAATCCTTCTGAAAGATTCATTTCATTAAGGAATCTAAAAGAAAGAATCCTCCCTCGCAAGGGCAAGTCCAGATTCTATCTTACAAATTTGTGATGAAATAAAAATTTGTCTAAGAATCCACGTTGAAGAATGTGATTGTTGAAAAATATTTTGAAAAATTAGAGATTTTCAAGAAGGGATTCGTTGGCCACCGAATACACCTTTTGAAATTCAAAGTAGTATGATAGCCCCCCCTTAGGATGGTGTGTGCTAAGGACAAAGGCATGTGACATCCTAAGGAGAGAAAAGTAAGAATGAAATTTATGTTGTGGCCCGTGGGACATGATGAGATGTAACCAAGGTAATGTTTTTGCACATGCGAGGGACAACACATAGGCACCACAACATCACAAAGCAAGAAAAGAAGAGAGAAAGATGAAAAGAAAGGATAAACCATGACACAATAAACAAGAGACAAGGGGATTTGATATTTCAGGGTCATATCTACTCATAAATATAGATAGATAGATATAATAATATATAAATGAACTTTCATCAACCCCCTACTATATCAAACCGTATGAAGAAGGCCACATGAAAATGAAATGAAAATAAAAATTGGGTCAACATGGAAGGGAGACCTACATTCCCCTAACACTTTGCATCATCCCCAATTGTTGAAAATCAAGGCACAACAAAGAGAAGAATGATGTGACAAATAGAATAAATTTTACGACAAAAAAACACTCTTGTATCCAAGCACCTATGAGGGTGATAAGGGTCCTCTAGGAACACATAAAACAAGCATGGGGGAACACAACACACACACACAATATGATCTATTGATAAAGAAGAGGTGTCCACGTAGTCCTCATCAACCAAGAGGTCATCGTTCTCCCAATCTAGATCATAGTAAGGGGAGGGCAGACAAGCCTGTAAGGACGAGATAACAAGGGGGTTACCCTCTGACTCTCCTGCAACAAGAGCCAAGGAAGAAGGCCCCTCAAGGTCTTCTCCATTCAGTTCTTGTGAGGTAAATGTCAAAAATATCACAAATATTTTCGATAGAGTCGAGACATCATCTACATAATTGAACATGCACTTTACAAGAGTTCCATGTGTTAACTCAGCGGGTGATGGAGGAGGTGCCCGAGATTCACTGCTAGCCTCATCGAAAGACTTGGGAGTAGTGAAAAAATTTGAGGATGTTGGGGTTGCCTCCGTCATTAGGATGACATATGCCAACGTAGAACCAACCTTTGAAGAAGGAAAACCCTTCATCTAACCCTCGTTGCAAGAAGGTTTGTACTCCATCTTTCACTTCATCAGAGGATGTGAGATCCCCACAAATGAAGCAAATGGTGAGGAGGAAGAGGATAAAACCACGATGAACACCACTGAGGTGTTCATCATGTCCATAGGTTTTGAAAAAGGTGGGATGTATGGAAAGGACATCAGAAGAGGAGGCTCATCCAAAGGAGCAATGAACACTTGCACCCTCTTGGGGTGAGGATTATTCATGCTCGTAGGGGGAATTGAAAGCAAGATTGAGGCAGAGGGAATAGAAGTAGAAGGGGAGGGAGGGGAGGATACAACAAAAGATGCTGAAGCGGGCGCTATTGGTTTCCCTTCCTTCTTCTATGAGGCAACCTGCTCAACATCCAAATCCTTCCTCCAACGCTTGCGCTCATGCACAAGGAAGTTTCTACGGCTTCGGGAGCTAGAGGCTACAACCTGAGAAGGGATGAAAGACTCTTGTTTAGCCATAAAAGTATCTGTCACAGCCATTTCTGATGGAGGGAGTGACTCCTAGATGAGAACATGAGGAAGATATGGAGAGGCAAATGCAATAATAGATGGGGGAGCAAACTCGATCACCTCAGTGGCGGGCCTCTTACCATTCACTACCTTGGAGGTAGGGACAGTAGGAGGCTGCAAAGTTTGAGACACAAAAGTTTCTCCATTGGGACCCTTCCCCTTACCATACAAGACAGGTTGAGGCACCATGGGTAAGATAGGAAGTTTAAATGCCTGATTCTTGGCCTTTCACCAAGTGGGAACCATCAAACTCCCCAATAGACGCATAGGGGTGGAAGTCAAAGGCGTCATAGTTGGACAAGAGGTAGAGGTAGGTGGAACAACATAAGAAGAGGAAGAAGAACCCTGAGCAGACTTCTCCTCTTTTTTTTTGAGTGGAAAAGGAAGCCTTATGTTGCACTATCATGGAAGCTTTAATTGAGATAGTATATGGAGAAGGGGGGTAGGTCACCTTTGGTGCAATGCCCACATTCTTGTATTTCACACAAGTTCAATACAAAAAGTTCATCTTAGGAGGGAGTGGACCAACAAGGGCAGGCCTGAAGTGATCAAGTGAGTAGCCTCCACACACTACCATCGGCTTGTAACCGATCTCGTCGACTACATGCACATAACCCTTATGAGAAAACTTCAAGCACTTATGGATTACCGAGGGGACCACATTCATGGAAACTAGCTAGGGAATTCCTAGTTTCACTTAAAAAAATTCAGACCCTGAGATAATATCAAAGAGTGCATTCACAGTCTTGGGACCAACCAGGACTGATAAGGTGATAGAACTAATGGGAGGGATGGAAAGCCCATCATGTGTATGTATAGTGCTTTTAGACTCATCATATCCATCCTTATGTAAAAAATTTATCAACATGATATTCTATGTGATAATATTGACCCAGCATGTAGGGTCAATGAGAACACTAGTTACAGTATTCCCATTGATACATGCAGGAATGTACAAAGGAGATGGTTCTCTAATCCCTTTTGACTTTGGATAATGTTTGAGAAGAGGATTTGAAATATGGTTGACCCTTCATCATTCTACACAAGAATGATATTTCAGATGATGCGTCTAAATAATGGGAACTACCAGAACTATATTCCTTATTAGTTGTTCCATTTTCAAGGAATTCTTCTTCTTTTGTATTAGAGAGGAGAATGTCATCATTGTGGCTTGGATAGTCATCAATGAATTCATATTCTGATTCATTTTCAATGCCTAATTCTCTGGCTGCTTGAACTTTAGCTTTTGATGTAGAGCATAGGTAAAAATTACAACACAACCTTAGAAAACCACTTATGAGTTCCTTTGTTCATCAAACTATGGGTTTTCCTTCACAAACCCGCATTCTTGCTTATAGCCTTTCAAAAAGGCCTTTTGGACATATCTTTTGACCAAAATTTGTTCTATAGAAAAGGAGACCCATTTGGCCATTATTACACATATCCAAAAATAAGGTAGGGTTGCTTTGTATAGAGGGGCTCAAAATTTGACTGCCCTACTTCTAAGAGGGTTGTTTTGGACTATTTCTCTACAAAATAAAAAATTTATGGTGAAGAGATATTTTTTCCACGTGAATGAAATGATCCCAAAAATTTGAGAGATGTATATTATGACAAGACATAATTTTTCACCAATTTGTATCATTTTTCTATGGAGGAAACTCGAGTTATGAAAGTTTTTGCAAGTTTGAAACCCTAAGCAGGGTTCATAACAGTTTTCACAAAAATGCTCATATCTCTCTCAAAAATTTATGAATCTTGCTCAAACAAAAACCAAAATAAATATAAGACCCTCCTCTACAACATAAAACCTCCATTTCATTCATACAATGTACACATAATTTTTACAATGTGAAAAAAATCAAAAGAAGCAGGGAAAACATAGAAAAATAAATGTGCAAAAATAGCTTTCAGTCCCCAAAATTCATTCCAACCTCTCATTTTTAGATTAGAAGGCTTATTTCAACGTTTAAAACCATATTCTAACTATCCCCAACCATATTTGGTTTAGTTACATCAAATTACATTAGTTTGCAAAAAAATGCAAAGTTGCTTGACAACTGCTGAACAATGTTGACAACATTTGCATTTTCACTTAACCTTGCACCTAGAGACTCCATAATGACTCAAAATGACTCCAAATAACTTGAAATGTCCTAAAAGGACCTTATTACATGAAATCAACACTCACTTGAACAAAAACCAAAAATTCATTGCATAAACCCAAGGGTGCACTTGAAACCAAGGGTGCCCCTGCACCAACTTTTCCTTTCTTACTATCTAATTCATGGAATTTGTTGGCATAATGTTCACCCTTGAAAATGTAGCAAGTGGGCTTCCAATTATTTTCCCTTTAAAGGAATTTATTTTTGCGAAAGAAACCTTTCTTGTAGTTTCTTCAAAACTGCCTATCTTTTGAGAAGTGTCTTTTGGGAGTTTGCAAATTGCATTCAAAACACTTATGTTTCTTTTTGAATTTTTTCTTTTTTGTCTTATAGTCGTTACACCCAAAGTCAGAATTTAGTTGCATGCAAACAGAAGCTAACATTAGTGGTTTAATTTTTCTAGGCATCTGCCTATCAGAATAAGTTCAACAAGAATCTTCATTAATCTCTGTGATATAGTTACACAATTGTGGAAAGGAGATTTCTTTGAATTCTCGTCCAGTGCAGACAAGAGTTTACATTACCTTATTTAGGTAATAATCTTCAACTTGAGGAAACTTTTCAAAAACTTATAATACATGACCTCAAAGTCCTGCTCATGGCCAGTGTAATAGAATTTGAAATATTGTTCTTTGAAATACTCATTTATTTGACCAATATCATAACATTGTTGGTAATAATTTTTTTATAGCACATTCTTTCTAGGCATCTATTCGTCCAACAAACATAATAATTAATTGATTACAAACAACATCAAGACCACTGTTCAGGAGTTCATCTCTATATTGAGCATCAAGACGATCCCAAGTTCATTTTGCAAGACCAATCATGGCATTGTGTCATAACCAAATTTTATTGCATATTTATTTAAATATGGAAAATTGGATTATTGATGAAATTTAATAATATAGTAAATGGAGATTCTGGAATATTCAAAAATTGAATGAAAGGAGTTGACTGATGTTGAATTTGTGAATCTTTGAAAATTATTTTATGTCATCAAGAATTGAACGTTATTGATCAAATTGCAAGTGTAAGTGTGTGTAGTTGCAAGGTGATAGGTTGAAGGACGATAACACAATTGAAGCATGATTGTTTAGCCAGATCAAATGATAAGCCAGTTGGAATCTGGGTGCACACACCACAAATGGATGTTGACTTGCATTTGATTAAACTTGCATAAATATGAGAACATAATTTCCTAACTTGAATTATGTTTGTACTTGTAAATGAATGGTTCATAGATTAAATTGCCTATTCAAACTTTGTGATATGAATAGAACGAAAATGAGCATTAAAAAGAAAATTCTACTCTTTAGTGTAGATACATATATATAAATATATAAAGATGCTTGAATTGGAAATTCAAGTTCTTTACTTTAAATGATAGTGTATGAAACCTATAAACCTTTCTGAAACAAGCAACCTATATATGAAATTCATATATATGTGTGTGTGTGTGTAAATCGAACACATGCATATATATATATATATATAGATATATATAGATATGTATATGTATATGTATATGTATATGTAAATATGTAAATATGTATATATGTAAATATATATATATATAGACACATACAATATTCGAATACAAGGTGAATGAGAATGAAATATTGTAAATGCCAATAGATATTTATAAATATATATGTATATATATTATATA
The DNA here is from genome assembly GCA_007258455.2 of Sequoia sempervirens. Classification (NCBI taxonomy): domain Eukaryota; kingdom Viridiplantae; phylum Streptophyta; class Pinopsida; order Cupressales; family Cupressaceae; genus Sequoia; species Sequoia sempervirens. Next base: position 434,734,970 of record VDFB02058242.1, on the reverse strand, counting down.
TAAATATATACATACATATACATACCTACATATAAATATTTAAATTCAAATTGAATTCGAATGGATAACTAATTCATCATGAATCGAACTGTGAAATAAATCAATGAAGAATATCATGGTGAATCCATGATGGACGTGGCCTGTTGGGGGTCATTAAGACAGTGTTCAAAATAGAAGCCGACGACATGGCCATAGCGCCATCGCCCCAGCGAAACATGCAAACAAAGTAGCGTTGTTTCTATAATCATTTGGTTGTTGACAGAGAACAGGGTAGAGGAAAAAGAGAGATTTGTGGGAATTTTAAAGCAAAAAGCAGGGGGTTGAACTAAAGATTGGGAAAAATCTGAGGAAGGAACGACATTGTAGTCGATTGGGAGGTAATTCGATCCCATATTTTTTTTGCATAGAATAGCTTTATTGCTATTATCAATTGTTGCAAGAGGTTTTCTCTTCATTTTTATTCAAGTATTTTATGGCATCATAAGAAAAGAGGTCATCGTTTTGTGTGTCGAATGGCTTGAAGCCACATGTTTGAATAATTAATATGTAACGTTACCACCATATGTAGGTGCAGGGATTATGGTTGGCGTTAGTGGGGAAACCAACTTAGTTAAATCCTTCGAGGCCATTAAACAGAGCCAAGCCAAGGCACGAGAGCCTTCAATGGCTCGTCCACGACCTTTTACTTTGTTTAAATATGCTAAACCTTATGTAGGTTAATCAGAAATTATTTTGATATGTTGTTAGAAATTGAAATATCATCGTCAAGAAGGATTGAATACAAACCTGTGATAAGGGTATGATTTCTCTGTGTTTCTTTTGTATTGACGGTATATTATTAATGAGTCGATGCTTGTAATAGGCATGAACAAGCTCTTAGAACTTTGCATTAAAATATATTTCATTTAATGGGTAATCGACCTTGTTCATTAAGAACGGTGGAAAGGCTTTTTTGTGATTGAAGAAACAACAATCCATGTAGGGTTCAATCTTATTATCGATGGCTAACCATTGAATGTGTAAATTTTGCATGCACAGAATAAAATTGAAAGCCCTCATGGGTGATTTGATATATTTGTACTCTTGATGCTTAGGGAGAAGATACCCAGCCAAAGAGATTGGTCGATCCTACGTTACTGGTGTTGTTTTGTTGCAGCCTGCATAGGCATTAGAGATTGTTGAACTTAAAGCTTCTGTGTTATCTTTCACTGAGGATTTCCTCAAAAAATTCATCATCAAACATGTTGAACTTGGTTTCTCTATATCATTAAAATCACCCATGGTATTTCCAATGATGAAAGTGTTCAAGATTTGGTTACTAGGCATTTTGTCCATATGATTGAAACTGGGCTATTTGATTTGTTTATTTTTAGTTCATAATGTAAAACCAATTATGTATTAAGAAGTGAAATTTTACTTGTAACGTGATCATGTAGCATGTAAATATCTTGAGATTAGCGAACTGAGTAAACAACATTATTTGTCTTTATTTACAATCTGTTTAGTTTGAAACAAAAATGTATTGAAGTAAATAGTAGATATTCTTTTGCAAACAACTCTATTTTGTTGAAAAGATATCATTATAGTTGGAAACAATTTTCTTTATAACTATTTAGAAGGAAACAATACTTATTGGTTAAACAATAAATGTTCGTATGTAAACAATTTGATTTGATGACTATTTAGCATGTAAACAACTTACTTTATGACTGTTTAGTAGGAAACAATACTTGTTTCTTTAAAATAATAAATGTTCATATGTAAACAACTTGATTTGATGACTGTTTAGCATGTAAATAGCTTACTTTATGATTGTTTAGTAGTGTGTGAGGGGGGAAATCATAGATGTTTAAATAAGAAAAATGTGCTTGAAACGAGAATCTAAGCTAAGATCAAACACATTAATCTAAGATCTAATCCTACGCATATGAAATGAAACTAAGCTATTTGAACACACATTAAGAAATCTATGATTACTAAATTGAATGTACACAAAAAACACAGTGTTACCATCTCGTATTGGAGTGTATTTGCTTAAATTTCGATTGTTCTTATCACTTTGAAGCCTCCATAGTTTGTGAAAAGCTTGATGAATGATGCTTGATGTTGGTTGACCAAAGGAATGATGAAGCTCTATCAATGGTTATCTTGAAAACACTTTGTTGCATAAGGTATGTTGATTCTCTGATCCTTTTTATGAGGAAAGAAGTTTGTTATATAGAAAATGAGATTTTGAATCAATGACCAGAATTCAACAATATTGGATCAAGATCAATGGCTGAAAGATGTTGAGAGGATTTAGACATGAGAATATTGTGCAAAGTTGATTGGAATTTTTTTGTGATTGAGGAATAGATTGGCTAGTCAAGAATTAGATTGATTAGTCAAGATTTGATTGATCAGTCAGGATTTGATGGATTAGTCAGGGTTTGATTGATCAATCAACATTTGATGGTTTAGTTAGGAAATAGATTGATTAGTCAAAAAATTAGATTGTTCAGTCAGTAAGTATAATTTACTTAATCAGAAAGTGGGTGAGGAATTATGAATTAATTGATTTAATTAATTAATTCCTTTTTGGAGTTGAACGTGCAAATCAAGTTTGAATTTTGCAAACAAAGTTGCATTAGTTTGAATTGATTTTTGATAAATGATTTGAATAATTTGATTTATTTATTCAAATTTTTGGAGGGAAAGTGTGTTAATTAAATTATTATGTTTTAATAATTCAATTAACTTAGGGGAATAAGGTGATTTAGCGACGTAATTAAATAATTGGCATTATTTAATCAATCAAGACAAAATAAGACTAGATTAGGACTTCATTAAATAAATGTAATTTATTTAATTAGTCAAAATGATGAAAAAGTGAATTAATTAAATAATGTCATTTTATTTAATTAATAGCAGAATTAGGGTTTTGAGGACTTTATTAAATAAATGAAATTTATTTAATTTGTCAAAAATGATGAAAAAGCGAAATAATTAAATAATTTTGTATTAATTAATAGAGGAAATTAGAGTTTTGGATGTTGTTTGATGTTGTGTGATGTTCTGGGACATTGCAAGATGATTTTGAGATGTTTCGGGGTGTTGTGGGATGATTCTGAGATGATTTTGAGATGTTTTGAGACATTGCGAGATGATTCGGAGATGTTTCGGGGTGGTGTGGGATGATTTTGAGATGTTTCAGGGTGTTGTGGGATGATTTTGAGATGTTTTGAGATGATTTTGAGATGTTCTGAGACGTTTCAGGGTGATTCCAAGATGTTTTGAGACATTACTGGTTAATTTCGAGATGTTCTGAGACATTACAAGTTGATTTTGAGATGTTCTGAGACATTACAGGTTGATTCTGAGATGTTCTGAGAAATTACGGGTTGATTTTGAGATGTTCCAAGACATTAAAAAATATTATGGGATGTTGTTCAATATTGTTTGATGTTGTTTAGGGTGTATGATAGGTGTTAAGTCAATTTTACATGTCTACATTTTTTCCCTCTTTGATACAAAGTATTGGTTGCTTTGTTTCAAAGATTTTGTTTTTAAGATCAAGTTTTCTTGGAAAAAAAATTTATGCCCCACTATGCCTCGATGTTCAGTAGCATGACGATAAGACTTTGTGTTGCCCCCTCAAGAGATTGGCTGAAAAAAGATTAGTTTTGAGGGAAAGGTCATGACATTGTCTTGTTTTAGTTCCCATGTGTTGAGATTGAATAATTAGATCTATAGGTCCCTTGTTCTTCGTTCTGATGTTTCTATGAGCTTCTAATTTGAAAGTAGGAAGGTCCCCTAAGTAGAAATTAGGGTTTCCTAGGTGAAATTAGGATTCCTTGAGGTTTAATATAGGCATTTAGTCTTCTAGTGAGCTCATTTGTGCTTTGATCCTATAGCTAATTCTTGTCTTTGGTTTTCCCATTCTATCAGTTTTTGAGCAACAATGCTGAGATTTGAGGGTGCCCCACATCATTCTAAGCTTTTTCGAGAGTTTGGATGACCTTTAGGCATTGGTGTCCTGGTATGTACCTTCTTGCTTTTCGCATTCGTCATGTTTCATTCTCGTTATATGTGTACCAAGTTTCTTGAGTCAATAGCAAAGTTCTTGTGGTTTCTAAGCATCTGCATCATTTTCCTCACCTTTGCTAGGTTAGAACCTCATACTTGACATTGAAACCCTCACCCTTGACATAAAACCTCATACTTGAATGAAACATCACTTTTGTTTCATGCACTTGCTCTAAAAGCTCGCCTTTGACCTAAAACCTCTCTTTTTCTTGCTCTGGAGCCTTAAACCTCTCCCTTGACCAATAACCTCACACTTGACTAAGAACCTCACCCTTCTTTCCTCACCCTTGACCTAAAAGCTCGCACTTTCCTAAGAACCTCGCTTTTTCTTATTATTTTCTGAGCATTTGCTCAAAAACCTTGCATTTGACTTCTCCTTCTATATTTTCTTTTAGCATTTGCTCTAGACCCTAGCATGTGTTTGTTTGTCATCCTAAATATCATTTGTCATCAAATTTTGTGTCTTTTTGTGTTTCCTTACATGTTTAGAATGAAACCCTAACTTTGTGAGTTGAAATTGATTGTAGGTGGGCCTCAACGCACTGCAACCGAGGAAGAGACGTCCTCTATAGATGTTTTATCCAATTTCCCATTTTGGTGTGTTGGAGCGAGAATTTATTGATACTGTTGGACTATGTTATATTTTCTACATGCCTCCTATCTCATACATCTATGATGACAACACTCATGGAGCAACAACATTTTGAGACGTCCTCATTTCATTTTCCTACAGGAGAGGCGAGTGTTACTCTTGAGGATGTTTGGAGGATAGTTCGCCTTCCCATTCTTGGTGAGCTAGTTACATATCATGTTCGACGTGGTACCCACACCATGCGGTGAGAGTTAGGTGCTAGAAAATTGGAGGTGCCCCAGTCAGAGATTAATCTGTATGAGTTTCCTGGTAGTGTAGATCCTATTTCCGTTGTCCTATGTGGTTTGATTTCAGGACTAGTTGTTCCTGATAGGAGAGGTCGACAGTTTCCCATGGGTTGGGGTGTATGTATTGAGAGTATTCTTGAGCATGGGATGAGGTATGCTTGGGGAAGGTGTTTTCTCGCTCACCTGTACAAAGATATGCACGAGGTTGTGTATCATGGTGAGAAATTTATTTCCATAGGTGTTTCGCTTTTGTATGTTTGGGTGTGGGAGCATATTGTCATTACTCGACTAGACGGGATATAGGATCATTCTCTTGATGATTCGTACTCCTATTGTTATGGGGATTTCATGCACTATACCTTGCCTTGGGATCTCCCTTATTGGCGTCAATTTTTTGATGAGATGTTAGGTTTTGTGTGGAGACCTTATATGGGTTGTGAGGCTTGGCCAGAGGATTCAGATTATCTTGTTTACTATCAAAAGACCCATTAGTTGATTGGTCATTCTTATGATGTGCTAGAGCATTACTTACCGAACCGAGTATCTCACCAGTTTGGAGAGAGATAGGGCTAAGTTCCTGATGCTTATGAGGCTCATTTTGGTCAAAACACTAGGGAGGTTCATGTATGGGGTCTCCATCCAGATGTAGATACTACAGTGTTGAGTTCAAAGCACTTGCTCCAGTTGGTTGGGGTTGGTTGGTTGGTTTAAAAAATCCAGGTACTTCTCTTGATTATAATGAGTGGTGGGAATGACTTAGGCCTTTGAGACTCAATTATCCTGGGGGTGATCCTGTTGTGGGAAGATCAAGTATTGCAGGTCATCTTGGGGAGCGACAACGCATTGAGGTCTTTACAGAGCATTTGGATAGGGCCCAACATGATGGGGCATAGGGTGGTCAGGATGAGCACATGCCTCAAGTGTGAGGTCACAGAAAGGTTTCGGTTCCGCCTCCACCATTTGGGGATGGAGATATACTATTAGCTTAGATGACTTCTCCTAGAGATGCAAAGATAGTGCGGAGACAAACTATGGAGGCTCGGGTAGATATTTTGAGGGTTCAGTGAGATAGTCAGAGTGGTTGAAACAACATACTGCAAAGGCTTAGGTATAGTTGCTTACAGCGGAGAGAGATACTCTCATGGCAAAGATAAATATTGTTAGAGTAGAGCGGGATCGATATCTATTGATGTCCACCTATTATCAGACTTTATATGATGCTACTATTCCTAGGACTACTCGACATCCATGGTTTGGAGAGCCTAGTGTTGTGAGTGATGGAAGTGGTGGTGGCTGGGCAGGTGATCAGTTCGTGAGATAGCTAGATCCTTTCGGTGGCCCACAACCTAGTTTATGGGGTTTTGTCCTCCTTGTCGAGGTCTTACTTTTTGTACTTGATCTTCATGTTGTTTTTTTCTTTGAGACATATTTTAGACATGTGTTATATATATATATATTCATCAGCCTGGTCAAGGCCTTGTATACATGTTATGATTTTGTATTTACTCTATCACACTCGTTTCACTGGTGATGATGTACTCCCTTTTTTTTATGATGATATATATGAGATATACCTTCTTCGATTCAACTTCAATATGTTTTATGATGATGTATTCTATGTGTTGGATGTATGCCCCATTCATGATACATGATGTTTTTATTGGTTTATTATCATCATGATATGCATTGATGACTTTTGTGGATACATTATGGATATGGTACTAATGTTATTGTTATGTAGGGTGAATTTTTATTTAGAAGAAATATTATGATGATGGATAGAAACTTGATGTTGTTAGTAGTGACGAGTATTGCTTTCACTTTTATTTTAGAGACTTTGTAGTTTTGAACAATCCTGTTTGATGTAGCAAACAAATACGATACACAAGGGTATTAATAACCAAGGTGACTTTGTATCCATTGCATGTAATTTGACTCAACAAAGAATATTTTTTCTCATACTAGACATACAAAAACTTTGTTTAAAGTATAGGGTTGGGTTGTGTAAAAAACAATTCAGACGAGTCACACAATGAGGTATAGAACACCTAACATGCAACTGCTTCATGAACTATTTTAATACAACTTTCATACACTCAATAAAGCAAGTATTCACCATGGTAATATTACAAAAATATCTTACAAACAACAAATCAAAATGACGCTCAATTTCCCCCATTCCTTCTTCTCTAAATCCTTATGGACATTCTTGAGAGATCCTGGGAATGAGTCGATAAAATAAATCACAAAAATAAGACTACTAAAAGATAAAACAATTTTGTTATATCACTTGCCATATTTGTTCACGTTTATTTGTAATCAAATCTTTGTGATTATTTTTCTTGAAAGTTCTAGCTTTTGATGTTTTCCTTGTTTGTTTGTTTGTTTGTTTTGTCAAAGGATGAGTATGATGATTTGTTTATTATGGATGAAATGTTTATTGTGGCTTTTGATGATGGGATATGAATTTTCAATTTTCTGAGTTTTATGATGTTGTTTTTGTTGTTTTTAGGGGACTCACCTAGGGCCTCAGGGGCTCATCAAAGATAAGCCTTGCCTACTTTGTACACACAAAGGCTCGTAGTTCACTTGGTTTGAATGCTTTTAACCTTTTTCTATTTTGTGGATGTTTTTGGATTTTGTATTTTTTGACTAAGTTGAAAAAAAGAATGTTAGAAACCTTAGGGGGTCGACCTAGGATCTCGAGGGCTAAGAAGCCTTGCCTACGTAGTACACACAGAGACCACGCAGTTCAACCATTTGTCTCAAAGCATAAATTTTTTTTAGATAAACAAAATTGATAACCTGGATTGATATTCCACTTCTGTGTCTAGAGGATATGTTGTGGGAGACCGACTTGAACTAGTTGTGAGTTTCAAGAAAGTGTTGATAACTTAGACTGTTTGAGTGAAGGAATAACCCAACGATGCTTTTTTTATGATTGTAAAATGTTTTTGATTTTTGTTGTTTTGACCATGTTGGGACGTTCAAGGATCTAATCCATGACTAGTTTCGGGAAGTTTCCCCCAGTTGTATACAAGATTACTTTCCTTAATCAGTGACAAGCCATGGTTGGATACACTATTTTTATTATGAAATGGATGGGTGGATGTTGTGGATAATATCGATAGGTAATGATAGATAATGATGCAAATTTTATTCAAACATAGCACATGTTTTCCAGGTTTTCACTACGGTACCTATTCTAGGAGCACCACAAAGTGGTTTTCACTCAAAGAACATTTTATTTATCTTTACTATTTTTCTTGCTTTTTGTTTTGTTTTTTTTTTTTTATCATTTTTCTATTTTTTTGGATTTTTACCCTTTTTCCTGGGGTGTGAGATATTAACAACTTAGATTGATACTTCATTTTTTTTTTCTAGAGGATATGTTGCGAAAAAGCTTACTTGAACTAGTTGTGGGGTTCAAGCAACTGTTGATATCTTAGAATTTTTGAGTGAAGGAATAATCCACGTTGTTGGTATCTTTGAAGGTTATTGTGGTAGTGCATTGGTGGTACACCTTGTTGTCATGATGAACTATTTTGAACACTACCCTGGTAGTGCATTGGTGGTATACCTTGTTATTGGGACAATGTCTAGATCACATCGTGAGCTAGAAGACATACATCAAGATTTATTCTGAAGGAAGATGTAAGTACTTGCCCCTAGTGTCTAGCAATGTAGGTGATATGATAACATGTTTGGATAGAGAATGCCCCTTTTAGACAATGCCTCATGGCTCAGATAATGTTGGATAGGATAGGATCAGTTATAGTGACCCATGTCAAGATGTTTTCCATATGCAAGTGTAAAGTGTACACCAAACATTTTTCAAGATCAAGATAAGTCGGATTTTGGATAAAAATTGATGGGATTTATTATGGATTAGCTGAGATGCTTCCCCCTTGATATGGTGCACATAGATGCTCGATTCTTACACACGATGCCTATTTTCTAGGTTTTTCATCATGGTACTTGTCCAAAGCGACACCATAGTGGTTTTCTCTAGAGGACGATTTTTCTCTTGATTTTTTTTTTTTCTGATGTCACACAAGACGCCTGTTTACTAGGTTTTCATCATGGTGACAATTATTTTCTCTTGTTGAACCACCTAGTGGTGCTGATGTAGATGTTTCTAGTGCTAATATGGTTATTTTTGTTGTCATGATGTGCCAACGATATCCTTCTTGGAGGATTTTTTTTCTAGGATACGGGCGCTTAAATGTAACCCCTGATAATTCTTATCTTGATACCATAGTTAACTTTACCTTGGTCCACACATCATGGTAGAGTGTCATTAGAATCCTTATGATAAAGAGTTGTTTCCAATGCATGGTTATTGTGAGATTTGGATATCTTAGATGGTGAAATGTGTTGAGGAATATGATATTCATATGGATTGGTTGTCAGTTTGGAACCTTTGAATCTCCAAACTTGGGATGATGAGCAATGATGGGTGGATATGGAGATTCAATTGGGATCAACATCTTGATATACCTTATAGGTCGCTCTTGAAGCTTTCTTTTGCATTGTTGGACTTTCTTGATGGATGAACTTCCCTTTTTGATTTCTCCCCATAGTTTCTTTGACGATGGAGTTTGATAGGGGTTATTTTATTTTTCTTTTTTGCTTTTGTATCCATTTCAATCTTGTCCATTTTGTTTTACTGGTTCTTCTACTTCAATGACTTGTTTCATTTGTGGGTATAACTTTTCCTCTTGTTGTTGGTCTCAATCATAGGGTTGAAATATGCATGGATGACAATTCATGCTATGGCTAGTTGTAGCATTTGTAGCGATTTCATCATAAGGACTCTTCATGCTCTCTATGTTGATGCTTGCATTAGATAAAGTTTCCCCCAGTATCATAGAGGTGTCCCTAATATGTTTAGATTGCTTGATTATTGAATAACCAAGATTTTGATGCTTAGGATTGCCAATAATCTGCACTGGTTCTAGGATAACTTGTTCATGTAGGTCCAATCCTCTGTCTTGATAATGAATCCGTTGAAATTTTTCATAAGTAATAGGATATGTATTACCTTGGAAACAAGGTTCTAATCCTTCTCTGCTTTGTTGTGGATCTTCAAATGTGATATCTTCTTCACTGATAGGATCCTTCATATATGGGATAACTTCTTGATTTATATCTTTGGCTTGATTTTGTGAAATATCCGATTTTGATGGCCCTTAAAAATATATTTGTGCTTCTTTGATTGGTGTATACCCAATGCTTTGTTGCTCAGAATTGTCCATTATCTTTGCTAATTTTAAGATATTGTGCTCTATATTTTCATGCTCGATGTCTTCAACCTGCTTGGAGGATGTTTATGATTTTAGTGCTTCTTCTTGATCAGTTTCTTACATGTCTATAGATTCTACCATGCTTTGATCATGTGTGAAGATGTTAAGAGTAGGTGACTTGTTCCTTGTTTATGATATTATGAGTAAAAAACTCTTTTCTTGGATGAAGATCATCTACATGTCCACTAGGAGTAAGCATCTCATGAGTAGATGAATGTTTTCTTGGCATATGGATGTGTTCTTTTGTAAAAGCTTGGATGTCTTGGAAGATATCTACCAAGTCATTGTAGTATTTTGATGATAGGGATTCTTGATCTTGACTTTGTGTGCTATTACCTTTGATATGCTTTGGATCACATTCCTAACATGGATAAATTTCAAAGAAGGGATTGCTTGTAAAGGATCCTTGGATTTCCTCAAAATGTGGACATATGGGTGATAGCTCTTGGCTTAGATTTTTTGCATTGGGTATAAGTTTTGGATTAAGAGTCTCTTGATCATTAATATGTACTGCCATGAGGTTGAATGATGTCAATATATCTTGGGATGAATCATTGCTAGACTTGGGTGATTTCTTTTGATCATGCTTGGGAATAACTTCTTCATTTATGTCCTCTTGCTGACTGGATGATGTAGAGACATTTTTAATTTGATTAGAGATAGATAGCTCTTGATTGTTGCTTTCAAATTTTGAGGTTGAGACACTGTCAATATTTTCATTGGTAGGTGGCCCTTGAACATTAATAGCTATTTCTCCTTGATCAACGAGGTCTTAGATGATATTTTTGAGTGTAGCACATCTATTCATTATGCGACCCTTGATTTTGTGGAACTCACATTGTTCGTACTTGTTATACCAAGGAAGTTTAAAGTTTGGTTCACCATAAGTTGGACTGTCATTGATTTTGATAAGTTCCTATTGTACTAGTTCATCCATGGTTACCTCTAAAGTCGTTCCCAAAGGGGTGAATATCCTTCTTTTTTGGTAATTTTTCCTTTGTGGATTTTCTTGATTGTTTTGATCTTGATTTTGCAAAACTCCTTGATATTGTGTTTGAGGTATATTTTGATATTGCACTTGAGGTACACCTTGGTGTTGGGAAACTTCTTGATACTACAGATATTGGAAGTGTTGTTGATGTGGATATTGAGGTGTTTGTGGAATAATATCTATTGGTTGTGGATATGTAATGTTTTGACTTTGCGCATGGCATTGACGATATGTTGGATTTCAATTTCATTTAATTTCCTCAAGATCTCTCTCAATTTTATTTAGGGCGATTTGATGTTCTAGACTTATTCCTTGATGGAGGATTTGAATCCCTTGATGTTGTTTCCCTACTTGATGTTTTGACCCTTGATAAGAGTGATTTGCGTAATAGATCGACATGTTTTGGGGATGTTTTGATACTCAATACCCTATCATAAGGTCACTTGGTTTATATCCTCATGGGTCCCTTCTATCATTTGTGGTTTTTTCTAGTGGGATGTTGATGTTGTTCTTGCTTTCTTCCATTCTCTTCCTATGTTGCAATCTTGTACTTGTCATAAAAAAATTGGGTCCCTTGTGGGAGAGTTGTGAAATGTTTGAACTCTCTAGTTGACTTAAATCCTAAAGATCCAATGTTGTCCTAAATTAGAGGATAGATGTGGGTGTGTAAACTTGTTTTGTTCCTCCTAGATCGAGCATAATAGTTTCTTAACAAGAGATTGCAATTGTGGTAAATTATTATGGCCCACTTCCTACTAAACTTGGAATTACGAATCCTATGTTTGAGTTGGTGACATATAGATCCTCCCCTACGGATTTTGATTGTGTGATAGATCATTTAGGGGAGTTCAAGATCATGATTATGTAAGATATTGGAATTGGTTGAAAAGACCTAGATTCTAACAATAATAGAAGCAATACAAGTTTGGATTGTGCCTTGAAGCACATTTGTAGAAGTTGTATATCAACCTTTTTTTGGTTTCGTGAAGTGCCCAAAGATGTTTCTTGAGAGATTTTGGACTAAGATGCCTAAGTCAAAAATGAAAACCAATAGACTTTACTTTAGGCATCCTGACCTTGCATGATATCGCGGAGGAAAAAGGCTATTTATTGCCATGTGGGTGGTGGTAACACAAGTCTTTGAGCTGCTATGTATGCTTTCTCTTCCTCTTCATCTAAGATGATTGATTCAGTGAGAAACTGGTGGGGTGTTTCATTCTTCTCAAATATGAAGGTTATCAAATTTCTTATGATGTCAATTTGGTCATCTTGAATGTATGTGAGACTAGGTTGAAGGATTGGTGCTACAAGGTTTGGTTGTTGAATTGGAGCAGTTGGTCACCATATGGTCATAAAGTGTAATGGTGTTTTGAGATTGTTGCTATGAAGCTCAAGACCCTAAGGTTTAAGTGTTATTTTGGAATGTGGCTACTTTTTGGAAATCAAAATGTTGAAGGACTAGGGTCGATATTTCACTTCCTTGTCTAGAGGATATGTTGTGGGAAAGCTTACTTGTACTATCTATGAGTCCCAAGTAACTGTTGATATCATAGACGTCTAAGTGAAGGAATGATCCTAATGGTTTGTTTGATTTTGATCTCTAACAAGTACGATGGATATAATGGATGAGAGACTATGTGACCTATCTACTTTTCCAATTGTTTTGTTTGAATAATGACCCTATAAACAAGTTTGGTTTGTTTTCCCCAAGTGTCAGAAAAATGTTCAAGACTATGAGCTGGGATGGCAATTGTAACTTTCGTGTGTTTCTATCAAATGCTAGGACTGCTTAAGAAAAAGTGAGATTATTTTGACAAATACAAGGATCTTGGTAGCAAGTGCATAGTTTTCTCCAAAGAAAATGCAAGGAAATAAAAGCAAGTGCTCAGTTTCTATCACAACTAATTGATATTTTTCAGTGGATTTTCTGGGACAACAAGTGAATGCAATGAAATTTTGGATATTGCTCAGAAACTATGGCAACTACACTAGAATTTTTTGCAAATGCACTGGAAATGATGCAACTGCTCAAGTTTTGTGAAAAATGGTCTTCATGTGTTTTGTTTACTCTATGTTTTGGAGTATGGAAAATGATAGTGTGATGCTGGTGTTTTTATCCTAATCTAAGTATGAAAACTAACTAAACTAGAATGCAAAGCAAAACACAAGATCACCTCAAATGATTAGCCTAAGGAAAAAAACACAAAAGAAAGATAAGAAAAGATACCGATTATACCTTTCGTGTTGACTCCTTGATTGGCCCTTGATGTTGTTGAAGATATGTGCTCCTTGGATGGTTGTGTACTGAAGATGGGTGCAATATGAACAATGTGGATGCAATGAGGATGATAATATGAGCTAATACAAGTGCTACAATGAAAAAGGATGGCTTGAAAATGTCTTGCAAATTCGAGAGCATAAGAGTGCAAAATAACTAAGTTATGCAAATGCATTAGAAGAGGGGATATTTATAGAAGAATTTGAATTCTCTAGAGAATTCAATAGTCAAGATTGTGCCACCATGGTCAAGATGAAGGGATATGGTGAGTTGAGGACTCGCAAGCCCTCACATCTTGACATGTGGAGGGTGAAGTGGCCAAGGATGTGATGAGGTGTAAGTGAGGTGGAATAAGTACAAATGATGTGGAGGAAAGACAAGTACTTTGAAAGTACCTTGGGAGATGAGAATATTTCCTCAAAAAGGAACTTCTTGTTCCCAAGTGAGAATGAAAGTGACACTTGAGGAATTTTAGAATTCCTCAAAAATATCCATAGGGAATAGGAAAGTAGTTAGAGAAATAAATGTGAATTAAAAATTCACATGATTGGAAGAATCTAGTGGATAAGACAAGGTTCCCAAAAAGGTAGGATTTTGACACATGTGGGTGATGTGACAGGTCAAAGGTTCTAGAAGACTTTGGCACATGTGAGTGATGTGACAAGTCAAATGTTCTAGAACTTGCATTGGAATAAGGAGCCTTGGAAGGATAAATGTGAATTAAAAATTTACATGGGGAAGAGAGGAGTTTTGGGTGAATAAATGTGAATTAAAAATTCACATGGGAAAGAGGGTCAATGCTAAATATGGAACATGTAAAGGTTGACCCCAAAGATATGCTAAATGTGGTAAGCTGATTAGATTAAGGTTGTACAAATACATGGTTAAAGAAATTAATAAGGGATTAGAATTAAGTGGGAAAAGTTGGAGGATGTGACATTAATCCCTAATTAAGGGTGTGCACATCCTAATCATGAATTAATTAAATTAATCCAGATTAGAAGAGGATTATGGAGGATGTGACGAGGAGAGAGAAAAATGAAGAATTTAAAAAAGGGTCAAATGAATAAATTAAATAAATTGACATGTTTATTTAATTTAGAGAGGGAAAGGTGTAAGGTAAAGAATTTAATTGTTAAATTAAATACTTTAGATACTTTAGTCAAAAAGATGAAATATTAATTAAATAATCATTTAATTAATATTGACGAAATAGATGAATAAAGTAGATGAGTTTGACCATGTGGAAGTGGTCAAATTTGGATGTCCACATTTTTCCCCTCTTCGAAATATTGTTAGAATAACAGTGTTTCGAAGAAAAGAAAATGCAGATGACTCTATAGAGGAAGCGACTAGAAAATGATGTCCTAGCATGGGAGGAGATGTGTGAGCTTCCCAAATGGAGGGGAATAAAGGTAGATGCCCCAATCTTGCGAGGGAACGATCATGACAGAGGAATGGGGAAAATGGTAGGGTATGCCCCCTCAAAAGGGCAATTGGGGAAGAAAAAGGGGCCTTGGGTGACTTGTCGATATGAGAAAACAAAGGGCATGATTGGATAGAGGGTGAAAAACTAGGAAGGTTTGACTTTTGAATGGAGTTGATTGGACGTACGGTTTGCGAATGGTGGCCCCGGGAAGTTGGAGGAAAAAAAGTTGAAATAAAAGGTAAAAAATACCCTTTATTTTAAAAAGGTTTAAAAGGAGGGAAATTTTATATAAGGTAATTTTAGAAATTACCTCAACTCATTTGCACTGTAGCAGTTGAGAGAGAGAGAGAGAAGAGGAGAGGAAGAAGATGAGGAGCCACGATGCCAGAGGACTATGACTCAGATATTATCCACCAGGGGGATGAGGTGCGGAGATTCTACCACAAGTGTTTTGTCCCACGCCAGGTTAGAAACAAAACCCTTTCTGGTATTTTAAGAAATTTTAATATATATTTTAAGTTTTATGCCAAGTTGAAAAATTGGGTTTTGTTGTCGAGGTAGGGTAGGAAAATGGGGCGAGTCTGCCCCGGCCCTTGGCGAGTTTGCCTCGGACAAGGGCGGGTCCACCCCGCACAAGGGCGGGTCCACCCCAGCCCGAGGAAAGTTCTCCTTGCGAAAGGGCGGGTCCGCCCCGCACAAGGGTGGGGCCACCCTGTCCCGGGGTGGGTCCACCCCAGACAGGGGCGGGTTTGCCCCAAAAGGAGGCGGGTCCACCCCGCGCCCGAGCGAGTCCACCTACCAACCAGGGTGGGTCTGCCTCAAGAAGGGGGGATTGCACCCAAAACCAGGGGGAGCCCAGGGGGAGAGGGAAGAAATTGAGAGAAGAGAAAAAAGAGATTAGGAAAATGATGTCTCAAGGCTGAGAATGAAGTGGAATGACATGTGGGTTATTATGGATGCAGAGTTTTGATTCACTGTGGACCCATGAGAGATACTCAGAGGTGATGGTGGTGACTATGGCGGCCATGAACGAAGCAAATAATCATGCACTGGCAGAGGCTGGATTGTTGCACTTATTAGTCTATTTGAGGATGAAAGTGCATCAGGCTATGCTGACAGTGCTCATAAAGCGGTGGAGTTCAGCGACATCGACATTCCATCTTCTGACGAGGGAGATGACAGTGACACTAGAGGATGTATGGCATATTTTGAGCCTGCCCATAGTAGGGCGTCTAGTGAGTGAGGTGGTATTGACAGGGGTTGAGCTGGATCACACCATAGGGGTGCTATTTGGATGAGACGATATGCCCGTGCAGAAAGGGCAGTTGGATGTGGATCAATGTTTGTCACTGAGGGTGCCACCACTACCGCTTTTTCTGTGTGGACTGATCAGTGAGATATTGTTGCCAAACTAGAGCAGGCACTTCTACATTTTACGATATATGGAGGTGATCTGACATATTGTCAAGGGGAAAGAGGGATATTTTTCATGGGGCACGTGTGTACTATCTCATCTGTACAGAGATATGCACGTGATCTGCTACCGAGAGGCACTAAGTGTGACACATGTGGCTTTATTACAGGTATGGGCCTGGGAGTGTATTAGTATCGTTAGGCCATTAGTGGTGAGGAGAGGACGGGTGGAGGAGACAGTGCCTGTAGCCTGGTGGTATGGGTAGGATGAGGGTTGGGTTTGGCGTTATGAGATGCAAGGGGATATGGACGGATGGAGGAGAGTTTTTGATGACTTGCGGGAGGACCACATAGTATGGCATCCATACATGTTTCGACGATTTACGAGATGGAGGGATGATGAGGTGAGACAGCGAAGCTACTTCGCTTTCAGATGCTTCTTAGTTGGGAGTCAGCCTCACATAGTTGAGGTGCATAGGCCTGATAGAGTGACTCGATAGTTTTGGGTGGTACATGATATTTCGGTGGGTCCTGACATGTTTCAATGGATCAACTGAGAGTTTCCATGGGGGGAGCCGATCTCATCGAGGTTTTCCAGAGATCACTGGGAGACATTATTTTTGGTGGAATATCCAGGGAGGGTTGTTAGGGAGGTGGATGCAGGGGTGACAGTGTGATACGCCAAGTGGTTTCGCAACCGCCGGTGGGATAGGATTACACCGGAGTAGCGCATTGTGGGGGTCATAGGATTTGGATAAGGTGATGAGTGATGATTGGCTAGTGAGGGCAGAGAGAGGAGGGGACAACAGTGGAGAGGATAGGAGGCAGTCAGGGTCATAGGGCAGTAGGAGGATGCAGGGCTTGTAGGATAGCAGGGTGGACGACAAGATGAGACTAGGGCTGCAGGACAGCCATAGAGGATGAGGAGGGAGAGGAGATAGTTTCAGAGGCATAGAGCGAGGATGGATGTAAGGGAGGAGATGGTTGTAGCATAGTCGGGTGATGGGAGGGGGCTGAAGGATGCAACACGACAGGTAGAGGAGAGGGGGTCGGAGGTGGAGATGTTGGATGTGCCCGAGGTGGAGGCAGAAGCGATGGGACAACAGACGGGCGTAGGGAGTAGAGTACAGCTGAGGAGAGTGCGGGTGAGGAGCAGGGCTGCGCAGGAGGATGTAGGGGCTGCAAGATAGCTAGATGGAGGACAGGGTGAGACTAGGGCCAGAGGATAGCCAAGTAGGGCAACGAGGAGAAGTAGACGATGGAGGGGGGGCCAAGTGGATTGTTGCCTGATTTTCACCTACGGGCTCATCAGGTAGGAAAAATTATGTTTCAGAGGCTCATAAAGGCCAAATGGGGATTTTGCATCAAGGGTTGGATCATGCACCTGAGGATATTTCACAAGGAGGCCTATTGGAAGGCATGCCTCGATTAGTTTTGGTGCAAAAGACTCATCAGAGAAGAAAGTTGGAAAGACCCTCTTGTTGTCTTGCCGACTAGTAATGCATTCTACTTGGTTTAATACACCCGTCGCAAGGATATTTGGGTCACCATGAGTCTTCATGTGTCTTAACTGCAGAAGGTCTCGGTGAAAGGAGGCATCATCACTATTGGTCTTGCCGACATGGTGTGGTCTCAGCGAATGGAGGTGTCTTCAGGGAGAAGTCTTCCTGACCAGCGAAAGTCACACCAGAAGTTGTTAGCAGGGCCGACATCGGGGAGAAGGGTTCACTTTCGCTGAGAGATCTTAGCGAAAAGAAATGTCATCGTGAAGAAAGGAAGGGCCTCGCCATAACATCTCGGCAACCGTTGAAGGTCTCGGCGAAAGCTTGTGCCTTCGACATGATGTCTCCCCGACCGAGGGTGGTCTCGCCAAAGGAGTTTTCCTTCGATATAATGTCTAACCGACATATGGCAGTCTCCTTGAAGTGGTCTCAACTCACCAAAAAATTGTCATCTTGGGGAGATGTCTCGGTGACCAATGTGAGGTCTTGCTGAAGTAAAACGATGTCGGCAAAGGAAATGGCTTTGGCGAGAGGTCTCCCTGACACGATGATGTCTCGCTGAAGAGTAGGAGCTCGGGGAGATGTCTCAGCAACTAGCGAAGGTCTCGGCGAAAAGAAATGTCAATGGGGAGAAAAGGTGGGCCTCGCTGTAACATCTTGGTGACCGAATGATGTCTCACCGAAAGGATGGTGCCTTCGGCATAAGATGATGAGCTCGGCGAGAGGTCTTGCCGACACAGGAGGGTCTTGCCGAAACAAAATGAACTCAGAGAAAAGGAGTGAGCCCGCCGAAGGATAGCGATAGATTTTCCAATAGAAAGGGGACATCGATGTGACGATGGGAGCTCGATATAACTCTCACCGACGGTTGTAAGCTATCCCGATGCTACTGTGGAGTGTAATCGCATCGGGGAGACACGGCCAATGTCTCACCGACATGCAATTTTGATA
Organism: Sequoia sempervirens; assembly: GCA_007258455.2. Taxonomy (NCBI): domain Eukaryota; kingdom Viridiplantae; phylum Streptophyta; class Pinopsida; order Cupressales; family Cupressaceae; genus Sequoia; species Sequoia sempervirens. Next base: position 434,716,156 of record VDFB02058242.1, on the reverse strand, counting down.
AAGAGTTTTGATCGCTCGACGAAGCTACAGGCGAGCCGTGGCAATTTGATTGGTGAAAAGAAGATCAATAGAGAGAAAGTGACATGGATCTGCTCTGAGCTCAGAAGCATTCAAAGCAACTTGGCAAGGAGGTTTGAAGGTGGACACGAAGACCAAGAAGTAAATGTTGTGGTTGCAGAAGAATCTGAAGACTTCTCCTGAGGGCGATCTTTCACACCAAGAGGGACACGAGGGATGCACATTTAATGCATTAACTTCATTCAAAAGATCAAAGGGCTAATCTTTCTGGAGGCTGATATTTTTGTAAGCCCTAGGGGGGGCGACATCACTTTTGTATATAGGGTATATTTGTCTCTTTGAAAAGGAGTTCGGATTATGCACTCCAAAAGAGTTAGTGATTTTAACAATTCTTTCTCAACTGATGTATTTTTTGTAACTCATTTTGATTCTGGAATATAAAACACAGAGTTTACCTTGGAAGCCAGTGTTAGTATTCAGTCTACTCTCATTTTTGTATTTTTAGATTATGCAAGTTTTCGACTATGCTTTTCTAAGTCTGCATTCATACTTTAAAGCTATGAAATTCGTATTTCCTTCTTCAAATATGTATGTAGTTCAAGCCTTTTTTAAGAATGATGCATAAGTTCAAAGAAGTTATGTTGAGTAAATGAAATAGCCACTGTTAGTTTTTGTAGTGTATGTTCATCTGGTTTTCATTTCATGATTTCTTATCAGTTAGGTGTATCACCATAGTATTTAGTTTTATTTTTATGCACTCCTTCTCCCTTTTCCTTTACAAAAATTAGTAGTTTAGGTGATACCAAAGGAAGTCGGCCTTCTCTGGAGGTTGACCTCTGTCTATAAGTGACCCACAGCTTTTGAGGTCTTCCCATGTTACACTGAGGTGTTGAACATCAGGTTCAACAAGGGTGCAACTTCAGGTGATAGCAATTTCTAGCACACCCGGTGGGACCAGTTCCACATTATACTGTTGGTTTGGTATGCAACCAACAAGTTTAGACTTTTACAGAAGTTATTCTTGCATACTTGGTGACTCCATAAAGAGGAAGAGCTTTAGAATCATCTCTTTTATAGTTTATAAGAAGAGTTCAGACAATGAGCAGTTCAGGTCCTTTTGAATATTTGCAGTTGTCACTACCCAGAAGACAAGGCAGGGTAACAGAGAGGTCAGGGACAACAATTATATATTCTAGAAGAACCAAATCTACTCCTCCATCTGTGAGATTCCAGACTGTTGTCCCAGTTTTTGTTTCACCAGGAGTGCAGGCAAATCCACCTCTAATGGCTGCTCCCAGGAATCAACCTTTTGTGTCATTTAATGGAGGTAGTCCATTAAATTTGACACAACATAATGATATTCCAATGACAGCTTTGAAAAGCTTGCCAACTTTCACTGGAGAAGACCAGACTACCCCGATTGAGCATATACGAGATGCGGCTTCCTTATGTGGTGTGCATTACATTACACAAGAAGACGTAGCTGTAAGACTTCTTGCAGCATCATTCAAGGGAAGAGCATTACAATGGTTCAGGAGCCTTTGAGTAGGTTCAGTTGCTACTTAGGATGAGTTGGGTGACAAATTACACAGGCAATTTCAGGACAGGTCTGATAATTTATCTTTGTTGGAACAATTAACTACGCTTAAGAGAGCTCCTCAGGAGCAAATGAATAATTTCAATTTCAGATTCCAAAGAACCTAGGATAGGATTCCTACAACAGTGAGACCACCTTTGGAATATGCATTTTTGTACTTTTTAAAGGCCCTTAACAACGATATTGTTGTTATGATACAATCAATGGGGAGTGTTTCTCTACCAGATGCATTTGAAATAGCAATCAAAGCTGAAAATAGCCTAATACAAGCTGATAAATTTTCTCCTAGGCCACCAATGCCTATATTTCCAGATATTCATTCGAATATCCCTTTGCAAATACCACCCTTTACAACTTTTCCACCTATTCCAACTGCCATAACTCAAGAAATTGTTGCTGCAAAATCTTCAAATGAGCTACAAGAGATCAAAAGTTTATTACAGACTTTTGGAAATAAGTTTGTGACCTTGGAGAAGTAGCAAATGTATAACAGGCCCTACCAATAGTAGAATTTAGGTCAGCAACAGCAGTACCAAGGTAATAGACAAGCTTACCAAGACAATTACCAGGGCCCAAGACATGGTGTAAATACTAGACCTTTTCAGGCTTATGCTCCAGCACCTATTATGTAGTTAAGGATCTTGTCCCTATTCAAAATAATTTAGCAATAGATTATGAGTGGTGTTTCCCTTGCAACCAATCTCATAATCAAGCCACTTGCTCAAATGGACTCATTAATCAGGCACTTATGGTACATAATGCCTCAAGTTCACAGCAGAATGAATTTAATGATGCATCTCCACAACACCAAGATCAGCCTACCAATGACACTACTCTACTTAACTGGCAAGGTGAGGAATTATGTGGATTGAATGTAGATTATTTAGTTGTAGCTAACACAAGGGCGAATAAAAGATATTTTGAGCTCGATCAAACAGCCGATAAAGGAAAAGCGTCGGCGGTAGAACCATCTACCTCTCAAGTGACTCATGGATCACAAATAAATCAACAACTCCCAATGAAGGAGCAACCAGGCTTGCAAGCCGACCACACTGGCATAAAGGTACATTATAAATTAAACCTAGTTGTACCCTATAACATTCTTGATAGTATGAAAAAGACAAATGTTACAATGTCTATGTGGGATTCATTAGCTATCCCAGGTCAAAAGGATATGTTACACTCAACTTTGTCAAATTTTAAGGTGTCTAATGAATCTGAGTCTCCAATAGGTCAAGTTAGAACTGTGTTGACAAATAATACTTATGGAAATGATAAACAGCCCAGCAGAGAGATAGGAAAAGAAGTTAAACCACCTCCATTTTACGTGTCAGTAATCATAGGTGATAAGTTAGTTCATAACTGTATGGTAGATAGTGGAGCTAGTAGCTCAGTAATGCCAAAGCAGATTGCTGACAAACTGGGATTGCAGTATCAGCCTTTAGAGAAAGGAGTGATTCAATTGGATGGTACTTCTGTCAATACATTGGGTGCTATTAAAGATTTGAGTCTTACCCTTCATGCTTGTCCTAATTTTTTAGTTCCTCAGGACATATGTGTCATAGATCTCCCACCTTTCTTTTCTTTGTGCCTCTCAAGAGACTTTACAGCTAAGATAGGTGGTTATGTGTCAGCTGACTGGTCACATATATTGTTTAGAACCAGATATGGAACCAAAGTTATTATTAAATCTGAAAAGTTGGCTAAGGACCACATTGAGCCATATAACCCAAGTCCTATCAACGCTGTTCCTACTGCTGTAGACACAAATTGTGTCATTTTTACTGATAGTGAGCTGGCTGCTGCTCAAGAACTTCAATCAGAAGTTGTTCCTGAGGTTCTTCTTGATGAATGGGTGGCTGAAAATGTGTGGGACAGTCCTCTAGATCTTATTCAAGATGCTGGTGTGGGTAATTATGTGATGTTTGAACCTGATGCAGAGATTACGAACCTTGAAAAAGGTACGGATCAGCTATTACAACAGAAAAGTGGACTTTGGGAAATGTTTTTTGAAGGTTCCATAAGCAAGAATGGAGCAGGTGGAGGTGCAATGTTGGTTTCTCCACAGGGTGATAAGTATTTTTCAGCCTTTCATTTTGCTTTTGCATGTTCTAACAACAGTGTTGAGTATGAAGGACTTATCTAGGGCCTCTAATGGGCAACGAAAAGAGGAATCGACTATTTGAAGGTCTATGGAGACAGTGAACTAATAGTTAATCAGATCACGGGGCTGAACGCTGCCAGAAACAATGCTTTGAAGTCTTATAGAAACAGAGTATGGGACATAATTGAAGAATTTTATGCCTTCAATTTGATTTTTATTCCACGAAATCAGAATAAGCATGATGACAGACTTGCAGCAATTGGAGCGCAGTTTGATATCCCAAGTGATATTAAAAAGAACAAAATATAGCAGTATGTTAAGGTGGTTATCAAGCCATCAATTCTTGATAACAACATTAACTGGCAGGTATTTGAAAATGATGAGCATATTTTAACATTTTTGCTCCAAGAAGATCAATTCTCTGTAGTAAAACAAGAAAAGATCAAACAATAGTATGATGATCAAGTGATACAGTTGAAGACAAATACACTTCCCAAAGGGTTGGTTACCTTGGAATCCATATTCAATTCTGATGACCAGATTAAGAAGAACAAAGTCGGCATTCAAGTGAAAGAAGATCATTATGAAGAAGTGGAAATATTTAAAGGTAAGCTTCTCAAATTAGGCAAAATTTGTTCAGCTGAGGATAAGAGAGCTTTCGTTGTTCTATGCCAAGAATATCATGATGTTTTTGCTTGGCAATATTTTGATTTAAGAGGGTTTGATCCTCATTATGCACAACATACAATTGAGTTAGAACTCGATGCCAAGCCTGTTAGACAAAAACAGAGACCATTGAACCCCAAGCTTGAACCCTTGATGATCAAGGAGCTGACCAAGTTAGTTGAGGGGGGTATCGTATTTCCAATAAAGCACACATCTTGGGTTTCTAACCTGGTTCCAGTTAGAAAAAAGAACGGTGAGATAAGATTATGTGTGGATTTTAGAGATCTTAATAGAGCATCTCTAAAAGATCATTACCCCTTACTGTCTATGGAACAAATTCTTCAAGTTGTTGCTAGATCAGAAAGATTTTCTCTTCTGGATGGGTATTCTAGTTATAACCAGATTATGGTCAAAGAGAAGGATCAGTATAAAACATGTACAACAAAATGGGGCACTATGGCATACAAGAGAATTCCTTTTGGTTTATCTAATGTCGATGCCACCTTTCAACGTGCCATGGATATGGCATTTCAAAATTTAATTCAGAAATGTCTGCTAGTTTATTTAGATGACATAACAGTATATTCAAAGAATGCAGATGAACACTTGTCACATCTCAAGTAAGTTTTTGAAAAATGTAGAGAATATGGAATATCTCTCAATCCGACAAAGAGTATTTTTGCAGTTCATGAAGGTAAACTGTTAGGCCATATAGTATCAAAAGATGGAGTTACCATTGATCCTGAAAGAGTTAAAGATATACTTGAACTGCCATTACCCAATCACAAGAAAGGATTGCAGAGCTTTTTAGGGAAGATAAACTTTCTAAGAAGATTCATTCCTGATGTTGCAAATTTACTACGGCCCTTGACTGCCATGCTTAAAAGGAATGCAGTTTTCAGTTGGACTCGAGAAGAAAAATGCGGTATTGAAGAAATCAAGGAAGCTTTAGCATCAACTCCAACACTAGTAAATCCAGATTTCTCTAAAGACTTCTTCTTGTATGCTTTTGGAAATGTTGGTTCAATCTCTGCTATGCTAGTTCAGAAAAATAGTGATAATTTAGAGCATCCCATAGCTTTCTTTAGTCAAGTACTTGTTGATTATGAGGAGAAATATACGTTTGTCGAGAAACATGTTCTCGCTGTGATCAGAATCCTAAAGAAGTTTAAGCCTCTAGTTTCAAACAATAAGATTCATATCTTGGTTGCACACTCAAGTGTGAAGGAATTTTTGTTGAACAAAGATCTGAGTGAGAAAGGAGCAAGGTGGATCACAAAAGTAATGGAATTTGATGTTAACATCAACATCACAAAACTTGTCAGGGGTAGAGCACTTTGTGAGCAACTTGCCTCCACTTCTGAAGATGCACAAAAATCAGAGGCTGGTGTGGTTTTAACTAATACAAATGAGTCTCAAAATGTTCAGGCCACCGCACCTGCATTAACAGGAAGTTGGGTTCAAGAAATGACCCATTTTCTTCGTACTAGTGAATGTCCACCAGGTCTGGATAGAGAAAAACAAAGATACTTCAAATTGTAGGCAATTCCTTGTGTCCTTATTGATAATATCCTTTTCAGGAAAGATCTGAATGGTGTCTTGTTAAGTTGTATTGATACTGATCAAACAGAAAGAGTACTACATGAGTTGCATGATGGAGTTTCAGGAGGACACTTTGCTCCAAGGACAACTGCTTGGAAAATCATGAGGGCTAGTTACTACTGGCCCAGCTTATTTAAAGATGCATATGCATGGTCAAGAAAATGTGTTAAATGTGCTTTATTTTTAGGAAAAGAAAAACTGCCTGCTATGCCTCTACATCCAATTCAGGTGGAGCAGTCCTTCATGAGATGGGGCATTGACTTCTTTGGGACAATTAATCCACCATCCAGTGCTGGTCATAAGTAGGTGCTGACTGCTACAAACTATTTCACACGGTGGACAAAGGCAGTAGCTTTGAAAGAAGCAAATGAATCTTCAGTTCTGAGCTTTTATGAAGACATAATCCCCAGGTTTGGAGTTCCTGACTCCATTTCAGATAATGCCCTTGCATTCGTTGGATTAAGAGTTGCAGATTGGGTTGTTGAACATGGAATTCATTTGAGCACTTCCTCCAATTATTACCCACAGGGTAATGGATTAGCTGAAAGTACAAATAAAAACTTGATTAGAATCATTAAGAGGACTATGGAAGAGAATCAAAGAATTTGGCATACCACATTAAAATCTGCACTTTGGGAAGATAGAATAACCCCTAAGAGATCAGTGGGTAATTCTCCATATGTCTTCATTTATGGTAAAGAGGCTAGGTTACCTCTATCCGTAGAGCTTCCAGCTCTAGACATTGTTCACCAGTTGGAGATGTATGAAGAGCAGGACCCAATTTTCGTCAGATATGCAGAGCTCATGGAGCTCGAAGAATCAAGAGACAAGACAATGAAAACTTTGGAGTATCATCATCTTCAAACAAAGAGGACATTTGACAAGAAAGCTACAGTAAATTTTTTTAAACAAGGTGATATTGTTTTCAAATGGGATGTTCTGAAAAGCAGGCTAGGCCATCACACCAAGTTTGACATGTGGATGGGTCCATTTATTGTTAAAGACTGCAAAGAACAAAATGCATACCAACTGGCCACAACTGAAGGTGAAGTGCTTCCTATCCCAGTCAATGGGATACACCTCAAGCCTTGTTTTGAAGTCTGTTAGGTTCCTCCATTGTATATATTAGTCTAGGTTTTATGATTTCAATAAGTGCTTCGGCACTTTAGTTTAAATGTTGTTTTTTTCCCTAAGTGTTGTTCTAGCACAGTAAATAGTTCTTTTTCAGTTTCTCCAGTTTCATAAGTTTTCGCTGCCCTGATCTGCTTCATAAGTCTCAAGTGAATTGCAGCCATGTGTGAGCTACTCTTGGTCTGTTCTAAGGGTTTTTCTAAGTGACTCCAAGCCCAATGGATAGGTTTGGCTACTGGTTTCTATGTTTAGTAGGAAAACATCCAGCAAAGGTTGCCAGAAATGTTGCTTGATTTTCACCTACGGGCTCATCAAGCAGGATAAATTGTGTTTCAAAGGCTCATAAAGGCCAAATGGGGATTTTGCATCAAGGGTTGGATCATGCACCTAAGGATATTTCACAAGGAGGCCTTTTGGAAGGCATGCCTCGATTAGTTTTCGCGCAAAAAACTCATAAGAGAAGAAAGTCGGCAAGACCCTCTTGTTGTCTTGCTGACTACCAATGTGTTCTACTTGGTTTCATACACCCGTTGCCAGGATATTTGGGTCGCCATGAGTCTTCATGTGTCTCTCCAACTGTAGATGGTCTCGACGAAAGGAGGCATCATCACTATTGGTCTTGCCGACATGGTGTGGTCTCGGCGAATGGAGGTGTCTTTGGGGAGAAGTTTTCCTGACCAGCGAAAGTCACGCCGAAAGTTGTTGGCAAGGCCGACGTCGGGGAGAAGGGTTCACTTTCGCTGAGAGGTCTCGGTGAAAAGAAATTTCATCACGAAGAAAGGAAGGGCCTCGCTGTCACATCTCGGTGACCGTTGAAGGTGTCTGCGAAAGCTTGTTCCTTCGACATGATGTCTCCCCGACCGAGGGTGGTCTCGCCAAAGGAGTTTTCCTTCGATATAATGTCTCACCGACACATGGGAGTCTCCCCGAAGTGGTCTCAACTTGCCAAAAGATTTTCATCTTGGGGAGATGTCTCGGCAACCAATGTGAGGTCTCGTCGAAGTAAAATGGCATTAGCAAAGGAAACGGCTTCGGCGAGAGGTCTCCTTGACCCGATGATGTCTTGCCGAAGAGTAGGAGCTCAGGGAGATGTCTCAGCGACTAGCGAAGGTCTCAGCGAAAAGAAATGTCAATGGGGAGAAAAGGTGGGCCTTGCTATAACGTCTCGACAATCGAATGATGTCTCACTAAAAGGATGGTTCCTTCGGCATAGGATGATGAGCTCGGCGAGAGGTCTTTCCGATAGAGGAGGGTCTCGTCGAAACAAAATGAACTAAGAGAAAAGGAGTGAGCCCGCCGAAGGATAGTGATAGATTTTCCAATAGAAAGGGGACATCGGTGTGACGATGGGAGCTTGATATAACTCTCACCGATAGTTTTAAGTTATCTTGATGCTGGTATGGAGTGTAATCACATCGGGGAGACATGGCCAGTGTCTCACCGACATGCGATTTTGATAAAGAGTTTTGACCGCTCGAGGAAGCTACAGGCGAGCCGTGGCAGTTTGACTGGTGAAAAGAAGATCAACAGAGAGAAAGCGATGTGGATCTACTCTGAGCTTAGAAGCATTCAAAGCAGCTCAGCAAGGAGGTTCAAAGGTGGACATGAAGACTAGGAAGTAAATGTTGTGGTTGCAGAAGAATCTAAAGACTTCTCTTGAGGTATATCTTTCACACCAACAGGGACACGGGGGATGCACATTTAATGCATTAACTTCATTCAAAAGATCAAAGGGTTGATCTTTCTGGAGGCCGATATTTTTGTACCCCTAAGGGGGGGGTGACATCACTTTGTATATAGGGTATTTTTGCCTCTTTGAAAAGGAATTCGGATTATGCACTCTAAAAGAGTTAGTGATTTTAACAATCCTTTTTCAACCGATGTATGTTTTGTAACTCATTTCGATTCTAGAATATAAAACACAGAGTTTACCTTGGAAGCTAGTGTTAGTATTTAGTCTACTCTCATTTCTATATTTTTAGATTATGCAAGTTTTTGACTGTGCTTTTCTAAGTCTGCATTCATACTTTAAAGCTGTGAAATTTGTATTTCCTTCTTCAAATATGTATGTAGATCAAGCCTTTTTTAAGAATAATGCATAAGTTCAAAGAAGTTATGTTGAGTAAATGAAATAGCTACCATTAGTTTTTCTAGTGTATGTTCATCTGGTTTTCATTTCATGATTTCTTATCAGTTCAGTGTATCACCATAGTATTTAGTTTTATTTTTGTGCACTCCTTCTCCCTTTTCCTTTACAAAAATTAGTAGTTTAGGTGATACCAAAGGAAGCCAACCTTCTCCGGAGGTTGACCTCTGTCTATAAGTGACCCACAACTTTTGAGGTCTTCCCATGTTACACTGAGGTGTTGAACATCAAGTTCAACAAGGGTGCAACTTCAGGTGATAACATGGATATTAGAGCTGAGCAGGAGCCCCATAAGCTAGAGATGGAGATGAGTGAGGAGAGAGAGGACCCTAAGGGGGAGGTGAGATTTGTAGGATGGTAGATGAGGGTTGGATAGAGAGGACAACCAAGGAGAGTTTGGGTGACTAGCAGGGCGAAGCAGGGGCATGATGAGACAGGGTCAGATGCTATGGATGTTGACATTCACATGGTGGAGCCATTGGCGGTGGTACTAGGTGTACCAAATGAGGATCCCATTATATTGTTGAGGGGGGCCTAGGCAAGGCTACAAATGACAGAGCAAAGACTAAGGATTGTAGAGGCGGAGTTGCGCAGAGTCCAGGCACATGGACAGAGGGATTACGGTTTCATTGTTGATCAGCTAACCTCACAAGTATAGGACACGGAGAGGGAGAGGGATGAGCTACAAGTAGAGGTAGAGGGATTATGTATTGAGCTTCCCAAAGTGACCTGGGATAGGGACAAACTACAGGCAGCGATGACTATAGCACAGGCCAAAGGACAGCAGCAGCCTGGAGGGACAACAAATCAGGGTCTAGCAGAGGGGGTCTCAGCAGAGGATCGGTGGTAGGACGAGAGGGAGATGGAGGAGTTGAGGTTACAGGTGACAAGAATGCTGAGGGATAGCATGAAGCTCCAGGATAGTGTTTTTATGAGAGAGACAACACTTGGAGATGTGAGGGCGAGGGTAGAGGAAATAGAGACCCGATTAGAGACTGTGCAGAGAGAGAGGGACACAGTGCATACAAACATGCAGGCCCTCTGGGGTGAGAGAGATAGAGCACAGAGAGAGGCATAGGTGATGTAGGAGGAGAGGGATAGGTCCATAGAGTAGGTGCAAAACTTACAGGGGGAGAGGGATGCAGTAGTGGCTCAAACAAAGAGCGTGAAGAGAAATATGGCACAGGGTTGGTCAAAGGCAGTACAGTGTGAGGGGGGGATGGAGCTAGAGGTGTAGAGATTCCAGGCACAGATACAGGCTATGCAGGCACAGATGGAGGAGGAGAGGGCCAAGACCGCAGAGCATGTGGTATGACTAGGAGTAGAGAGAGATCAGCTTAGGTTGGCACAAGACGCATGGACATAGGAGAGGGGTGTCATTAGCAGAGGAGACAGATACAGGCATGAGGGGAATGCCACCAAATATCAGGCCGCAGAGAGTTCTGAGTACATGAGAGAGGTGACCTAGTAGATGTTCACTTATCATCATGTGGTTCCAAATCTAGCGCAGTGCACATTTCAGTATGTCTGATAGGCTCCTCTGATGCCAGCACCATCCCAGACATTAGGGACACAAAACCAAGGATACAGTGAGTTATAGGGGATCCTTCCTCGTAGGGGGCTAGTGCCCAACTCTCCATAGAGGTCGGATGTGGGCAACTCGTTTGGGAGATGAGGGGATACCAGATTTTGACAGGTGTAGGATGGATAGTACAAAGTTTTTGATACATATTTTTGTATTGATACTTTATTTTGTGATTATGATGTATACGATGGATATGTACTTTGGTGATATCGATGGACATTATTATGGACTATGTGATGGATATATGATTTTGATATTTATATGATATGCGATAGCCCTTATTAACACCATGTTATGTATATGATGGATGATGCATATGTGTATGTGTATGATTTTATGATGTGTGATCATGATTATTTGTACATGTTTATGATGTTATATGTTGATACCTTGTATGGATGCAACTGACATGTGTAATGCAAGATGTGATGTATTTTTTCATGATTTTATCGATGATGCATATGGACTTAACATTTTGTGATGCAGGTGGTGATGCATGTAATGTGTTAATGATATAATATGGAAATGTATTGAAATGAATCTAAGATGCTATAGAATAGCTAATCATGATTAATTTAAACAACTTAAAATAATAATGAAATTAGCCAATAATGCAAAGTAAATGTCAATAAGGACTTGCATGAGAATGTGAGTGGATGGTGTGAAATTTTCACCTATCGAAAACCATTGATATCCCGAGAAGAATGGGAGAAAGAGAAGGTGAAAATTTGCAAAACCAAAATCATAGGTTGATGGATAGGGATGAATGCAATGAAATTGATTTATGAAATGCAATGCTAATTCAAATTTTCCATCTTCAGAGCACTAATTTTTTCTATAGCATAAGACACCATGTGCCAAGGTATATATAAAGACCAAGGTAAGTTAGTATCTAATGCATAGAACAAACACAACAAACAAGGTTATCCCAACACCCCAAAGTGACAGAGACTTTGGTTGGGCCAGACATTGGAATAACCACAAGCACAAAGGGATGTCCCAGCATAACACAAGATCTTAGAGATCCTAGTGGGTACTATGTGGGATGACCAAGTAGACAACAACAATAAACGATCAAGATATGCTCCTATGTTAACCCATCAAAACACACCATAATATGATAAATCATGGTGACCTTGATTAGTTGGAATAGAGAGCTCAAATAATAAACAAAAGCCCAAGTATTAAAAGATCACAATCAAGTTCAAAGTCCTTTGCCATAGGATTAAGAGGATGGATGGGGTTGATGAGGTTTGTTAGGAAGGATGCATCCTGTTGAGACCAATGATGGATACTAAACTAAGATGACCCACACGATGCAGGATTTTTGACACTAATCAGATCTTCTGATACTAGAGGATCATATTTGTGACGAACCAGTTGGATAAGGGCATACTTGACAACATAACACAAGATACCAGACAAAAGACTGACACATGACTGACACCCTAACAACCTAGGGGCTTAGGTGCTAATCATAGATTAGCCTTGCCTACGTGAAAGCACATAGCCCTCATAGTTCAAGAAAAGACAATGGATAAAAATGGAAAGAGGACCAATGGAGACCGATGATGAAAGACATGACTGACAAGTGCCTCAGGGGAAGATCAGATGATCATCCTTTCCTATGTGAAAGCATAGGGGCAATGTAGTTCGGAAAAGACAAATGATGACCAACTATGGATAAGAGCGCAAAGGGGATGATGGAGATAAATGATAGATGACTGAAATGAGATGGTCAAAATTCCTCAGGGGTGGATCAAATGATCAACCTTTCCTACATGAAAGCACAAGGGCAATGTAGTTTGACAAAGACCAAAGAGACCAACACGACCGGATGAGATCTAAGTGGTGACCGACACGATGATGAACCCTAGATGATGACATATCGACAAGACAACTAGATGAATTACACAAGCTCAGATGAGGATAAAAGCTCAAGATGATTGATAGTGGATAATTGTCCAATGCTCAATCAAAACATACCAAGTGGCCAAGGTCAGGATGTGGATGAAGTGATAGGATAGGATAGGATATGGAGACATGCAATAACTAGGACACAAGGTAGATAATGATTAAGCTCTCTACGGATGACGCTTGTTACTAGGTTTTCACCAACCATACTTATCCTAGGTGCCACCAAGAGTGGTTTTCACCATAGGACAAACTTATTTCTCTTTACTATTTTTTGGATTCTTCTAATTTTTTATTTTTTTTGTATTTTTTAGATTATGGAAAGATAGGAGGACCCAACTAATTTAAGTCTAAAACCTCTTTAGGTGCATTATGTTGATAGGCTCTTTGAGGGGTTCCCCTTTAGGTGTGGCAAGGTGGTAATCCGCTAATCCATATTTTTTTGTGATAACATAAGGACCCAACCAATTAGGTTCAAACTTTCCCTTCTTGTCTCGGTCCTGTTGGGTTCGCTGATTCTCTTTAAGAACTAGATATCCAATGTTAAATTGGTGGGGATGAACTTTCTTGTTATAACTCCTCTTGAGACAATTCTGATATGCCTGAAGGTGATTGTATGCTTTGGTCCTATTTTCATCTAGGAGCTCCAATTGGGAAAGGCAAGCAACCCGTGATTCTTCTTCGGTGATGATATTTTTTAAAGATATTCTCAGAGATGGGATTTCAACTTCAATCGGCAAGATGGCTTCAGCACCATAGACTAGGGAAAATGGAGTGGTGCCAGTGGGAGTGTGGATGGATGTGCGATAAGCCTAAAGGGTGGGGTGGATGTGGAGGTTCCAATCACGACTAGTACTATTAACAACTTTTTTCAAGATTTTGATCAGAGTTTTGTTGGTGGCTTCCACCTATCCATTACCTTGGGGGTAGTAGGGCGTGGACCACCAGTGTTGGATATGAAAGGTGTTACAAAGCTCTTTTACAACTTGGTTTTTGAATGGTTTACCATTGTCAGAGATGATGGTGGAGGGGATGTTGTATCTATATATGATATTGTAGAGGATCAACTTGGAGATCTAAGTACCCATTATCTGAGAGAGTGGTATGGATTCCACCCACTTAGTGAAGTACTCAGTGGCAGTGATAATGAAGGTGTGGCCATCAGAAGATGGAGGATATATATTTCCAACTAAATCAAAACCCCACTGAGAAAAGGGCCATGGTGCTACAATAGGTTGCAGATCTTTAGCAAGAGCATGTATTAGGTCTGCATGTTGTTGGCAAGGTAAACATTTCTTCACAAAGTCACAAGATTCATGCTCCAATGTAGGCCAATAATAACTAGCCCTCAGAATCTTCTTTGCTAATTCCATGTCGTTTGAGTGGGCTCCACAAACACCACTATGTACCTCTATTAGTGCAGTGTAAGCTTCAGCCTCGTTGAAACACCGAAGAAGAGTTCAATCATATCCGCGACAATATAGAGTGTCACCTATGATGGTGTAATGGGATGTACATTAGATGAATGATTTTCATTGATTGCAGGTAAGGTTAGCGGGTACGATGTTGTCGTGAAGATGAGCATAGATTTCATGATACCATGGGGATGCAAGACCTACGATTTTGCACACCATCTCACTCTTAGGGATATCGTATGTAGGGATTAAAATTTGTTCAATCAATAATTCACATTTTGTCTGATCTTTAGGCATGTCAATCAAGGAACCAATTGTAGCCATTGTGTCAACAACTTTGTTCTATATTATGGGGATCTGGTCAAACTGAATAGAGGTGAAATATTTCTTAAAGTCATCAACCATACATTTATAAGGTAGCAGCTTCTCATCCTTTGTTAAGAACTCATCATTGACTTGTTTGATGACTAATTGTGAATGGTTGAATAGTCTTAAGTAAGTGATATTCTATTTTATTGTGATTCTAAGGCTAGTGAGAAGATCTTCATACTGTGCTATATTGTTGGTGCACAGAAAGGCGAGTCTGAATGACTTTGGAATATAATCATCTTGGGGGGTGACAAACAAGATACCTGCCCCCAATCCATTATGAGTGTATGACCTATCAAAATATAGTGTCCACGTGGTGGCTTCTACTACTGTAAATAATTCCTCATTAATAAATACCATCACCAAAGGATGTGCATCCAACAAGGGAGCATCGGCTAACTGATCTGCTATCACTTATCCCTTAATAACTTTGCGGTCCACATATTCTATGTCAAACTCACTTAGCAATATAACCCATTTAGCCATTCGACCAATCAAAGTTGTTCTGGATAGTAAATACTTAAGTGGGTCAAATTTTGATATTAATTTGATTGGATGGTTGAGCTTATAATTCCTAAGCTTTTGTGAACAGAAAACTACGACTAGGTAGACCTTCTCTATTGAAGAGTAGTTGAGCTCATAGCCAACTAAGGTTTGACTGATATAGTAGATTGCTCTTTCCCTGGATGACTCATCATGTTGTGCTAGTAGTGCCCCCAGTGACACTGAAGTAGTTGAGATGTACAATAAGAGTGGCTTCCCTGGGATTGGAGGAATAAGGACTGGAGGATGAGCCAAGTATTCTTTAATTTTGTCAAAACCTTGCTGACACACATGATCCCACTTGAAGGATATATTATTTTTTAGGAGGTGGGTGAATGGTTGCCATTTGTCCGCTAACTGTGCTATGAATCTTTTGATGGACTGTAGCTTACCCTGGAGACTCCTTAACTTTTTCATATTATAACGAGGTGGAGGCATATCCATAATTACTTTGACTTTGGTTGGATCCACTTCTATACCTCTCCTGGAGACAATGAAGCCCAACAGTTTTCCTGACGTAACCCCAAACACACATTTCTTTGGATTTAGATGCAACTTGTAGTGCTCTAACCATTCAAAGATCTTTCTTAGGACTACAGGTTGTTCTTCTCTAGTTCTTTATTTTCCTAAGAGATCATCAACATAGTCTTCCATGATGATGTGGATAAGATCATGAAAGATGACAGTCATTGCATGTTGATAAGTTGCCCCTACGTTCTTAAGCCAGAAGGGCATAACATTATAACATAATGTACCCCAGGGTGTGGTGAAGGCCATCTTGTGTTGATCTTCGAGCGCAATCCTGAAAAAACCATCCATAAGGGATAGCATCTTGTGTCCTATAGTTAAATCAACCAGCATGTCTATGTTCGGCAAAGGAAAGTCATCTTTAGGACATGCCTTGTTGAGGTCTGGGAAGTCTATACATATTTTGACATCCCCATTGGATTTGGCTACTAGCATGATGTTGGAGATCCATTCAGAGTAGTCAATGGGTCTTATAAATTTGGCTTCCAACAATTTCTCTAATTCTTTCTTGACCAATAGGGGAACTTGCGGGTGCATTTTGTGAAGTTTTTGCTTAACTAGTTTTGCATCAAGATGCACATCTAGATGGTGTACAACTAAGGTAGGGTCTAACCCAAGCATGTCTGAATATGCCCATGCGAAATTGATCCTACTTTCCTTGAGGATCATGGAGATGGTGGAATATTCTTCTTCTGATAATGATTTAGCTACATAAGTGATTTTGGTATCTTCTTTAGTTCCCAAATTGATTTCTTGTGTTTCTTCTATCAAGATGGATGATCGTTTAGACCATTGTGTTCCTACAAGGGGAAGATGAATGTCCCCATCTTCCGGTGCCTCACTAAGGTTTTCACTGTCAGATACGTCCTTTTTTTTTTACTTTTTCCAGGTCAAGAAGTTCCTCACGGAGGTTTTCACTAGGTGACCCTTTTGGATTTTTCTTTTTCTTATTTATGCGACTAGGGTGTTCATCTTCCCCCAATCCCATGAGGTGCACATAGGCATCCATCGAGGAAAGTGAGTTGGTAGGTGTGTTATCATGTTGGTCCCAATCAATGAGTTCAAGATGGTGAAGGGAAAGGCTAATGGTGCAAACGAATAGGCATTCAAACATGGAAGAAAGGTTTGCATGGTCTACATCATCGTACGCATGTATGATGCATTATTTTTCTGGTATAGCTTCCAAAAGACCATCGCTTGCACTGAATTTGTTAGAGGTATTAGTCAATGTTGTGGAACCCTTTTTCTTTTTGTCATAGCCTAAGCCTGATTTTTTTGGACGTACAAAAGTGTCGATTGGCTACTTTATTCCTAGCTCTTCTAGACCAAGACCTCCCCCCTAATAATTATGCTTTCAGTGTACTTAGAGGGAAAAGGGTACATCTCTTGAAAATATTCCTTTAAAGGAGTAGGTTTAGGTTCTTCATGATATATCCATTGACTTATATCATCTTCAGGCGTATACTCTAGTAACTCGGAAGATACATAAGTGCTAGTGCCCACATTTCTGGAGCTCAAGGTGACTACCTTTTGTTCCTTCTTTGGTGCAGATTTGGAGGATTGACCATATGTGTGTAGTGAGGGTGGCATGGTTTCCACATTCAAAGAAATACACATTTCATACTCACCACATCCCTTGTCAATGATCTGGACCTTGGTGATAATGGAATCAGATGTAGAGGATGGGGTGGATGTGGTGATGGTGATGAATTAGATGATGGATTGGATGAAGATGTCGACGATGGTCCCATTTCAACTCCTGGATAGTAATGGGAGTGGGGGAACGAAGCTTCAAGTGAGCGAAAATATTCAAAAGGTTGAGGATCAACTTGTATTGTAACTTCCATTCCATTAAATGGGAATTTCAAGCATTGATGATAGGTGGATGGGACGGATTGCATGGCATGGATCCATGGTCTTCTGAGAAGAAGATTGTAGGGGAGGTCCAGATCAAGGACATGACAGGTGGTGTATTGTATAACTTGACCAACTTGAATTGGAAGCTCAATAACCCCTTCAAAATCCCTTTCTGCATTATCATAAGCCTTGATGGTGATAATCCGATTACTTAAAATAGCGTGGGTATATCCTACCTGCTTTATAAATTTTAATGTACATAGATTGAGAGTAGAGCCATTATCTATCAAGACCCTCTTTACTTTATGTCAAGCGATGAGAACCTCTATATGAAGGGGTTGATTGTGGTTGGCATTGATGTTAGGCATGTTGTTTTGACTGAAACCTAGTTGGTAGGTTAATGACAAATGTCCAACTAGTGCTTGGAATTGTGTGGGGTCGATGTTATTAGAAACGCGGGCATCCTATAAAGCTTTTGTCAAGATTTCCTGGTATATAGGAGAAGACTTTAGCAAATCTAAGATAGATATTTTTGTTGCGGTCTTTCCTTGATGATCAAAGATGTTATAGTGATAACTCATAGGAGGTGATGGGGCTGGTGCTGAGGCTCCAGGGATAGTAATGCGGGTATGATGAGTGGTAACAACACATTGAGGCTCTTTTCCTTTGACATGTATCATAGACATGTGGTTCTGCTTGTTCGATGTGCATAAGAGACCTTCATAGTTAAGTGGCACATTTTTGTAACTGATGTTGTCGGTGTTGTTATTCTGATTATTGTTATTGTTAGGTCCCAGGTTTGTGTTAGATGTGCTAGGATCTTGGTTATGCTTACGGAAAGCATTTTGATAGATTCATAATTGAGCATTGGATGATGAAGTCTAGTTGGCATCCACATGAATATCTCCTCAATCTCTAAGATCTTGGATGTATGTTTTCAAACTCTGACACTTATTTAGGGTATGCCCTTTAATCTTGTGAAACTCACAATATTCATTCTCTTTAAACCAAGCTGGTTTAGGCTTAGATTCATTGGGTGGCTTGGTCATAAGATATGTAATTGGGTAATTGACCTACAACAATCTATGGAAGACGACACTCAAGGGTTCTCCTAATTGGGTGTATTGGCATTTACCATTCCCTTGATTAGATTGTTGGGGGGGTGGAGGTGCCCCCTGTGGAATGAATATGGCGTTGGGCATGGATGGTTGTTGCCTCTGGGAGGTATTGGCCACTTGAACATGTTTAGTGTCAGTGACACCATCGTTGACTGCATTCTTGTTTTTATTCCAGTAACGGGATTTTTCATCGGATGACTTGTCCTTATCCGAGTTATACAATTTAATTTTCCCTTTTGCAACAAGTGCTCTCTCAATGATGGGGCATTTTTTGATAACCTCTGCAAAGGTAGTAACACAATGAAGATTAAGAGCATGTGCTAGTTCACGATGGGCATTAGCCACAAAACGAGTGACCATTTCCTTCTCGTTGGGATGGGACTTCATACGGCTAGTGACAGCTCGCCACCTTTGTAGGTATTTAGCAAAAGTTTCTCTATCACATTGTTTCTCCTTCAAGAGGTCTAGAGTATCAATGTCTTTCTCCAAGTTAAAGGAGAACTGTTTGAGAAACTGTTTGGAAATATCAGCGAATGAAGAAACTGCCCCCTTCTTAAGACCCATGAACCAATCTAAGGTTGGTCCTCCTAAGCTTCTAGGGAACAGACGTAAGAGATAATTGTCATTATGTTGAACATCCTGACATTGTGCATAGAACTCTCGCAGATGGGACTTTGGATCTTTGGTTCCTATATACTTGTTGAACTTTGGTATCTTGAAGTGTTTTGGGAAGGGGATAAGAAAAATCAAGGAGTCAAACGAATATGGGAAAATTTCCTCAAATTTGAAGGATTTCTTGGATGTTCATGCTTGTAGAACTTCCAATGAAACTTTGAGCTCTTCTAGATCTTTATTGACAGGTGGGGCTGGATTGGACGGATTAAGTGGATATTGTTGATGCAACGCATATGGATCATATGAGGATGTAGGTTGATACTGATTAGCGTAAGCAGGTTGGGGATTAATGGAGTGTTGATGGGATGATGATGGGTAAGAGGAAGAAGGTGCCTGTTGTTGAGATGGTTGTTGGTGGTAGTATGAAGTGAACGGAGTATTATATGGAGCTTGGTAGTATGTGGAGGGTGCCCCTTGTTGATAAGGTGGTTGTTGCTAATAATAAGAGGTAGCCTGAGCACCCTGTTAATGAGGTGATAGTTGTTGCACGTAGGATGTGGATGAGACACCTTGCTGATGTACAAGTTGTTGTTGAGCATAATAAGGATTGGCTTGGTAATTATATGCGACATTGGGTTGTTTTGTGACATGTGGAGGCGATTGTGGATTAGACTGTTGCTGGTATGGATTGGTATGTGATTGTAATGGATTTATGTAAGGAGTTGGTTGCATCTGCGGTAGATTTTGAGAAGTCACATGGATGTTTGGATTAGTATAGGCAATGTATGTACTAGATGGATGGTAGAGATATTGCACAAGAGGATTATGTTGCGTTTGTGGGGGGACATGTGTATGTGATTGTTGATGAGGTGGGTGAGATGGGATGTGTTGTTGTTGTGGGACTGTTGTAGAAGTACCATGGGGTGGTTATTGAGGGTGTGATGTAGCTTATGTT
Source organism: Sequoia sempervirens (assembly GCA_007258455.2). Classification (NCBI taxonomy): domain Eukaryota; kingdom Viridiplantae; phylum Streptophyta; class Pinopsida; order Cupressales; family Cupressaceae; genus Sequoia; species Sequoia sempervirens. Next base: position 434,695,993 of record VDFB02058242.1, on the reverse strand, counting down.
GTAAGTTGAGGAGGTTGTATATGGGCGACAATATGTTGTTGCGGGTTTGGAACATTTTTCTATGGCATGTTCTGTTGTGGGGGTTGTTGATGATGTTGCTGTTGTATGGGAACCGAAATGGTAGCGATATCTTGTGGTGGTGCTTGTGAGGAGATGGTTGCATGCTATAGCGATGCTTGAGAAGCAATGGATTGATGATGAGTATTACCTTGAGGGGTCGGTAGGGGATTTCCTATGGGAACATGTCTTGGTGGTGGCATTAATGTGAGAAAGGGGTTGCCCCCAATGTTAACGGATGGTTGACCCAGATACTGAGGTGGGAATGGTGGAGCGGATGAGATGCTTTGTGGCATGCCATAGGCATAGGGATCATAAGGATAAAATGGTATGGTAGGGGTAACAGATGGAATGGGAGGATAATTGGTAACTTGATGTATCACAGCATTCCCAAACTCAGGATGATATTGGTTATCTACGGGTGTACCCTTAGGAACATAGGAATTTCTGGGAAGATTTTGTGAGTCTTGATGTACTGGTGGAGGATGGGTGTGGGTATACTATGACATGTCAAATTCAGATGGAGGTTTCACTCCTTTCATGAGTAAAGTAGCGAGGATGTTATCCCCACATTCATCAAGGAGGCGATTTTTCATCTGAACGTTAGTAGGATTTCTTAGGTACTCATCGACGATATCTTCAGGTTGATTGATCATGTTTTTGTCACTAGTTAGTGACGTGTTTTGACCGTTGGTGTCATATTGTGATGAAGTACCATTATGAGGGTCTTGGGGGATGTTCACACTATTGTTAGGATCCTGAGAGGTGTTCACACTGTTAGTGGGATTTTGGGAAGTGTTTGCCCCATTCTTAGGGTCTTGAGGAATGTTCAACTGGGAATTTTGACCTTGTTGTTGTGCCATTTACTTCTTGATTTGTGATCTAGTTTGAACGGGCATGCAAAAACTATGGGCAGACTAGGATGAGACTAGATTTAATGCAAGGATAACCTAAATGATAGTTGGAAGATTGATTTGGATTTGATAAAGATTGGTTGGTTGGATGATTGGATCAGATGATTGGATTGATTAGATAGTTGATTGATTGAGTGATTGGATAGGATTGAGATTAAAGGATTGGATAGGATTGAGATTGAATGATCGGATTGAGATTGGATGATTGGATAGGATTGATTTATAAACGATTGACAAGATTAGGTGATGGATGATGTAAAGGATTATAAACCCAGTTCAGAAATCACCCTAGGTGATTTAAGGCATTGGTCAATTGGATTGAAGGATAGATAAAGGATTATGACACCGAATCCACCTCAAGATAGGAATGGATTGATTGGGCTAAAGACGATGACTTACAATGTCGGATCCGCCTCAAGATGGAAGCAGATTGATTGGGCTGAAGACAATGATTGATATGTAGGATAACGATCGGATTCAAACACCTTGGTCAATTAGGATAATGACCTCTAAAACAAGGTTTAGGGGATTTGGATTGAAAGAACGATGATGAACGATGCAACCTAAAGATGCTCTAAAGGTTCCTATATGATGTCGGTGATGATTAAGTGATCTTTTGAAAAGTGCAAATGGACTAAAGGATGAATTGTGAGTGGACAAAAGAGAATCAAAGTAATTAGATCACAAAAAATGACAAGGTTTTAGGTTCCCAACTAGTTTTTGTTTAAATCAGGCAAACGAGCCTAACAAATGGTGAAACGAGTTCACTAGAAAATGGAATAAGTCTTTCGAATGGTGAAATGAGATCCCTAAGCAATGAAACGAGTTCCCCAAATGGTGAAATGGGCAATTGGAATGGGAAACGGATGTTTGGAATGAACAAACGAAAGTTTGGAAGGGATGAACAGATGTTCAGAACAAGTGGACGGATTACCAAATAGGTGAATGGATGCTTAAGACAGATGAACGGAGGGTTGGAATGAATGAACAGGGTGAAATTGACTATTTGGGGGGTAGGTTCGCCCTTCTACAGGGCAGGTTCGCCCTTCTGCAGAAAACGTGAACTTGACTTGGATGGAAACGACTATGGAAAGGACTTAAAATATAAAAAACAAGCAATAAGGTTGACTAGTAAAAAAATTTATTGGTTTTCCACAAGAAGACACTTCAAACAACACAATCCTCTTATTAGTGTTAAGGGTATGGCCAACATAGTCCTTAATCTAGGATGCACAAGGCTTTTAGGGAATCCTCGATATACTCTCAATATGTGAGGCACAACTGTGAACACTAGCTCGTCACAAGTGTGAGTCGAGAACCCCAGCGAGATACTGAAGGACTCAGACTAACTCTTCACATCTATCTAGTATCACCCTAGCTTCGACGCTCTTCCAAACACAACGTGACTGGATTGAGGTATAACTTTCACTCTCCCCCCTTTGTATACCCCGTCGGTATGCATGGTTGGGATCGTCCCCTGGGGTGATGAAATCCCCAAGCAGGTCCCGCTAGAAAGAAGGCACTAATCATTTTCGACTACTCCCCAGGTTCACACAAAGTGCAAGGGGAAAGTGTGAATGAAATAATGCCCCCTTGGGTGACACAAAAAAAGTTGCAAACACAACAAATAATAAATTTTACTCCCCCCTAGTTAAACTATGTGCCTAGATTAATCAACAAAAATAAGAAGGAAAACGTTGAACAACTAAATAAACGGATTGCCCTGCAAGAAAATGTTAGTTGTTTTGTCCTTCGTTCTTCGTCAATCATGAAATAAGTTGTATAAACGTTAAAAAAACACAAATAAACTCACAAACAGACGATATTAGGGGGTTATAATCTGAAAATGATAAAAAAAATGAAGTAAAAATGAAGCTAAAATGACTATTTTACCTCCCAAAATGCTTTGTTTAGGGCAGGTTCGCCCCTCTATAGTAGATAGTTAGCAAACATACTCACAAAAAACTTAGTTTTTGGGAAGGTTCACCCTTCTACAGGGGCAAGTTTTCCCCACCTGGGAAAATTCGCTCCTCTGCAGTAAACAGTTAGCAAACAAACTTATAGAAAACTCAATTTTTTTGGGCAGGTTCGCCCTTCTGCAGCAAACAGTCAGAAAATAGATTGACATAAAACTCAATTTTTGGGCAGGTTCGCCCTTCTGCAGAAAACAGTTAGAAAATAGATTAACAAAAAACTCAGCTTTTGGGTAGGTTCGCCCTTCTGCAAGGGCAAGTTTTCCCCTCCTGGGAAAGTTTGCCCCTCTGCAACCTGAACCTGCAAACAACTTAAACAACAAGAAACATAAAAGGATGGAACCCGTTTGTGGGTCCCATTAGGCGTGCCAAAAATGTGATGTTGGTGTTTTTATCCTACTCTACGTATGCAAACTAACTAAACTAGAATGCAAAGAAAAACATAAGATCACCTCAAATGATTAGCTTAAGGAAGAAAACACAAAAGAAAGATAAAAAAAGATACCGATTATACTTTTCATAGATTTGTATTGCTTCTAGATTCAATTGTGTAAGGATTTTTTAGCATCAACGTTTTGAATCACACTTCGTGATCCATCATCAGGATGAAAGAGAGCAAGAGGAGAAAATGAATAATTGTAGACTTACACTGGATAAAAAGGGAGGGGGAGGAGGGAAAGGATGCACGCAATTCAAGGACAATATTAAAGAAAAAGAAAAATAATGAACATAAAACAACTTAAATGGAACAACCACAATATAAATGAAAGGAGAAATAAAGAATAAAAATTAATAAGGGAGGGAAAAGAACAAAAACAAATGCTCAAAAGGAAGAAGCAAAAAATATAATAACAAGAGAATAATTTAAAAAAGATAAAGTCAAAATATTGAATAAAATTAAAAGGACTATAGAAAGAACAATAAGAAGAAAAAACACAATAACAAGGACAAGAAATAAAACGGAAAACAAAAATAAATAAAAGGAAAGAAAAATATAAAATAGAAACAAAGATAAAGGAAAAACGAAAATATATATAAAAAATGATATATATATATAAAACAAGAAGAGAACACAAGTAAAAGAAGAAACAAACAAAAGAAAAAACAAAATAAATATAAAAATGAAGATAAAGATACACCAATATAAGTATTAAAAATGGTATATATATAAAAAAAATCATAAGATAAAAATAAATTTAAAAGAGAGAACAAACCAAATAAAAGAAGAAAGAAAACACAAAAGTGACTAAAAAAAAAAAAAAAACCAATAAATGAATATTTATTTAAATGTAACAAAATAAATATATATAATAGAAGAAATAACTAAAAGACAAGAATTAACTAAAGAGCTATAAAAATATATTTATTTAATTATAAAATAGCTATAAGACACTATGTATATATATACAAAAGACAAGGATAGAAGCAAGAAAATATATAAGTATATTTGTATATATGAATATATATATATATATATATGAGTGAGTATATATATATATATATATAAGACAAGAAACAAAATGAAGAGCAAAGGAAGGAAAGTCAAAAAGAAAAGCTCAAAGAAACAAAAAGATGACAAGAAGAACAACGAGGAAGAGGAAGGATGAAGGAGACAATTCACCACCAAGGAGAACACCAAAAAGGAAGCAAGAAAAGGAAGCAAAAAGGGGCGAAAGACAAAGAAACCAGGGAGGGGGAAGGAGCACGACCATGCTAGGAAAGAATCTAGTTACGAAGGTTAGAAAGCAAGGGCTGCCACGCAATACTGAGACTCCAACTCTCATCACGGTTAAGGTTAGAGGGGTGGTTGTTAATGTGGATGGCTTCCTTGAGCTTCCTCTTGAAAAAAAATTTCCTCTTTGCATAAGATCTAAGTGTTTTCTAAGCATATGTGGTGCTTAGTTGAAAAGGAGTGGTCTGCAAGTGCCGATTTGACAACCCGGTCATGTCTAATGTCCGCATTGTGCTCCTTAATTCTTGTGCAAAAAGAATGACCCGTTTCTCCTATGTAAGGGATGCCACAAGAACAAACAACCTTGTATACCCCTGACTCAAGTAATATGTCTCTCGAGTCCTTCAGAGAAGGGAGACGGTGTCTTACGGTAGAACATGGTTTGAAAGCACAATGAAGCCCTTTCTTAGAGATAATCTTGGAGATTTTTTGGGAAATACCTTCAATGTAGGGGAGAGAAGCAACAGGGCAGAAATTTGGTTTGGGGGTAAAGGGATAAGAAAAGAACCTCTCCCTAGCATGGCTAAAGGCTCTAGAGATCTACTTGTTTTTGTATCCATTTAGGATGAAGACTTTACGAAGATGGGCTAGCTCTTGATCTAAGTAATCTTCATCACAAATACGAAAGGCCCTCAATGTGAGGGTTTAAGGATATGTGCTCCTTGGATGGTTGTGTAATGAAGATGGTTGCAAGATGAACAATGTGGATGCAATGAGGATGATAATATGAGCTAAAACAAGTGCTACAATGCAAGAGGATGGCTTGCAAATTCAAGAGCATAAGGGTGCAAAATGATTAAGTTATGAAAATGTATTAGAAGAGGGGGTATTTATAGAAGAATTTGAATTCTCTAGAGAATTCAACAATTAATATTGTGCCATCATGGTCAAGATGAAGGGCTATGGTGAGTTGAGGACTCGCAAGCCCTCACATCTTGACATGTGGAGGGTGAAGTGGCCAAGGATGTGATGAGGTGTAAGTGAGGTGGAATAAGTACAAATGATGTGGAGGAAAGACAAGTACTTTGAAAGTACCTTGGGAGATGAGAATATTTCCTCAAAAAGGAACTTCTTGTTCCCAAGTGAGAATGAAAGTGACACTTGAGGAATTTTAGAATTCCTCAAAAATATCCATGGGGAATAGGAAAGTAGTTAGAGAAATAAATGTGAATTAAAAATTCACATGATTGGAAGAATCTAGTGGATAAGACAAGGTTCCCAAAAAGGTAGGATTTTGACACATGTGGGTGATGTGACAGGTCAAAGGTTCTAGAAGACTTTGGCACATGTGAGTGATGTGACAAGTCAAATGTTCTAGAACTTGCATGGGAATAAGGAGCCTTGGAAGGATAAATGTGAATTAAAAATTCACATGGGGAAGAGAGGAGTCTTGGGTGAATAAATGTGAATTAAAAATTCACATGGGAAAGAGGGTCAATGCTAAATATGGAACATGTAAAGGTTGACCAAAAAGGTATGCTAAATGTGGTAAGTTGATTAGATTAAGGTTGTGCAAATACATAGTTAAGGAAATTAATAAGGGATTAGAAGTAAGTGGGAAAAGTTGGAGGGTGTGACATTAATCCCTGATTAAGGGTATGCACATCGTAATCATGAATTAATTAAATTAATCCAGATTAGAAGAGGATTATGGAAGATGTGACAAGGAGAGAGAAAAATGAAGAATTTAAAAAAGGGTCAAATGACTAAATTAAATAAATTGACATGTTTATTTAATTTAGAGAGGGAAGGTGTAAGGTCAAGAATTTAATTGTTAAATTAAATACTTTAGAGACTTTAGGCAAAAAGATGAAATATTAATTAAATAATCATTTAATTAATATTGACGAAATAGATGAATAAAGTAGATGAGTTTGACCATGTGGAAGTGGTCAAATTTAGATTTCTATAGATAGAACAACACTAGACTGACTCAAAAAGCATGGACATCATGTGACCTGAATATTTATAGCTTAAGTTGCGAGATCACAACACCCAAACCATAGTTCCCAAATGTTTAATTTGGTCTAATGTAGCTTGGAACAAAAGCCTGAATATCCAAAAACCTTGAAGGAAATCCTCCAAGGAGTGAAAATAAGGGGCCTCTCTCAAAAGCATACACTAAGTCAAATGGTTTATGATTTGACCATTGTGTTCATTGTTTGTTTGGATGTGTTCTTTTTCTCTAAATCAAGCATAGAATTTGATATCAAGATTGTTTTTGAATGTAATTGGCAAGTTTAACATAAACAAGCATTTACAACCCTAGGGGATATAAAATATTCTTTTAGGTGGGCTGGCCTCATGCTCCGAAAAGATGATTTTACATACCACTTATGGTGCGTGCATGTAGTCGTACTTGGCAAGTAACTTCTCGAAAGTATATTCTGATGAACCACTTCAAAGAATGTTTTTGGATAATAGGGTAGATTCTAAAACAATTTGGCTTTTAGTCATAGTTGTGAATGTGCAAATATGACACTCACCCACTGGCCACTTAAGGCTCTTTAATTGTTCCCATTCCACTTAAGGCATGGGATTAGGTGCAGTCTGTTGTCAACATGGCTTGAAGCTACTTTCTTACGATTTCACAACCTTTGATATAGCCTTCCAGTAAACGTGCTTCAAGACCTTGCAATGAGTTCTCCAGCGGGGGATGTTTCTCAAAGCAAGCCCCCTCTTTAAGGTAAAATTTAAAAGTAAAATGTGAAGCTCAAAAAATTTTTTCGCTCACCTAAGATTGCCCAAAATGGTGTGAGGGGAGAAGAAAAAACACTTTAGCTTGCCAATCATTGAATACACAGAAAACACTTCATAGAAAATTGATTCTTTTTAAACACCTCGAACGATGTTATCCCAAAAAATGTTTGAATAAAGCATGATAAAGTTCTTTTTATTTGCACCAATATGAAGTATTCAGAATATCAATCATTTAAGATAGTAGTGGTGCAAGACAGAAAGAAACATTTGTTTATTTTTTAAGCCCAAATATGATTGTTTCTAAGAAATCAAGCCTAGTTCTAACTTGGTCAACAAAAATTAAAATGGTTTGTGCGTCAACAAAATGGAAATCATTTTGCATTCTTTTTATGCACTAAAATTAAAGTTCCTAATTATGAAAACATGAAATGTGTTCATTTTTAGAGCACCAAAATTGGTTTTTTTTTTTCTTCTTTTTATGAGCACCAAAATAAGAGTTCCTAATGTAAGAAATCTCAAAAATGGTTCAATTTTAAAATCGTTTTGCATTCTTTTTATGCACTAAAATTAAAGTTCCTAATTATGAAAACATGAAATGTGTTCATTTTTAGAGCACCAAAATTGGTTTTTTTTTTCTTTTTATGAGCACCAAAATAAGAGTTCCTAATGTAAGAAATCTCAAAAATGGTTCAATTTTAACACCAAAACCAAATGTGTGTTTGTGTTGTTCTTTCTAGAGCATCAAAATCAAATTTTCCTAAGTTAACTAAAAATGTTTGTGGATCTAGAAATATTTGACCGATCGTCTTCCCTACAAAAATGAGTTAGAGTCATTTAAATCCTACATTCAAATCCATTAGTACCTGTTACACATTCAAAAACAAGCCAACGCTAGCAAAGAAATCTATTACAATAGTGCAAGATCTTTGCACTTGTCTGTCAGAGCAAATGCTTAGAAAAAAATGCAAAACCGCCCCTGTCAGAATCAAATGCTACCCCTTTCAGAATAAAATGTAAGGGTTTGAAAGCAGATGCAAGGAAATTGGTTCAAGTGCATGGTTTCCATGTGAGATGCTCAGTTTTTAGAGAAAATGCACAGTTTTCTTGATAGGCAAGTGCAAACTTTTTCTAGGTAGTGCGTGAAACGTCTTTTGAAAGCTCCCTGAACCGTGCAACTTGAATTTAACTCATGAAAACATTAGTAATGAGGACTTAGGTCCCACTGGGCATGCTAGAATGTGTGAGGGGGGAAATCATAGATGTTTAAACAAAAAAAACATGCTTGAAACGAGAATCTAAGCTAAGATCAAGCACATTAATCTAAGATCTAATCCTACACATACAAAATGAAACTAGGCTATTTGGACACACATTAAGAAATCTATGATTACTAAATTGAATGTAAACAAGAATCACAGTGTTACCATCCCATATTGGAGTGTATTTTCCTGATGTTGGATTGTTCTTATCACCGTGAAGCCTCCATAGTTCGTGAAAAGCTTGATGAATGATGATTGATGTTGGTTGACCGAAGGAATGATTAAGCTCTATCAATGGTGATCTTGTCAGCACTTCATTGCATAAGTTACGTTCATTCTCTCAACATTTTTTGTGAGGAAAGAGGTTTGTTATATAGGAAATGATATTTCGAATTGACGATCATGATTTAACAATGTTGGATCAAGATTAATGGTTGAAAGGTGTTGAGAGGATTTAGACATGAGAATATTGTGCAAAGTTGATTGCACAATTTGTGTGATTGAGGAATAGATTGGCTAGTCATGAATTAGATTGATCAGTCAAGATTTGATTGATCGGTCAGGATTTGATGGTTTAGTTAGGAAATAGATTGATTAGTCGAAAGCATAATTTTCTCAATCAAAAAGTGGGTGAGGAATTATGAATTAATTGATTTAATTAATTAATTCCTTTTTGGAGTTGAACATGCAAATCAAGCTTGACTTTTGCAAACAAAGTTGCATTAGCTTTATTTGATTTTTGATAAATGATTTGAATAGTTTTATTTATTTATTCAAATTTTTGGAGGGAAAGTGTGTTAATTAAATTATCATGTTTTAATAATTCAATTAACTTAGGGGAATAAGATGATTTAGTGACGCAATTAAATAATTGGCATTATTTAATCAATTAGGATGAAATAAGACTAGATTAGGACTTCATTAAATAAATGTAATTTATTTAATTAATCAAAATGATGAAAAAGTGAATTAATTAAATAATGTTATTTTATCTAATTAATAGCAGAATTAGGGTTTTGAGGACTTTATTAAATAAATGAAATTTATTTAATTTGTTGAAAATGATGAAAAAGTGAATTAATTAAATAATGTTGTATTATTCAATTAATAGAGGAAATTAAGGTTTTGGATGTTGTTTGATGTTGTGTGATGTGTGATGTTTTGGGACATTGCAAGATGATTTTGAGATGTTACAGGGTGTTGCGGGATGATTTTGAGATAATTTTGAGATGTTTGAGGACATTGTGGGATGATTCTAAGATGTTTCAGGGTGTTGCGAGATGATTCTAAGATGTTTCGGGGTGTTGTGTGATGATTCTAAGATGTTTTAGGATGATTCTGAGATGTTTCGAGACATTTCAGGGTGATTCTGAGATGTTTCGAGACATTATGGGTTGATTCTGAGATGTTCTGAGACATTACGGGTTGATTTTGAGATGTTCTGAGACATTACGGGTTGATTCTGAGGTGTTCCAAGATATTACAAAATGTTATGGGATGTTTTTCGATGTTGTTTAGGGTGTATGAGAGGTGTTAAGTCAATTTTACATGTCTACAAGTAGGAAACAATACTTGTTTTGCTAAAACAATGAATGTTCTTATGGAAACAACAAGGTTAGAGTATAATAGTAAGTGATAAACTGTTAGCATAGACTTTCTTAGAATATTTATTTTGACAATGAAACGTCAATTAGAATACTTTTTAAAGATTGTAAATCTAAATATTGGCTATTTCAGAGTGTATGCACAAACTTTAACATTAGTAGGCACATATATGTGTATGAACATAGACTTTGTTTATGTACATACACATGCTTGTGACATACCTTCTCTTGTTTTTTAGTAAATTTTAAAAGGGAAAATGTTTAAGATGGTAAGTAGAAAAGGGTCTTAAGAATGATATGACTGATTGTTGAAATACTCTATGAAACCTAGAATCAGATTTCTATTTAGAGTATATATTTGTATTATATTTCTTCTTTTGAAGATATGTGTGAAAGAATATTTTAAACACTAGAACAGAACAATGATACCTTAGTCAACTAGAGCACCTATGGGTAGTTGTTGCTAGAAGTTAGATAGTCGTTATATTAGAAAGTTACCTTCTCGGATGGGTGCCGAAATGGAGTTCAAAGAGTATAGGTTTGCTTTACCAGAACCTATTGTTTGTTGTTGTTGCAACAAACTTATTATGCTTGGCCAAGCAATATGGTTCATTATGTATGTATGAATGAACTCTATGATTTCACTCTTTTCCATTCCTAGCATAGATCTTGCACTTTCTTTTCTAATTTGAAGGTATAAATTGCATGTTGATGTATTTGCATGCACCAAATTCCACCTTACAGGTTGTTCTCTTGCTAAACTTTCCTTGCAGGGTTAGGCATTCTTCAAGTTCAAAGAATACCAGGGAAGCGTAAGCTTCGTGGTTGGGTAGTAAAGCACTTCAACCATGTTCTCGTCCACTAGTGGAGGTGAGCAATGAAGAAGAACCTTAGTTATTCCTAGACTATTATATTCTATGATGTATCTTGATGTTATTCATTCATGTACTTTATGAGAAATGTACTATGTAATGACAATGTAGCCTTAGGTGCCAAGTAAATATTGATATTGTAATTTGACTTTTGAAGTGAATATAAGAATCTTTGACAAATTTTAAATGGACATGTCTAGCTATGACTGAATTTGGCCACTAGTTATGTCTTTTTAATTTGGAGTATATTCATGTGTCAATTACAATAATAATAAAGTAATAATTTGGAATGGGTTATTACATTTGGTATCAGAGCTTAGGGTTCAGCTCTAGGCCTTTTGAGTCTACCATAGTTGACTAGTGTAGTTGACCCTTGACCCAAAATTTGGAAGTCCTAAGAATTGACTGAACCTAAATTGAATGCAGGAATGGGAAGGTCAAAGGTAGGATGAAACAAAGGGAAAACTGTTAGAACCCCACGAAATAATTACATAAAGAAATAAAACACCAAGATGGAGGTTCCATCAGAAATTCCCAATGGTGAGGAAACTATAGTTCAAGCTCTTACATGACTAAAGCTAGAGAGAGAGGCTTGAAGATTGAGGAGAAGCGAGCACCTAAAATCAAAAATCCCCCCACAATTCAGGACTGGCCTCTAGGGTGTGGACCCAATGCACCCTTGTTGACCAAAGAGGAAAAAGAGAGCCTATGTGGTCAACCATCCTCTTATGTAAAGTTTTATGTAAACTCAGATGATGACCCAAAGGAATGTCCTCTATCTAATGCCGAGAAATCAGAGTGATGTAACAAAGAAGCCTATTGTAAATAAGGGTCTATTGACTCACCCTAAATATAAATAAAATTAAATGATATTTTGGTGTATTCAATGAGAGACTCTAAAATTTCTGTATCTTGAATAAATGTGTATGTCTTCTATGTTGAGGGATGTATGCATATGAAAATTATGTGATGTAGCATAAGAACGTTTATTCGTAGAACCTTGTGTTGAGATGCAATAAATGTGATTGTGTTGCAAGATAAGTGTGGGGCATCATGGTGACCACCGGGTAAGATGGGGGTGGTAGTCTCACATGGATCTTATAGAGAAAGAAGTATCACATGGATCTTATAGAGAAAGAAGTCTGAGTGGCACACGAGGACCAGGACTGTAGGAATGCAGAAGGAAATCAAGGAGAGGGTGGTCTAGGGGTAGGTCCATGAGGGAAAATTGAGGAAGAGCTTTGGAAAGACCTCAAAAGAGTAGCGCCACCGAAGTTTGATGGAAAGGCTATCAAAATAGGAGTTGAGGCTTGGATTATAGAAATGGAAAAGTACTTTGGACTTTGTAACCTTTCTAAACAAACTAAGGCAGCATGGGCTATGTATCAACTCTAGGGTGAAGCAGTGACTTGGTGGGATAATGAGAAGTTAGATCAAAACCTATAGCCTGCTAAGATCACTTGGGAACTCTTCCTCCAAGCTTTTAGGAAGAGATGGTTACAACAACTTTTATTTGACAAGAAAGTAACATAATTTCAAAACTTAACCTAGGGAAATATTACTATGATTCAATATTGAGAAAATTTCACTAACCTATTGAAGTATTTGCCTCTATATTAGGGAGATGAACGGTTCCATATCTAGAAATTTATAATAGGAATCAGACCCCACATAGGAGCTGAAGTGGATATGCATGAACCTGATACCATGAATGAAGTCTTTCAAAAAGCCACAATAAGAACAAAAGCTGCCACAATTATCTAATCTTCACACTGAATCATGTTCTAAATCTCATTATGGGAAGAAGAAATTTCATAAGGGAGACAAGAGCCATCAAATTTGTAATCTCAAGAGGGGAAGTGAATCACAGGAGTAGGGTGAAGATGGTAATGGTGGAAAGAACAAGAAATCAAACAAGGGTAAGGGCAAGGAAGACAATAAGCAGAAGGGATTTAGAGAGGACAAGCCAGGAGGTTGCAAAGGGCCTTGTGATGGATGTTATACTTGTGGAGGAGACCATTATGCCTCAAATTTTCCTCAGCGGTCAAAGCCACGAAAGGAAGGAAGCTACTAACAGACTCACTAGATCCATGTTGCAGTGGACAATAGGTAGTTAGAGTTTCAAGCTTCACTAATTCAACTAACGGGTAAGCTCTATGGCCAATCTGTCTCTATCTTAATTGATACTAGAGCTATTGAATGTTCCATAGATCCTAGAGTAATAGCTAAGATACCCATTAGACCTGGATACATGGAAAACTCATGGATAGTCCAGTATGGTAATTGAGCAGAGCGGAGGGTAGATACCTATCTCTTTTGCAGTGAGTTATAACTTCCAACCTTTCAAACTTAGGTCAACTTATATGTGGCACCCTTAGGATCATATGATGTGAAGATAAGGTGGTCAATTATCTGGATGATTATGGAAACCTGATTGAGGTTTATGGAATGTAGAGACCCTTAGAGCTTAGACAGATTTCTGCAATGTAGCTCAAGAAAGCTCGATGAAAGGGGTGTGTGATTTACATAGTGCATGTTAGTAATCTAGACAACAAGGAGCCATATTTAGATGATTATCTTATTCTCAAGGAGTTCCAAGATGTATTCCTTGATGAACTTACAAAATTACCTCTGAAGCGGGAATTCAATTTTTCTATCGACCTAGTTCTAGGAGTTGAGCCTCAATCCAAGGTACCCTATCAGATGACTACCACAAAAATCTATGATTTGAAGGCCTAGCTAATGGAATTATTGGATAAGGGACTCATAAGACCTAATGTGTCTCCTTGGGGAGCATCAATTATTTTTGTGAAAAAGAAAGATGGAACTTTGCATATGTGTATAGATTATTGGATGTTGAACAAGGTTACCATCAAGAACCTATATCCACTCCCGAGGATTGAAAAATTATTTGATCAAATGAAGGGGGGATGGTGTTCTCTAAGATAGATCTCAAGATAGGGTACCATCAATTGAGGATTAAGGAAGAATATATTCCATAAACTTCCTTTAGAACTTAGTATGGACATTACAAGTTCATAATGGTACCTTTCAGTTTGACTAATGCATTAGCAGCCTTTATGAAGCTTATGAATAGCATATTCAAAGATTGCTTAGATGATTTTGTCCTAATTTTTATTAACGACATTCTAGTCTATTCAAGTACTATCGAAGAACGTGATAAACATTTGAGGATAGTTTTCCAGTAGTTGAGAGAAAGGAAACTCTTGGGGAAGCTATCCAAGTGTTCATTCTATCAAGACAAAGTACACTATTTGGGACATATCATTTTAGTGAAAGGAGTTTTCATAGACCCAGAAAAGATCAAGCCGATCATGGAATGGCTAGTGCCTCAGAATGTGTCAAAAGTCTATAGCTTCATGGGCCTCGTAGGATACTATAGGAAGTTTGTGCAAAGGTTCTCCTAGATTGCATATCCTATTACCTCACTCTAAAGGAAGGGAATGTGGTTTGAATGGACCGAGAAATGTGAGCAAGTATTCCAATTCCTAAAGGAGAGGGTCACTACAAAACCAGTGCTGACTATCCTTGATCTTAATGGGAGATTCACAATAATCACAGATGCTTCATGAGAGGGATTGGGAGAAGTATTAATGTAGGAAAAACAAGTGGTAGCATATGAATCGAGGAAACTAAAGCAGCACGAAGTGAACTATGCGCCTCATGATTTGGAATTGGAAGCTATAGTTCATGCTTTACAGATGTGGAGGAATTACCTTTTGGGAAATTCGTTTGAACTCAAAATATACCACTTGGGGTTGAGATACATATTTACCTAGCCAAACCTTAATGCACGACAAAGAAGGTGGCTAGAATTCCTTAGTGAGTATGACTTCAAAATTGAATACATAAAAGGGAAAGAGAACAGAGTGGTTGATGCTCCTAGTAGATGAAGACATATGACAACCATGATCTCAACAAGTTCTAACTTGAGACAACAAGTAATTCAGAATCTGCTAGGGGATGAGCACTACGAGAGAGTGAAGAGCGCCCTAGAAAAAAATCCTTTGGATCATTAGTTCGATGGGTAAGAAATCAAACCAGATGGTATTTTGAGGTGCCAAAGGAGAATGTATATTCCTGACTCTAGAGAGCTAAGAAATTTGGTTTTAGAAGAATTTCACAATGCACCTTATTCAGGACACCCGATGTATCTAAGATGATCGCAAATTTGAAGACTCTATAATATTTTCCTAAACTCAAGAAGGATGTAGTGGAGTACGTAGCCAAATGCTTGGAGTGCTAGCATGTCAAGGCTGAGCATGCACACCCAACCAGGTTATTGTATCCTCATGACATACCTGAGTATAAATGGCAGGTGATCAGTATGGATTTTGTATAGGGGTTGTTGTTGAGAAAGAATAAGCATGATGTTATCTTGGTCATGATTGATAAGTTGACCAAGGTTGTGCACTTCATTCTAGGAAACCTTAAGGATGGATCATTGACCTTGGCTAAGAAATTTTTTCAAGAGATCTTTCGTTTACATGGGGTGCCAAGGACTATCATTTCTGATAGGGACACACGAATGACATCAAAGTTTTGGATAACCTTGAATTGAGGACTAAATTGAATTTCAACTTGTCTTATCATCCTCA
This sequence comes from Sequoia sempervirens, assembly GCA_007258455.2. Taxonomy (NCBI): domain Eukaryota; kingdom Viridiplantae; phylum Streptophyta; class Pinopsida; order Cupressales; family Cupressaceae; genus Sequoia; species Sequoia sempervirens. The sequence continues at coordinate 434,680,263 of VDFB02058242.1, read as the reverse complement.
GACTGATGGGCTGATAGAGAGGGTGAATCAGGTAGTCGAAGACCTCCTCCAAATGTATTGTATGGACCAACAATATAGGTGGGAAGAATATTTTCCTTTGGTAGAGTTTTCTTACAACAACTCCTATCATACATCCTTAGGCATGGCACCTTTTGAATCTTTGTATGGGAGGAAGTGGCATACCCCCATCAGTTGGAATAAATTGGAGAACATGATCATAGTAGGACCTGAAATGCTTAAAGAAATGGAAGAGCAAATGTGGGTCATTAAGAGAAGATTGAAAGAGGTGGCAAACTGACAGAAGAGTTATGCCAACAAGAACCAAACCCTTAGATAGTTTGCAATAGGGGACAATTTTTTCTTGAGAGTTAAACCTCATAAAATTTCTATTGCATTTGGAAAGTCTTCCAAATTGGCCCCAAGATATGTGGGACCGTTTGATGTCTTGGAAGTGATTAACCCAGTTTCTTATAGACTAGCTTTACCACCTACTCTGGCTCGACTTCATAATGTGTTTCATGTGTCTTTTCTTAAACCATATCATCCTGATGTGACTCATGTACTTGATTGGCAATCCTTGTAGTTACAAGATCCAGGAGTGGTGCTAGTGGAGCCCATTAGAATCCTAAATAGACGCAACATTAAGTTACAGAGCAGAGATATTGCTCAGTATAAGGTCCAATGGGACCAATATTCAGAGGACAGTGCTACTTGGGAGGATGCAAAAGAAATATAATGCTCATTTCCGCACTTGCTTTCTTGAAAAGAAACTAAATAATTTATAATAAAAAAAAATGGATTGAGAAACTATGATATTTCATGTGATGTTGAAATAGACATATATTTTGATGAGATGTTGAAACAGACATATATTTTAAAATGATTTTGAAATAGACATATAATTTGATGAGATGTTGAAAAAAACATATATTTTTAAATGATGTTGAAATAAACATATTTGATGAGGTGTTGAAATAGACAGAAATGCTCAGAATTTGATATGATGTTCTTTTATTCAACTTATTAGACATTGGGACGATGTATCTTCCAAGAGTGGAAGGATGTCTGCATATTTATTTAAATATGGAAACTTAAATTATTGATGAAATTTAATAATATATTAAATTGAGATTCTGGAATATTCAAAAATTGAATGAAAGGAGTTGACTGATGTTGACTTTGTGAATCTTTGAAAATTATTTTATGTCATCAAGAATTGAACATTACTAATCAAATTGCAAGTGCAAGTGTGTGCAATTGTAGGGTGATAGGTTGAAGGATGAGAACACGGTTGAAGTAGGATTATTTAGCTAGATTGATTGGTAAGCTAGTTGGAATCTAGGTGCACACACCATAAATGGATGTTGACTTGCATTTGATTAAATGGATGTTGAATTGCATTTGATTAAATGGATGTTGAATTGCATTTGATTAAATTGATGGCTAACCCTTGAATGTGTAAAGTTTGCATGCATGGGATAGGATTGAAAGCCCTCATGGGTGATTTGATATATTTATACCCTTGATGCTTAGGGAGAAGATACCCAGCCAAAGAGATTGGTCGATCCTAAGTTACTGTTGTTGTTCTATTTTAGCCTGTATAGGCATTAGACATTGTTGAACTTAAAGCTTTTGTGCTATCTTTCACTGAGGATTTCCTCAAGAAATTCATCATTAGACATGTTGAACTTAGTTTCTCTATATCATTTAAATCACTCATGGTATTTCCAGTGATGAAAGTGTTCAAGATCTAGATACTAGGAATTTTGTCCATATGATTGAAACTAGGCTATTTGAATTATTTATTTTCAGTTCATAATGTAAAACCAGTTATGTATTAAGTAGTGAACTTTTACTTGTAAAGTGATCGTGTAGCATGTAAAAAACTTGAGATCAACTAACTGAGTAAACGACATTATTTGTCTTTATTTACAATCTGTTTAGTTTAAAACAAAAATTTATTGAAGTAAATAGTAGATATTCTTGTGCAAACAACTTTGTTTTGTTGAAAAGATATTATTATAGCTAGAAACAACTTGCTTTATAACTATTTAGAAGGAAACATTACTTATTGGTTAAAAAATAAGTGTTTGTATGTAAACAACCTGATTTGATGACTGTTTAGCATGTAAACAACTTTATTTATGACTGTTTAGTAGGAAACTGTACTTGTTTTTTTAAAACAATAAATGTTCATATCTAAACAACTTTATTTCATGACTTTTTAGCATGTAAATAGCTTACTTTATGATTGTTTAGTAGGAAATAGTACTTGTTTTGCTAAAACAATGAATGTTCTTGTGGAAACAAGGTTAGAGTATAACAGTAAGTGAGAAACTATTAGCATAAATTTGCTAGGAATATTTATTTTGACAATGAAACATCAATTAGAACACTATTTAAAGATTGCAATATGAATAATGGCTATTTTAGAATGTATCCACAAACTTTAACATTAGTAGGCACATATATGTGTGCACATAGACTTCATGTATGTACATACACATACTTGTGACATACCTTCTTTTGTTTTTTAGTACATTTTAAAAGGGAAAATGCTTAAGATGTTAAGTAGAAAAAGGTCATAAGAATGATATGACTGATTGTTGAAATACTCTGTGAAACCCATAATTGGATTTTTGTTTAGAGTATATATTTGTTTTTTGTTTCTTCTTTTGAAGACATGTGTGAAAGAATATTTTAAACACTAGAACAAAACAATGATACCTTAGTTGATTAGAACATCTATGTGTAGTTGCTGCTAGAAGGTAGATAGTTTTTATATTAGAAAGTTACCTTTCGAGACGGGTGTTGAAATGGAGTTCAAAGAGTATAGGTTTGCAGTATGGTTCATTATGTATGTATGAATGAACTATGTGATTTCACTCTCTGCCATTCCTAGCATAGATCTTGCACTTTCTTTTCTAATTTGTAGATAGAAATTGCACATTGATTTATGGGAACACACCAAATTCCACCTTGTAGGTTTTTCTCTTGGTAAACTTTCCATGCAAGGTTAGGCATTCTTCAAGTTGGAACAATACTGGGGAAGTGTAAGCTTCGTGGTTGGGCGGTAAAGTGCTTCAACCATGTTCTCATCCACCAGTGGAGGTGAGCAATGAAGAAGAACCTTAGTTGTTCCCAGACTATTATAGTCTATGATGTATCTTGATGTTATTCATTCATGTACTTTATGAGAAATGTACTATGTAATGACAATGCAGCCTTAGGTTCCAAGTAAATCTTGATATTGTAATTTGACTTTTGAAGTGAATATAAGAATTTTTGACTCATTTTAAATGGACAGGTGTAGCTATGATTGACTTTAGCCACTAATTATGTCTTTTTAATTTGGACTATATTCATGTGTCAATTACAATAATAATAATAAAGTAATAATTTGGAATGGGTTATTACACATTGAGAGCTTGGAGGATTACATTCCAGGTCCATGTTCTTTTACTAGTGTTGATATAATTTTGTACCTAGGCTCTAAGAGCCTCTATACTTTTCAAGTTTCCAATTGGATCAAATTCATCAAAATTCGACCATGGCGGTGTTTCAACATGAAAGGTTTGCAGATTGGGAAATAAACTGGATGATCCTGATGAATTTTCAAAGTGTCATAGGTTGCCATTGGCCATGTGCACCTTTGCTTTGTCCTGATGTATGATCTTGTTTACTCTATATTTTCCTAATATAGGATCCCATTCTTTGAGAGTTTCAGGTTCCTTCATTCTAGGATCAAGAAAACCTTTAGTAGCAACTTGTATATTTTAAAAATTGGTGCTACTTGAGGGAAATTTAAGTACTTTAGTAGGTGGTAGTGAGGGAATATAAGACTGAAGATTATGAGATTCATTTAAAATAGTTTGATCAACACGATCAAGTTTCTGAACCATGATATCTTGATATAAATCCTATTTTTGTTGGATTTGTTAGAACTGTAAAATTTTGAAAATTTTATGGTTGTTTGTACCCATAAGCTTCCTAAGAAGCCCACACCATGAGTACAAAAATTTCCTTTTCGTAACATTTTTCCCATGTTTTAGTTGTTTTTGGTCTTTTGGTCCAATAGAATTCATTTAACCCTGAGTATTTCAATGTATAAATCATATCGGCAAGAGATGATGAGGGTCTCCCTGATCCATAAAGAATTTTATACTAATGTATATCTTTTTCAGTCTATCGACAAGAGGTTGGGAATGTCTTACCGATATGATTTCATCTAAGGATACACATCGGGAAGATGCAGTTCATAGTCACAGCGACAAAATGATTTTATAGGCAAGATAATGTTCATCGGGTTGAGTCATATCAAGCACATATGTGTCTTACCGATAGAAGCACAGAGAACTATATCGGCCAAACTTGGGCTGTCGGAGTGAAGTCCTGCAACATTCATCTAGTCTTTTCGATTCTGTCGATAGTATAATGTTATCGGGGTGAGTTCGAGGAAGTCTTGCCGACCCACCATGTCACTATGACATAATTACATCGGTAGAGGGACTTAGCAATATTCATGGTCTCACCGATAACGAAATTCATCAGCAAGACAGACTTCATTGGAGAGAGATAAAAAGGTCACACTGAGTGTTCTTCCATTGGCAAGAAAATCATTATGTCTCGGCGATCAGAATTGACAAAAGAAACAGACTGAAGGAAATTTTTTGGCAAGACACGATGTAAGCGGAGAGTGTCTGCGTGACGCCCAATGTCATAGCGATAAGTTTGCATCGATGAAAGTCATAGCGACATACTCAAGACTGAAGGGACAGAACTGTCGGGGAGACTCAAAACATTGGTGAAACTGCAAGACATCATAGCGGTATATGATCAGATAACAGTCGGAGAGACACAAAACATTGGGGAAACTACATGATGTTTTCGCAAGTGTTTAATGAACATTGGTAAAAGCCTGAGTAAACGGATTGCCCAGATTTGAATACGAAAGGACATGTTGTTGATATATAAATACCAATTTTTAACAGTGAATGGAGGGGGATGAAATAAAAAAAATACAGAAAATTACAATGTTTAACAATTATGAGACTATGATGCATGTTTGAAACAATGGAGATTTCAATGGAAGTCATTTGATTTGGTGGCTGATTTATGGTATCAATTGTTTGTTTTTTTAATTGAAAGTATTGTTGAAGTTGTCTCCAAGGTTGATGTTTTCTACTTATTTAAACTGATATATCAAAGATATTTTTCAGTTTATCAGTGCACACTTGTTGTATTTGTATGGTTTGATTAATTGGTTCTTTCAAGGAAAGATTAAATCCTTTTAGTCAATCATAGTAATTAGGGAATCTCATTTGGATAATTAAGAAAGGATTGGTAATCATATTCTTGCATGTTTATACAAGTTATAAACTCAAATTTATATTCCAAACAATTAGAGTATCTACCAGAAAGAAGTTACTTATTTCAGATCTTTCATTTGACTCCACACACCCAATAAGGCACTAGTCTCTACCATTCTAATGTTTAGTCTCATTCATTTTTACACATGAACATATTAGGTTTTAGCCTTGATATTGCTATACAATCTATACCAAAATAAAATTTATTTATCCACTCCCATTTGCCATTGTGGATGAATTATTTTAGGAAATAAACACAAGCCAAGTCTGCCTCATTCATATAGGTATACCCGCCTAGGTCTAGCAACAACAAAAGAGAAGAAGGTTCAAATCATTTGGCCTTGTCTATTACCCTGAAACGTATCAAGAGATTGGCAACCTCTTGAGGTATTCTTACCCGCGTTTTTGAGAGCTAACAGGATCCGAGTAACTTGTTGGCTAATAGTGGTGGTTTGGGATTGAATAACATATGTTCATCAACAAATCCTATGAGGTAAATGTTATATTATGAGATTCACTTGTAGGTTGCATAGATGGGATCACTACAACAAATCCCTATGATTTGCTCCATTTTTTGCTCTATTTTTTATTCCACCCACTATTTTAATGTATTTTTTGCAATTTTATGAAAATGTCGGCGCTATTTATCGGAATGGCACTATTTTTAGCGTTTATTTGCATCGATCAGGACAAGTCGGCACTAGTTTTGGCGCTATTTTTTTCCGAAATTAGCGCCGCTTTGAGCGCCGATATTAGCTTTGAGTGTGGCGCTACCGTTAGCGCTGCCATTTTCTCTGAGTTTAGCTTTGAGTTTAGCGCCACTTTTAGTTCCAACTTTAGCTTCGAGTTTAGCTTCGGGTTTAGCACTGGTTTAGACACCCCTATGTCAAAGAGACTTATTTATATGTCTCATCGATGATGTAAAATAGTGAAATGTCAACAAGATATGGGCATATCGAGGAAAGAATCACTTATGTCACATCAACAAGGTATATCTACAAGTGCTTGGAAAAACACAACTCTTGGATATAACAAAGTAATGTCGATGAGACATTGAGATATTGGTAAGACAAATAAGATTGTCTCATCGACACTCTTCAAGTAATGATCAAAAGCATACACCACTAGACTATCGTGAAGGTGAGCAACATATGCAGTAGAGCGATATACACTGCAACCTCGCAGCTAGAAGCCTTGAGCAAGGTGGTAGTGTGGTAAATAGCATAAGGGAAGGGAAAAACACCACCATACCACAACGGGTATAATAAGAGATGATGGTAGTACGGTAATCGTGGCATCGTTATAATTTACAACACTAAATGCAGAAAATCACATCAGTCACAATCCATTTGAATAAATCATTTAAGTAATCAAGAATATAGGCTGCCAAAATACTCTAAATTTTTTGTCAAAATCTTATTTTCAAGCATAACCTGCTAGAATGGAGTTTTCATTTTAATAAACATACAATAAAACCTTTGTTGAAACCTTATTTTCAAATGTAGCCCGCCAAAATGGAGAAGTGTTTCAGTAAAGAATGACAAAGAATGGTAAGGAGATGTGTGTGATAGGAGGCATAGGATTCATTGGTGTTTATCTCATTCCTGCTCTGATCAACAAGGGTTACAATGTTCGCGCTATTGTTTGTAATCCAGGTATTTAATTGACATATGTTTGCATAATCTCAAATTCCTTAAGATGCTTTTGAAGTATCAATGTATCCTATATAGGGTTTAGAATGACTTCTTTTAATTTGAAAAAATAAATCAGATGCTTTTGAAGTATCAATGTGTCCTATATAGGGTTTAGAATAATTTATTTTAATTTTTTTTTTTTTAAAAATGATGTATTTTTTTGTGATTAGATAATGTGGAGATTTCCTAAATCTTCCCTAGCACAATGTCCTCTTTCGCACTGTGTTCATTACTCCAGCTGCTAGGGTTTTGTATTTGACATCTTTAATATCTTCATGATAGTGGCTTTTAAATAGATCTCAGTCTTTGCTTTAATCTTTATCATGGTAACCCTTGAGTTCCATAATCCACCTTCAATCTCTTCTAAGAAGGTTGTCTTAAGCTAGATTGCATAGTATTCATATAAAGCAAGTCCTTCATACCTGCCATTGTTCCAAACCACCACTCACCGCCTTACTTAAAATGTTGCCTCCATAAGCACAATAGCATGTTTTAAAATCATGGTTACCAGTGATTGACCATTAAAGTCACTACTTTCATCAGAATATAATGAGATTTTTGTCTTCAAACTTAAGGCATTATGCAAGATAACATTGTGAATTGGTTGTTGTGTACAATTTGATTTTCTTGTACATTTACTGCTTTGCTAACTACCTTTAAGACTGGATATTGCACCATCAACTGCAATCTCAAACAACTCACTCACTGTCACTTGAATATTCCTTTCATGAACATCGTTATATAAAATGAAACTATTCCCTATAGATTGCATACTTACTTACTAATATAGGGGACTCATTGTTTCATGGTATTTTGAGTTTTATTTAGAAGGGGTTAATATGTGGCATTTTTATGTGCAGGAATAATAGATTGTGATGCAACGTTTGGGTATGGACGGTTCAGGAAAAATTGGATTGCTATCGGTGTCATAACTAGGTTGGATTATACCTTGAGCTGGTGTAAAACACTTCTGGGTGTTTTCGCTCCGAAGCTGAACTTGTTTGTAGGAATTTCCAAATATCTGACAGAGGAAGTTCCTACATTATAAAGATAAAATCATCAATCTTCTTATCTAACTTCTGATATAATTTGAGGTTGTGAATATTGAACAGAGAATGTTCCTATATTCTAAAGATAAAATCATAAATTTTATTGGTCCAATTGGAGATCCAATTTCAGGTTGTGAAGCTCTAACAGAGAAAGTTCCTACATTCTAAAGATAAAATAATAAATATGTTTGGTCCAATTGGAGGTCCAATTGTAAGGATTTGTCTTTTTAATTATACTTTCTAACATTTGTCTTGATACAAATTGTTACTTTAGAATTGTGGTATTTATTTTCTTCAAAAAAATTCAACCCTCATTTCAGGGAAGAGCTCCGAAGATGGTTCCTTCAAATGGAGACTACACTTTTCCACTATAGGTTCCATCTAGAAACACTAGAAGCTTAGGTATTGTCATACTCAGGTACAACAGAGTTTGAGGTTACCTTGTTCTCCTTGATACAAAATGTTGTCCTTCAATCCCTCTTATGCAACATTCACTATTATGGACTTCATCATTGTACCTTTCATGCATTCAATTTAATTTGTTATGTGGAAACATGTTGTCTCTGTCTTTGCAAGTGATGAGTATTGTGTAAGCTTTTAATCTACATGACTGTCCCTCATGTTCAATTCTTGTGACTACTATGATGCTTGGGGTTGCTTACTTTTAACCAAACTGTTAATGAAAACTATCTTGGAATCCTTGATGATCAATTTTGTCAGAATCATGGATATGTTGATAGTGGAATTTTCTTATTAATAAGGATAAATCTTTATCAATAAGGAGATTACCCCTTACCAACATACTCCACTATCCTTGCAAATATTGATCTTTAATGCTTCATGATGGTTTACTTGTGATTATCCTTCTTAAATGAAACAATAGGGCAATAGGCTAGGCTCAACCCTTGTGGGAGCCGCATTTCACCCCACATGTTGTAACCAGATAAACAAAACAACCTAATTGTATCTATACCTGCACAATGAGAAAAACATGTTAGATAAAACCGAGCATATGATAGATATGTTTGATAACTTTCTTGTTTTCCTATACATCCATTGTATGCAAGTTATTTGAATGCACATAATGATCAAATTATATGTTTATAGATGTATGCACATATTTTGACTGGTGATCCTTAATTTCTCTAACAACACTCTTCTCACTCAAATGCAAGGAACCTAGGAGTAGCAAGGAAGACATCAACTTTGAGGCTTAGACAAGTGGGAAGACTAAAGATGATGCAGAATAAAGAAACTAAGATTCGTCATTGAGGCAATGATGGGTCCCCTTTCTCTTTATGTGCATTTTTCTCTTTTGTATCTATAAATGTATATTTTTTCGATTATATGCGTTCAAATAGTCAGTTCCACGGATTTTGTGGAGCAACATACATTTACATTATAAAAAAAGACTACATTTTTTAAAGGATTGTGCAATCTTTCCAATATTATATGCATTTGCATAAATTCAATCTAGTAATGTAATCTTCTTATTTTGTTTATGCACATGAATGTAATGTAGTAGAAATAAAAATGTACCTTACTCTTCATTTGAAAATCACAAAATCTCTACCTGATTGAACTATTAACTTTTGTGTCTTCATGAACATATGTTGATACAAAATGAATGGAAGAAGCATCCAAGTAATCCTAAATTTTTCTGCCAACAATTCATACCAAAGATTGAACAATTTAAGGATATTGCAATAGGTAATTTGTATCGACACAAATAATATTACTGAAGCATTTCAAAGTTTAGGCCATAAGAATCATCCTTTTTTAAACATGGATTGTGTTGTAGCCAAAATTCCATCCTAATTATTTTTGCATACTTCCATTTTCACTCATCTCTTACATCCCCCATATGCATAAAATTCTTGTCATAATAACTTAAATTTAATAAAATCCCTCACATGAGCTTCCAATTAAAACCCTTGATCGCAACATCAAAGTGTATTCCTCCTTTGAAATACTCCTATGATAGCTCATAGCATATCTCCAAGACAACACCATGTTGATGAGAGTCCCTCCAAAGTCTCCTTGACATTAGCACAAAGCACAGATCAAAAATGTAGATGAGACACCCCTATGTCAAAGAGACTTATTTATATGTCTCATTGACGATGTAAAATAGTGAAATGTCAACAAGCTATGGTCATATCGAGGATAGAATCACTTATGTCACATCGACAAGGTATATCTACAAGTGCACAGTGAAACACAACTCTTGGATATAACAAAGTAATTGTCGATGAGATAGTGGCATATCGGCAAGATATTTTAACTTGTCTCATTGACACTGGCAACCAACATTGGAGGAACATAAGATCTAATGTCGATGAGACATTGAGATATTGGTAAGACAAATAAGATTGTCTCATCGAAACTCTTTAAGTAATGATCAAAAGCATACACTGCTATACCACTGGGAAGGTGAGCAACATATGTGGTAGAGCAGTATACATCGCAACCCCACAGCAAGAAGCCTTGAGCAAGGAGGTAGTGTGATAAATAGCAGAAGGTAAGGGAAAAACACCACCATACCGGCACATCAAAGAAACAATGAGCATTTTAATTAAAAGTCTCTTCGATAGTTATGAAATGATGATTAGTTCGATTGATGTGACTAACTAAAATATCAATGAGACTACTGCTATTAATGAAGAACTTGATCATAAAGGTGGCGCGAGTGCCATTTATGAACCAGGGCTGGATGAAGTGTCCTGAAATTTGATAAATACGGCCTCAAAGAAGTTGAAATCACTATGAATTGTAATTGAAGGATTTGGAGAACCAAGTTGGACGGTGGTAGGCAGCTGGAAATTTGCAACATTTATCCAAGTGGTCTAGACTCAACTCAAATTATTTTCTCAGTATGTAGATGAAAGCATTGCATGAGTAGGGTTGAGATGGAAAAAACCCCAGGCAAACATAAAGCAAAAAAATAGAAAACTAAAGCTAGGCAATTGAATCAAGACTTAATCGATCAGTGTCCTAGGTCTGGGCCAAAATCTAGAAGAATAGCATAGCTTAAACCATCGTGTGTGACATTACAAGATTAATAGAAAAATATGGGAGATGTATGGACTCCGTGTAGGGGTTACGACCTCTTTATTTATCATTATAGGAAGAAATTCTGGCATAGCCCAGTGTCAAACCCATGGAATTTGAATTTGGGTAAACTTGTAGTACCCAATGTCTGTGAACATAGAGTTAATCAAGGTGTTGGAAAAGAATTACAATCTAAAGACGAGAGAAATTCATTTGCCTGATGGGTCACAGTTCATGGTCATAAAGCCAGATTATATTTCCATAATTTTTCAGCTAGACACTTCCCTGAAAATAAAATTACAAATTAGAGATTTGTTGGAGGAATACCGCACCATGGACACAAGTTACAAGAGGTGGAAATTACCTCTACATAGGGTTAAAGGTGTGTGTAACCAAACTATGAGGTTCTCTAGTGAAGATAAGCCCCCATTCTCTGTGGCTTTGTTTGAAGAATACTTTCGATGCACTTATTACTCAGTTGTTCAAGTACTGGGAATTGATGTTCCTGAGAACATGACAATTTCTCCCATGGTTTTAGCCACAGACATCCAGAGCCATAATGCACAACCCTATGATTATACAAAGTATTTATCGGAGGCCATCAATAATGCCCTCAATATCAGCAAGAATAACAGTGAAGCCATTAATTTCAAGCACTATTCTCTTTTCATGCACATGATATTATACGAAGGGCAGGTGATGTGGATATGGGGTGAGGAATTAAGAATAAAAGACTTAGATAATGATGTAAATTCAAGGCCTATACAAATGTGGACATATGTGTGGGACAACAGGTGTGGGGGGTCCCACTACCTATATTTTGAGGAATATTTTGTCAAACCACTATACAAGATGCTCAGCCACAAATGTGACTACAACCTCTCCCCAAAGATCTTAAGATTTCTCCGACCAAAAGATATGGGTCATGAAGCAGGGATAAATCACAATTGGGGGGACTGGTACATGTTTAGGGATTGTACTGTTAGAGTAAAGGTTTTAACTTAATTATGTCAATTAAGTTACCTTTATTCCTCTCTTAAGATTTCACTTTAGTTTGCATATTGTGACATTTAATAATTATATTAATTATTAATTATTATAATTATTATAATTCTACCTATTAGGGTTTCTTTAGGGTTGCAAAATATCCTTTTATAAGGATTGATCATTGTATTTTATCTCTCTCTGATTAATACATTTTCAGCTTTCAGAGCACCCTTGCTTTTTTTGTCTTGAATGTCTTCTTTATGTGACAGGTTATTTGCATGCAGGTGATCTTCGGGGTCTGTGAGGTTGGATTTCACAACTTCAACATGGTATTAGAGCTCCAGATCTATGGATGCCTATTTGTTTTTTGAATATTTTAGCTTACAGAGTTTTTTTTTTTCTGTGCAAGCGTTTCATTCCTGGTATTTTTTGCCAGATCAGAGGGGTTTAAGATCATTTTTTGAGAAATTTTGACTTTGATCTCTCAAAAAGTGCATGCTAGAGCAAAACAGACCTCATAGATGTGCTCAGAAGGCCCAAAAACCCCTATTTTCATATAAAATATGATAAGGTTTTCTAAAAATTTATTTTTTAGTGTTTTTGGGGAATCTAAAAAAAAATCTAGAAAAATCCGTATGATTATACGGATCCGTACGGACACATCATTTTTCGTTCCATATTTTTAGTGTCTGCATCAATTTTGAGCTGTCTAGATTTTTGTGCCATTTTGCATCAATTTTTGTGCCCTTTTGATTTCTATGCTACCTCGATTTTCGTGCCATGAAGGTACAGCAGAATATTTTATTAATTTTGTAATCTTCAAATTAATAAAATGTTTGGTTTAAAGCCTAAATGAGCATATTTAGTAAAATGGTCATATTTTGAGCATACGGTGTCAGTTTTCGAAAATGAGATATCGTCAGAAAGCTGGTTCTGGTGCCGATTTGATGGTGTAGGTGTGGTTTCTGGATTTTTCCGTTTTGATGTTTTTTCCTCAGTCAAAGTCAGATGATGGTTTTTGCACTCTAGGGGGCATAACTTTTGCGTCTAAGCTTCGTTTTACGCAAACGAATAGGCGTTAGAAAGCTGGTTCAGTGCTCTGCACAATGATCAAACTTATTTTCCTAAATTCTACCCCAAGTATATTTTATTCAACATTTTGTGTGTTCACAGTTTTCTTAATTACTTGGACGTTTTGGCACTTGGGAACCTCTTATTTGCATCATTAGGCTCTATTTCATCTTATCTACATGTTGTAAGGTCATTTTTCTCATATTTTTTAATTTGAAGAGTTATCATGGGTTTTTCTACTCACCCTTTAGTTGTAATTTTGGAACGGGGTAATTATGAGTCATGGGAAAAGGGCATACTTACACATTGTAGGTGGCTTAATATTTTTCCTTATTTGTATGATCTAATACTTGAACCAACCACTTTAGAGGGAAAACTAGCTTGGGATATCATTAGAGATCACATAGTAGGACTTATATTGTCTAATGTTGATGATGACACTGTGTAGGCTATATCAGACATTGATTGTCCCCACCCACTTTGGACACGTCTTTGGGAGATCTATAGAGACCCCAATATCTCTCCATTCCCAGAGGATCCTACTTCAGATTGTCCCTTACCCATTGCTTGGAGAGATAATACACCCTTTGATCATGATACTTTAGAGGAGCTTGAGTATTTAGACACCCTTACATGTTTTGATGGATCAGAGGCTTGTCTCACAGTTCCTACTCTTCAGACTGAGATTATGCATGTATCATCTATTGTTCCTGATGACATCAGTATCGCCACATTGGCCCCTATGGATTTAGTTCAACATCATGACTATCTTGGTCATTCATTATCTACTACATCATGGGATTCTTATCTTGTAGACACATTCTTGTTTGTTGAGTCTCACACTACAGATCTTGAGGATTATTTTGAGAACATTCATCTCCTCTACCTTGACAGTCAGGATATCACTGTACACCCACCATTATCCGTGCATTCAGAGGTTGCATTTCAAGATTCTCCACATCAGTTTGGATTTGGCATCATTTGTTTCAGTTCAGACAAAGAGATTCTTCAGCATCCTATCATGGCACACATCTTGAGACAGATTGGTTCATCACTCTTCACAGGGTTTCTTCGACATCGTCCTTTGGATCTGTTTCTTCCCAAGGGGAGGAATATTATCTACCGCTTAAGGATATTCTTTTGGATTCTACATCAGGCATCTACCATTGCGACAAGATTTTCTTCATTGTGGGGGGGCCTTCTTGTCTCTTTATATCTCTCCTATGGAGATAATTGTATATGTACTTATATGATAGAAGTTGTCTATGGTGGGTATCATGTAATCCACCTCCTATCCTTCTTTCATTAGTACATTTCATTCTTTTCTTTTCTCTCTTTTGGGGGGGAGTTTTGTTCCCATGAGGTTTTCTCCCTTTCTCCACTTTACAGAGATTTGGTTGTATTCGGGTACCTGATCAGGCCTAATTGCCGAGAACCTTATTTTCTTTCATGCATTGTAGTTACCTTTGCTTTCTTGCACATGTTTGTAGCTGCACTCTTGCTCATCTTAAGGGGGGGTGTTAGAGTAAAGGTTTTAACTTAATTATGTTAATTAAGTTACCTTTATTCCTCTCTTAAGATTTCACTTTAGTTTGCATATTGTGACATTTAATAATTATATTAATTATTAATTATATTAATTATTAAATGTCTACCTATTAGGGTTTCTTTAGGGTTGCACAATCTCCTTTTATAAGGATTGATCATTGTATTTTATAACTCTCTCTGATTAATACATTTTCACCTTTCAAAGCACCCTTTGTCTTTTGTCTTGAATGTCTTCTTTCTGTGACAGGTTATTTGCATGCAAGTGATCTTCGGGGTCTATGAGATTGGCTTTCTCAACTTCAACATGTATTGTTATCAAGGTTTATGGATTTGAAGTTGCACCTTATTTTTTGCCTAAGACTGCGCCATAAAGAGTTGCTTATTTAGAGATCATAAGGAAATTGTCATTTTCATCTTTCATGCATTTAAAGAGCTATGGGAGGTAGACTTTTATGCCTTCCACTTTATGCTTTGGTGATTTCACTATTATCTCTAATTTAGGCTATGACTTGGTTAGTGGTAAACTAGATTATTATGGCTTTCCAATTGGCAAAAAAAACGGAAAAGTTTGATCCTGAACATTTCATTTGTGATGCCAAAAAATTTCAGAAATTGAAAGGGTATGAGCATAGTTTCCTTTTAGAAGATTTCATCAGAAATTGTGAAGAAAAACAAAACATGATGAGAATGAATTCCTACAGTAGGGTTATGATCGCTGAGGCTTGGAAGGTGAATAATAACCCAGGCTACGTAGGAGCTTTCCCTGAAGTACAGGATCCCATAGAAATAATTGAATAGTTAGTCCTCCATGAAGAACTAATAAGAGATGTTCCACTTGTGGAATTTGAAAGAGGAAGGGGCATCAATCCTAGGAGGCAAGTAGAAAATATCACACCACTAGATCAATTATCACCTCAGCCTACTCCTCAAGTGAGCTTTTCAGTTGGTTCCCCATCCATGGAAGAAGATAACACTAAGGAGGAAGAAGAAGTCTCATAATTTAATGCTCCTATTATACCCCACTATGAGATTGCATTGGAAAGAAGTGTGATCACCTTTGAAGCCTCTGATGAGCTATCAGATGATGTGAGGCATTGTGCAAGTCAATAATTTGTTGTAGATGATACTTTTTTCCAGACCCCTAAATTTAAGTCCTTTATAAATGAGTATAAAGGAAGACTAATAAGAGAAATGTTAAAGGACATTGACCCTGAGAAAGATTCTTATGCCTTGAAAGATTTGCAACATGAAGTTGATAGGGAAATGTGAAACATGTTTGCTGAGAGAGGAAGAGCATTATTGCAAGAAGCTGGAGTTATGCTCCTTCTTGGGTGGGATATTAGTTCATTCATTGTGTTTGATATTTTTTTGAAGAGAAAGAATAAAAATTTGCAAATAATGGATGAAGCAGGTGACAGGGTCTATACAGGGTCGGGTTACAATCCTGATAATACCACATTGAAAATTTGGGCTCTTTACCCCCCAAGCAAGAAGCTTTCTCTCATTGACCATGATCAGATTTTTGGACATCTCCTAGTGCAAAGAGTAGGGGAGACAGATCCCTTGGAGATTGCTAACTTGAATGTGAATGTATCCAAATCCACCAAAGCCCAGATCCAAAAACTAGTAAGAGACAACCAGTGGTTGATAGAGAAAAATGATAGGTTGAAACAAGAATTAACCAACTACAAAGATAGGATGTCTGCTTCTCCAAGGATTTACTCTCCTTTAATTAAACATGAAAGAAAAGTGTTAGAGGCCATGTCTGAGACTACTCAATGGAAGCATAAATTTGAAAAGGCTCAAAAGGAATAGGAAGAACTAAAAAGAAAATTGAAGGCTACTGCTTTTGAAGTAGCATTAGGGATAATTTGTATGAAATTCAAAGATATGTGCCAACATGCAGATGGTGTCTGGTGTGCTCACAGTGGAACATACAAGGCCCTCATGGCACATGGAAGACTGCTTGATAGGATGAAGGAAATGGAATCCCATATCAAGGAAAAATATGGAGATAATAATGCTTTGCTCCAAGAATGTCAGAGCCTCATGAATACACATAAAAAAATCCATAATATCTTGACACAGGAATTGAATGACTTCAGACAACCACTATGTATGGCCATGCCATATTTCTTTGAAGAAACAGATTTGAAGGATCAGGAAACTTGGAAAAATGAGATATCAAAATATTTTCCAGGCATCCTTGATGACATCAATGATGAGGATGAGGTACTCAGGAAAATGCATAAGCAGCTCGGGAGGATTTTTGGATTGGAGAATGCAATGACACACACTCTACATAATGCAAACGCTTATGCCTAGGAGGAATGCATTGATCACATGTCAAAGGTTAATTTGTTCCTTGCACGAGTTGTATGAGGAGGTAGTCATAGTTTGGTTGTTGTGGATGCATTAACATGGTGCTTGAGCCTTGAACATATCTTAGGTGGTCGCAGGCGCTTTCTAATGATTAACAAACTGTGGTGCATCCAATAATAAACTCTTTTTAAGTTTCTATGTTACGTTAATTATGCTTTAGTGAAGAAACGATGCAACTTTTGTGTATGGACCTGAAGCTTGTTGCTTCCCGTAAAAATAGGGAAACCAAGGTCTGATTTTGATCATCATATCATCATTATTTCAATCCATTAGAATAGATCCTAGACCATCTCATCCACTTATTCATATCAAAAGAACTCATTTATGTATGTTTATATTTTGAGCAATATAATGGAGCAGATACATTATAACTCGTAATCCATTTTCAATGTTCAATTGTTGTGTCGATTTTCATGCTTATTTATTGCTTTGTTATCTCCAAAGTGGTCTTTTCAAGTTGTTTAAATCTACAAGATTTATCAGGGCACATTTGTTGTTACTGTGTGGATGCTTTGATTGGTTTCTAGTTAGGTGTGAATTAAAGTCCTTTCAAATAATTTACTTTAATTGGTTCGCATTAAGGATTAAAGTCCTCTTAGAGATTGGCACCCTCTTATGGTCTAAAAACCTATGTTTTTGAGACCCAACATATTGCAAATAACTCTGAAAATTTAGAAGTCTATGAAATAGTGTATATATTCTTGTACTTGTAAATATTCTTGTACTTGTATGTTCTATGAAACATTCCTTATTTTCTATGAAACGGTGTATATATTCTTGTACTTGTAAATATTCTTTTACTATTATGTCTATTAAAGAAAACATAGTTTGAATAAAAATTGCTTCACCCTTTTTTGTAAGTGAGTATGTGAATTATTGTTTAAGGAAAAATCTTACAATGTTTACATTTTTAGTTTACTAGTTTCAAATCTTCATTTGCTATGTATATAAAATTGTATGTGTTCTTTATCTCTAATGACATAAAATAGTAATGTCATCAGAATCAGGGTTTTCAATTTCAGCACCATCATTGTCCAAACTTTTCAAATCCTATTCACTTTTAAGTACAATCATCAAAATTTTATTTTTTATTTCTTGTCCCAGTTAATCTTGATTCCTTTTAGCACAACACAGTAGGTTGCATGTTAAATTTCAAACATTTTCTTTGCATTTGTTTGTATATATTATTTTCTCAATGCATCATTATGTAACAACAATTTCACTTCTGATATATACAGTAAAAATAAATGAAAGCACATGTTTGCTTTGTCAAGGGAAATGTATGGTGAATACCCTATGTCTTTCAGATAAGTGTTCAAGCGAAATAAGAAATAACTGATTGAATATGATTTTCTATTGTACAATTGTTTTTTTATGTGATTTTTACCTTTTGCATGTGGATTACCCTCAGAAAGAGACTACTTATCTTTTCTTAAATGAATCCTTTACATTTCCTATCTACAAAAGGAATTTACTGCTTTACAATAGGTTCGTGAACTTCATACAAGTTAATATTGGTGTAAAATGCCATCCCCGCAAATGTTGTTTGGTCTAGAATTATAATGGAAAATAAAAAATCTTGCTAGGAGAATAAAACAAATTTTCAATTGTCTAAGTACAACATAATATTACTGAAGCATTTCAAAGTTTAGGCCATAAGAATCATCCTTTTTAAAACATGGATTGCAAATCATTCTAAAAACTTAGAAGTCTTGGTCATTAACATTATTGTCTGCTACAATGTCATCCAGTGTATCATTGCATTTGTTCAAATATTCTTTCAAGTATTTAATATTATCATCATCACCATCTTGACCTACATAATCTTCATCATCATTGAAATTTGACTGTAGACCATCTATATTGTTACCAGATGTATTTGGATCGTCATTTTCTATACCATCCATATTGTTGTCTTCCATAACATCGTCTAACTTTGGATTGTTGTCTTCTTGTGCCTGAACATAACCATCTTCAACATCATCATGGATGTCAATTTCTTTGATGTTCTCTAATCCCTCTCTCGTTTTTTTGGCCTTCATTGTTTTGCTTAGTATCCACTAATGCATCGTCAAATAGATGCCTTAATCTTGGATCATAATATATGAAAAGTATCCATTTCGGGTCCAAAATATCTTCATAGAAAAATACCTACACATGAACGACATACATATATTAGACATATGTTATAACAATTTTATTAATTAATAAACACATGTATATATTTACAATAAGCTATGAATTAATAGATTAATGATCACTACCACTTCTTGTTTGAGTTAAAGAAATACCTGCTCACAATGAATTGGTAGAACATAAGGCTCCTTATCCTCTGGTAAGAACGATGAGGAATATATAGAAAACAATCCACTATGGGTATCATGTCTTCGTGTCCTCTCAAATGCTTTAGACCATCTACACTTAAAAATACAACATTTAAAAGATTGGTAATCGAACTCAATAATTTCTTGTGTTTTCCCAACATATTGTAGATTCCCTTCAATTATATTCTTATCTTTTGAGCTTGATCGACTGGATTGCTTGAAGTCAACCATGATGCCATAATCGAAGGATCATATCTTTACATCTGCACTTTCTACACGATAATGTCGACCATATGCCCACATTGTTGGATATTTCCTCGCCTGTGAAAGACCATTTATTTCAGTGAAAACAAATATAATGACGAATATTAAAATAGTTAATACTATCAAAACTGTAAGGAAACAACATTTTGTAAAATTCCAACTGTACCTTTCTTTCACATCCTCTAGACATGTTGATTTCATCTTCTGTTATGTTTGAATCTATACCTACATCTTCTATCTGATTTTGAATTTGTTCAGTAACCCATTCTAGTGTGCAATCTTTTCCCCATTCCCCAAGCAGATGAGTGGGAAGTGGAGTATTCCTTGGGTTCGATCTTTTAAACTGTCTCCTTGCTTCTAACACTTCTTCTATCCTTTTATCATACAGATCAATCCATTTGTTCATAAAGTCCATGTGGTACAGAATGAACTTGTCGAGTATAGAAATTTCATCTACACCTATTACATGTCAACATGTTTATTTCAAACTCCAAATGTCATGCTATTAATTTGACAAATAAATTATAGAGTAAATTAATGACTGCAAGAAAAACAACCACACTGATCATGAATTTACTTACTAATTTCTATTTCAACATCGATTGTGGTTTTTCTCCATCAATTATATCTAATGCTCATTCTTCATCCTAGACGCATGGGCCATCTTCAAAATCCTTACCAAGGAATTCACATAGAAAGAAAAATGCTTCATTCAATACATACCTTCAGCCATGTAACCCTCTGGATGTACCTTTTATCATACATATCTTTTAAGAGTTTTCATATACCTCTCTAAGAAAAGCATCCACCTCGTTGATACAACACCCACCAATTCAATGTCATTGACTAAGTGTATAAGTAAATGGACTTGTAGATCCATGAAACTTGTAGCGAGCTCCTTCTCAAATACACATACAATTTCTGCAATTTCCTTCTTCCACTTTGGCACTTTAGATTCATGGATCTCCCTAGAGGTCACCCACCTGATATAAGATTAGTAAATTAGTATGAACCTTTATTCATAAATTAAAATGCAATATAATATCTCTATGTCTCTTACACATGAACATTTCATATAACCACATACCTTGTAAATGCTGACAATCGACTTATGGCATTCCTTAAGTCAACTGTAAGATAGGAATCCCCCCTAATTTCCAATGGCATGATATGGTATCAAACACATTTATGAAAATGTCATTAGTAACTTTTTCTCACACAACAAAATATCAAAATAAATTTAGTGCTTAATTGATATAAAATACCTTCATTAAATTATGAAAATCATGTGTTTTGAATCATGTGATATGTCCATCAACTGTAAAAGCTTTATCCTATGATGGCCCATAGCCAGTAGGTGTCCTTATTGAACGAATGACATTTTTTAGTTGGTCTAGCTCTTTTTTTTCAAAATCCATGGAGCTTCTGCATATGTTTCATTTTCCATGTTTGGCCACAAATGTTTTCTATCAAATTTGGTATGCGAAAGAGAAATATCTCTCCTCGAAGACAAGGTGTCCTTCTCTTTGCCTGATATATGTCGAAATATAGAATCTGGGACATTTTTGAAGATGTGCATAGGATCTAATAGGTGAGATATTAATAGATCCTTCTAGTAAGGGAGCTCATAAAATATGGATTTCCTTTTCATTCCTTCTGGCATATTAACTACAACTTGTTCTGGTTCTTCAATTGAATCACCCCAATAAAAAAAAACCTCCCAAGCTTTCAATTCAGCATCTTCATACTTCTTAATCCAATTTCCTGGACCCATAATCATGGGAGGTCCTTTATTTTCAACCTTTCCATCAAATTGATTCTTCAAGCGATTTCTAAACCTATGATCTAGTGGTAGAAAAACCCTGTTGTTTGCATAAATAAATTTATGTAGATCTTTAGAATACCAACCTTGAAATTGTTTTGCACATCTTGGACATGCAAATATCCCCTTTTTTTGAAGCCCTGCAATTCAATAAGTAATGTTAATAACATAAAAAAAATAGTATAAAACTAAGTATGAAAGTTGGGATGAAAATAAATTATCAGTGTAAATACATAAATATTTTATCTTACCAGAACAAACACCAAGTCCTGGGAAATCATGATTAGTCCAACATAGCACACCATACAACATGAAGGACCTATTTGATGAAGGACGTGATATGTCATACATTCTTATGCCTTTCCATAGTAGTTGCATCTCATCAATAAAAGGCACAAGATAAACATCCATTTTTTTAACTTGATGTTTTCCTGGAACAATGAGAGTCAGCATAAGGTGCTCCTTTCTAACACTCATCCATGGGGGAATATTGTATACTATCAATCCGACTGGCCAAACACTATAATTTGAGCTTAGGAAAGAGAATGGGAACACTCCATTAATTGCAAGACCAAACCTGATACTATGGGGTTTATCTTTGAATTTTGTTGGCCATTTTTCCTCTATGTGTTTCATTGCTTTGGAGTCAGTCGGAATTCACACAAATCCATCTTTACTCATGTTCTTTGGATGCCATTCCATCAATTGTGCTAGTGAATTGCAACAAAAAATTCGTTGAGGTCTAGGTATAATTGGCATGTGACGTAAAACCTTCTTTGGAATTATAGGACCTTGTACATTTGTATGATATCTCTTCTCTTTGCATACATGGCATTCTACCTTGTTTTGATATTCATCTCTGTATAAAATGCAATCATTTTTACATGAATAAATTTTCTTATATTCAATCCCCAACTCAACCAACAACAAACGCGCCTCTCTGCAAGTTGATGGTAACACATTCTCTTCAGGGAATATATTTAGTTTTTAGTGCCTTGTAAGATTGCTAAAGATTAAATCAATTGAATGTTTGACTTATGATGAACATGTTTGATATGAGATTAAATCAATTGAATGTTTACAAATTATGTACACCAATTGATAATGCAAAGTAAGAAATAGATTTCAACACATTTCAGTAGGGTAGTGAATCCTTTGTTTGACCAACCAAATAGTGACTTGATTTCTAATAATATTAATGTGCATGCCATTTTTGAGGTTCTACTTGCACCTGATTTGAACACGGATGTCTTCGCTACTTGCTTGATGGAGTCTTTGATGTTGTTATCATCAACATTACGTTGGTGGTAATTACCCCCAATATCATCATTATTGTCAACCATATCATTATTATTGTCATCATTGTTTCCATCCCCAAAGAAACATGTAAGCATTTCATTCAATCCTTCTTCATGCACTGCATTTTCACTATCATGATCATCATCATTAAGGCTAGGTGGCATGTCATTAGTGTATACGACTCTCATTAGCTCTTCAAATTTCTCAGGTGGTAGTGTTTTCTTCAATCTTGCTTTTCTTGCCCTGGTATGGTTTAAAGGATGGTTTGGATCATCCCGTCCAAATCTTAATAACCCAGTTGGATCTTGCGTATTACTAGAATGTGTTTCATCAAAATCTTCTACCTATCAACAAACGCAAGAACCATTTAATGTTTGGAAACAATTGGATAAATCATAAATGTATCAATTTCAAAGAAATATAATCAAATATGGCTTAAAAAATAAAAATAAAAATTATGTGAACATATATACATCAATTGAATAATGGAACATTAATTTATAGACTACCTTTTTTATACAATAATTTAAATAAAACACAATTTTGACAACATAGTTTATAAAACATCAGTCCACACTCATTTATTATTCTTTGGTTTTAATCGATTGTAGGAGGCATACTATCAACTTGAAGCTCATCATATATGTTATTTCTTTGTACAATCACTCGTTTGAATTGTTTCTTTCCACAACATATAGAACATCCACAAACAACAATTTTCTCAAAGTATTCATCCCATGTACTATAGTCCTGACCTACCTCTTCTTTAATGCAATCATTTGTTGTGTCATCAGTATCCATTGTCATATCCTCTTCCACCCACTGTCGTCTACGTGATTTAACAGTTTTAGGTCCACGTCCACGTACATATCTTCTTCTTTTGCTAGTTGAGCGCTCAGGCTCTACATTTGCTCCAATCTCCATCTAAAATAATCAACAACATGCATTAATTTATGTCAAGATTGGATAATACATTATAAATTTCAATAATAATGTGAAAAAATATGGACATATCACAAAATTCCATCAAATCATTTTTTCCTAAGTTAAGTCAAAATTTGAGTACTTGATTTGATATGACACGATTTGTTGCCATGGCCTCGTCTCGCCCCTATAATACTCAACATAGTAAATAATGTTTAGTACACCAATTATATCATTTCAACGAGTATGCTATCCAATACAAAACCTCAGTTTAGTCATATATTTGACATATTGATATCTCCTCTATGTTGTAGAATTTGTGAATTCATAAACACCTTCCTCCTTTGGTTGAGGTTGCTTTCTCTTCTTACCTCTATTCTATCTGCAAATTCCATTGTCTCATCTATTTCCACCCACTTTCCTCTCAGCGATTTAGTATTTCTACGCCGTCCATGTCCTCTCTCCATGGCCTCCTCTGTTAATAAAAATGTTGCCACAAAATATTTCATCACACTACCATCGAGAAGGAAGAAGCAACTTGCAGGACCACGGTAAAAACCGCTCTACTACACCGAGTTGATGAAGGAGCCGCAAGACAGCGGTGGTCACCGCACACCAATGGTAGAAGACTTGCGAGAGTCACTGCAACACCGCCAGGAATAGAAGGAAGACTCACGTGCTGCCACAGAAGCTTTCACCACACTACCGCCAAGAAGGATGAAGCACCTTGTGAGACCACGGTAAAAACCACTCTACCGCACCGAGCTGATGAAGGAGCCACGAGAGTTGGAATTATTTCCAACACTATATATCCTGTGATACACAACAATGAAAATAGTCACTATACAACAATGATAGGTTCCCAATTAGGTGCACTTGGCACCGCCTTAGGCGCCCCAAACATATTACATTAATGACCAAAAGTCAACGCTAAAGTTGGCATTAACTAATGCCAACTAAAGCGCTGACTACTGGATCAAAATAAATTTTTTTAAAATTTCCCGCATGAAGGAAGAAATCAGATGACAAAAAAGGGAAAAATGTCACACGAAGGAAGAGAATAGGGCACTACCAACAACTAATGATAAATTCAATTTAGTTTGCGACACCATAGGTAAGGTTACAATTTTTTTTTCTTGGTTGAATTCGTGATTGTTTACTACTCTGTGTATTGCATTTGAGTTCGTGATTGTTTACTGGTTCATGGCTTAACCTATCCAGGCAACCTCTAAATTGTCCCATCATTACAAATTTTAAAACCTTTGAGAAACCAACAAAAAAATTTACCCTACCCATTTGACCTTTGGCTCAAAATATTATAGCACGAAGCCAGGGTGCCTCTGTATTCTTTCCCTAACCTAGGTATTAAGGAAATAGTGAACTGCTTGGAAAATCTAGGAATTAGCTCGGTCATTGTTGAGCAACTACTGAAAATAAACGTAGAAACCGTTTGGTTTTGCCCAGTCGTGCCATAGTCACCGATGCCATGAAAAATTCGTGCAAGATTGCATTATGAAATATTTTTCATGATAAGGTTATCAACACTAAGCAAACCCAACAAACATATTTTCCCTAGGTTATCAACACTAAGCAAACCCAACGAACATATTTTCCCACAAAACAAAACTTTCATACCACAAACTAGATGAAAAATTTCATACTTGATAGTGTGTACTTCATTTGCCTCCACAGACTGGATGAAAATAATTTTCCCTAGGTTGCCTCAAAATGTCAAGCAATAGAAGGAATGGAGCATTGTCAGCAGACTCTAGCCACAATGAGGTAATTTAGTTTTTTATTTCTAAATTTAAAAGAAGAAATATAATTAAAAAATATATATATAGGGACATGAGAATGACAAAGATAAAGAAGAATTGGCTTCCATATTGGGGGTAGAGGCAGTGAACAAATTGGTTAATGTGGACTAGACAACGCTTGCTAGATACATAGAAAAACAATTTGGTAACGCCCCTCAAACATTGCAAACAAATCAATTGTGTCAAAGGGAATCAATTGATTCCCCAACCAGTCCTGGATTGAGCAAAAGATCCAAGAGGAAATCAGTGACAGTAAACTCTAAGAATGTGGAATAGGGAGTAGAGACTTCCAATGTCCCAACCACTCCTGGGACACAGACTTCTTCCACCACGCCATGTTATCAATCTTGCATTGGTAGCTACAATACGAAGAAAGAATACGAGGTGGTTTCAGGGGAAGTCTGAATGACAGATGTTGGGAAAACGTTTGTGAATAGGTTGAAGGAATCATGCCTTCAACAGTTCAAAGACCATCTACATTTTCCATTCTCATAGATACCCATGCATCTGAAAAAAGTAGTTATCCATGACATGGAGACTGATTTTGGCACAAGTTGGTCTGTAAAGAGTAAAGAAGATAAAGCTACGAATGTCTCAAAATTGCAAGAGATTTTGGTGCAACCAAAAAAAGAAGATAAAAAAAATCCCTCCTAAGCTAAGGCAGAAAAGAAGGCCAAATGATGTAAGTGTGAAAGTATGGAAAGAGCTTGTAAAATCATATGAGAAGTCCGAGGCACGGAGGAAGTCTAGTGAGCAGAGTATGTAGGTATTTGAATTTTCTCATAAGATTATATCAAATTTATTAAACGATATTTAAATTTTATTTGTGCATAGTTAAATTGAATTAGTATATGTTTCAGGACTAGGCCTCCAAGGCTAGGCTTGAGAAACTTCGTGCCATGCATCGCAGTGGCCTTAAAGGTTTACAGGCCTTGATCTATACATTTGTAAGTATATTTAATATGTTAAATGATATATATTTTTTATTTCCTTGGAAAAAGTAAATGATTGCATGTTAATTAGTTTAACTAGTCCATGTGCCATATTTTGACAGGAGGAGAAATATGGCCACCATCAAAATCAATTTGAAAAGAATATGTTACAAAACAAAAAGTGGAACAATTTTGTAATCTGGATGGAGAACAAGGTATCAATAGTTGAGTTTCAATAACTTAGTTGGATATTGTTGTTTTAATATGTCAATTTGCATCTCTTGTGTTGAGTTGTTTATTGATGTGTAGGATGAGTAAATAGAGCTCAAATCTTATGATTACAAGATGATTGTTTATGTGCATGAATAAATAGTAGAAGGATGTACATGAACTCAATTCATCCGACTTTATGCCTCTTGGTAGGAATTCCTCTTAAATCTCTAATATCAGATGCTCGAGACTTCCCTGTAGCTTTTACCTTTCATTTCCACCTTTCCTCTTCACTATCAGACTTATCTCCTTTATCCTTATCTACATTTTTGGCTTTGGCTTCTAATTCATCCCATGTTTTACCTTCCTCCTCTTCAAAATCTTCTTCTTCTTCATCCTCCTCTGACTCCACAAGAGATTCATCTTTTGAACCTTCCTCATCTGATTCTGATTCCTCTTCTACATGAAATGCTTTGTATCCTTGATCTGACTCTTTTGAATTATTAGAATCATAATCACTAGCTTCCATATTCAAAAATTCCCAACCACCATCTTCAATAAATTTATCTGGATCATCAGTAATACTCTTCAAAATTAACCGCCAGTTCAAGTTCATTCTACTTTCATAATAATTTGTATCCATGGAGTTCATCCATTCCTTGATGTCATCAAGTGAAGATTGAGGAATGGTGTCAATGCAGAGTACATCTTGCTTGAAGTCTTTGAAAATAATAGCCATATAAAATGCCTTTTTTCCCAAGTCCTACTCTCTCAAGGTTAACAATCTCAATCTCACTAATAGTGATTACTAAGAAAGGTAATTCCACCAAATCTACCAAACAGTTTACTGTAGGAATAATAAAAGCAAAGGCTTTGAAAGGAACTCCATGAAAACCAAGCTTTCTAAAAGGTTTATCAAACTCTAGTTCAAAATCTTTTAGATGAGGCTGCTCCCATAGCTCCCTTACTCGCTTGACAAATCCTTGAAACTCTGAATTCTTAACATTCAAAAGATAAATGGAATGTCCTCAACACCTAGTAGAGCTATCCAAACAAGCTAACTAAAAACACAAACATGCTCCCACACACAATGGCCTAATGGTTGGTTGTCATAGAAGTCAAACTACCGAAGTAACAACACTGATTGAGTTAACATATATGCATCATTTGCATAAACAACTAAAATGTGTAACAAATGTTAAACAATACATTGAATTTTGAGATGCGTTGAAATAACAAAAAAAAACATGTTTTGGGGAAAATATCAGCAGCGTGGGGGAAGAAAGCATTAACCCTAATAAAAGCATTTTTTGTTGTTCTTGATACACCATCTGTAAATTTTCCTTGGATGACAGTACTAAATTTCTATATGTTGTACCCCTTAAATTTCCTACATGTTACAAATATGGAATAACAATGCACAACTTTGTATCAAGTCCAAAGGCCAAGGAATTTTGAATAAGGGTAGCCAAACTTAATAAGGATGCAGTCACTATTACACGTATTGACAATCCAGAATAGACATGTAAAGACAACTGCCTGTGAAAACCATAATCAATCAAATTATGCACATTCAAATCTAAGTTTGAAAGCTTGCATTTCATTCCATGCATCTAATTTCTTGTTGAAGATTGAGGGTGTCAACAAAAAAGCTAGAATAGCTCTCCTTAAACCATAGCTAGTTTTAAAGTGCAGTATTTCCAAATTCAAATCCACTTCTCGACTAAGGAAAGGAGGTAGGATTTTTAGGTGCTACCTCAAACAGAGAAGGCCATAGAAAACATCGAAACAAAATATCCAATAAGTGAGACGACATAGTTGTAGACCATAGATAATCATAATTCTTGCAATGCACAGATGCTTGTGATACAAACAAAAGGTGCTTACACATTGGCTAAATATATCATCATCAAAATGACCAGAAAGAAATTTCAAATTTGTAAGTAAACTTTGACAGTCAAGAAAAATAGTCATAAAAATTGAAAGTAAACTTTGGTAGACATGTAGGTGAACTTAATTCATTTGACTTTATGCCTCTTGGCAAACATCAGGATCTCCCCTCCTAAATTTTGGACCACATCCATTACCTCCACATAAAACTGGACATCCTTGGTCTTCTTGGTTCCCACACCATGATATGGTTATACAAATGAAAATGAAGCAAAGTAATCATCTCCTTCTCCGTTGGCTGGAAGAATGCATGCTTAATTTTTTGATACATGATATCAGCTCTCTCTTCTACTCTCATGGTTGAATATCGAAATCCATTATGGTGGGCCTCCATAGTTCCAATCATCTTTCATCCTCTTCCACCAAATGTTAGCCTGATCCACACATTTTCCAGCCTAATTGGCTTTGTTTTTGAAAGTTGAAGTTTCTCCTAAGTCACCAGTGTAGCTCTCTTTTCCTTTTCAGACTCTTTCATTGCTACAGATCATCTCTAGGATTTAATAATTTTTACCACATGGTTGATGTCCTTTGAATCCTTGCATCTAAAGGAAATTTCCTTAACATTAATACTGCTAGGGAATTTCAATGTTTCCATTGTAGTTGGCATTAAAGCCGATACCTGCAACATTGAAAATTATCCTTATATAAGAATTCCCTCCATCTTGTTGGCTTGTAACACTCTTGATGGTGGCTACATGAAATATGATTTTGATTCCTCTTCCACATCAAAGGGTTCATATCCTTGATCTGACTCTTCTAAATTATCAAAATTAGAATTGCTAGCTTCCATATTCAAAAATTCCCAACCACCATCTTCAATAAATTTATCTGGATTATCAGTAATACTCTTCAAAATTAGCCACCAGTTCAAGTTCATTTTGCTTTCATAATACTCTATATCCGTGGAGTTCAACCATTCCTTGATGCCATCAAGTGAAGATTGAGGAATGACGTCAATCTGAAGTACATCCCACTTGAAGTATTTGAAAACAATAGCCATATCAAATGCCTTTTTCCCAAGTCCTACTCTCTCAAAGTTACCAATCTCAATCTCACTAATAGTGATTACTAAGAAAGGTAATTCCACCAACTCTACCAAACAATTTACTATAGGAACAATAAAAGCAAAGGATTTGAAAGGAACTCCATGAAAACCAAGCTCTCTAAAAGGTATATCAAACTCTAGTTCAAAATATTTTAGATGAGGCTGCTCCCATAGCTCTCTTACTTGCTTGAAAAATCCTTGAAACTCTGTATTGATTTTATTTTTCTTGTCCCTCTCTTACTGTTCTTCCTTAATTTCATCAGGATCATACATTGACCTTCTTGCCCCTCCTAAATTTTGGACCACATCCATTACCTCCACATAAAACTGAACATCCTTGGTCTTCTTGGTTCCCATGCCATGATATGGTTATGCAAATGAAAATGAAGCAAAGTAATCATGTCCTTCTCTGCTGGTTAGAAGAATGCATGCTTAATTTTTTGATACATGATATCAACTCTCTCTTCTTCTCTTATGGTTGAATATTGAAATCCATTATGGTGGGCCTCCAAAGTTCCAGTCATCTTTCTTCCTCTTCCACCAAATGCTAGCCTGATCCACAAGTCTGCTAGCCTAATTGGCTTTGTTTTTGAAAGCTGAAGTTTCTCCTGACTCACTAGTATTAGCTATAACTTTTTTGAAATTTTATTATGGTATGTGCACTTTGATATGATGTAATATGATTATGGTTTCATCTCATATGTTGTAATATTAGATATATAACAGAAAAATAAATTATTGCATGAAATAAATAATATATATATATATATATATATATATATTTGTAGAACATGGGTCTTCCAGAAGATCAAGATGATCCTCAACATGATATAGATCCACAAAATATTGGTTTTTCCAGTACAGATCACATGGCAGAGGATGATGATGACACATATATGGAATACATCGAGGCCGATGACAATGATGATGATGATGATGATGATGATCACGATGGTGATGATGATGATGAGATAGTTGGTAATAGTAACCCGTGACATTTATGATCATATAGACTACATCATGGATCATTTCTAATATATTGTTATGATGACTCTTTTCATGGTTACTATCATATGTATCATTTTCATGGCCTACAGTACTATATTGTTGAGTTGTATCATTTTCACTATATCATTTGGACATGTATCATCTTGACTTGTATCAATTTGAGTTACATAATTTATCAATTTTATTTATATCATTTGTACATGTATCATTTTCACTTATGTCGACTGTTGGACATGTATCATTTTGACATGTTTTTCATGTACTAGCATATTTTACTTTCACTTGTTTTAGTTATATATGATGATGATCTTATCAGTATTGACTTGTCAATTTATATATATTAAAAGTGGCTAATGATTTTTGGATGAATATTTATTAAGTATGATGATTTTAATTTACTGCTCAGGATGGATGTTGTCAAATTCAATTACATTATAGATACTTGACTCACTTGTTTTAATTATAGATGATGATCATGTTACAATAATTATATTGTTATTTAATCATATGAGTTAAATAATTAAATTACTTACTCTATAATCATATGAGTTATTTAAGAGGCACGGTATATTTAACTAATTAAATTGAAATAAAACATATTAAATTAATAAATGGAAGCAAAACAAGAAGCATTTCTAGAAGCAAAAAAGGAAGCAACAATGGAAGCCAAACTAGAAGCAAACCAAAAGCAATCTTGGAAGTAAATTTGGAAGCAAACCTCAAAGAAAACTTGGAAGCAAAATCAGAAGCAAAACTAGAAGCAAAACCAGAAGCAAAAACAAAAGCAAAACTGGAAGCAAAAGTGGAAGAAAAACTGGAAGCAAAACCGGAAGCAAACCTGGAAGCAAAATCAGAAGCAAAACTGGAAACAAAACTGGAAACAAACTTGGAAGCAAAACCAGAAGCAAAACAAGAAGCAAAACTGGAAGAAAAACTAGAAGTAAACTTGAAAGAAAAACCAGAAGCAAAACCGGAAGCAAAACTGGAAGCAAAATCGGAAGCAAAACCAAAAGGAAAACTGGAAGGAAAATCGGAAGCAAAACCAGAAGCAAAAGTGAAGCAAAACTCGAAGCAAACCTGGAAGCAAAATTGGAAGCAAACCTGGATGAAAAACTGCAAGCAAAACTAGACATAAAATTGGAAGCAAAACTAGAAGCAAAAATGGGAGTAGACATGGAAGCAAAACCAGAAGCCAAATTGGGTGCCAATTTCGACGCAATTTTCGTCGTTACTTCCTGGCACTATTTTGGGCGCTAATGGAGGTGCTCTAAGTTTTTGGTGCTAAATCTGGCACTAAATTTGGTGTCAATTCCAGCACCAACGTCAGTGAAAAATACGACACCGAACTGAACATGCCTGTTTGTGCCAAGTTTAGCGCCAACCAAATTGCTTAATTCATGTACTCAAAATACACTAAAATTCAGCACAAAATCCGGTGCTAATTGCATGTTGTGTTGTTGTGGATGGGTATATGCAAGAAGGAATCTATCTGTTATGTACACTAGGCAAGACTTTCGCAGAATCCCCCAAGGGTTTCACAGTTAGATAGTAACCTACTCAAGGTTTCATCTCGCAACGCTTAGGGATCCTTCTAGATACACCACTGGGGGTCATAGGTTGGGTTGCAAGGCTAGGTTCCCTACAAGACACACACCCACAACACTCCTAGAACATGAGGGAAGATTCTTTTAGCACTACTAAATAGAACCAAAATAGTTCACATCGGGTTCACCAAAATGTAGAGGGGACCGACCACTTAGGACCCCAGGTCACAGGAGGGTCTAGAATGATCATTTTCCTTGATCTACCTCATGCTAAGGATTATTTAAGGTAATTTTAATGTTTTACATGGGTGAAAAGGAAGGGAAACTAGCCTGCCACTATCCTTTTGTCAACTCGAGAGGTTTAGGGAATCAAGTGAGTGAATTCTCGAGTCTAGACTGTAGCCTAGGTAGCTCTCTGACAGGGGACTCCAACATAGAAGATGGATGACAGCATGGTGCATTGGCATCCCAATTGAGCACTACAATCTGTACAAACATAAGATATAAAGGAGAGTAAAGACTAGCAAAAAATTCACTAAACTACTTGATAAATGGAATTTTATATAGTGACAAAAAACATAAAAGAGCTAAACTGTTGAAATGACAAGAATAACACTTTAACTTAAGAAGATAGAAGTTGATGAGAATAAAGGTGGTAGAAACTAAACTTACGGTCAGTCCAGCCTCTCGCAAGCTCCACATGATCGAGAGTACCTACACACAACAGAATGGGGAAAAATGTTGGGGCTACTTCAGAGCTTGCTACAATCAAACCCTCATTTCGATGTTCCCACCTCCACGGATAGCCAAGATAGCCACAAAAGAGAAATAATGTGATGAAGAAATTATGGAAAGAAAGCAACGCCAAGAAATGGTAACAACATTATGCTACAAAATCAAATAACGATGTTAGATGGAATGGATATCACCTCCCAAACAATATGTCCTCAAGCATGTGAAGGGAGATGTGAGCTCACAAGCTTGTGAGTTCCATCATTATCACAACAATGTGAGAAGAAAAACCAATAGAGTGTCGTCTTGGAGCTTCAATAATGGATAATGCTATGAAAAATGAAGTGTGTAGAGGAAAGTGAAGTTCAAGAAACGTGTAGAAGATTGAATGAATGGAGAAGATAGTCTATTTAGGATGAATAGAAGCCCAAAAGAGACGTTTGAGGTTGGTCAAGGGCATAGGGGTGTTACGCTTCATCGCCAATGGAGAAGTGTAACACCTCTGTATATTCTAGAGGTGGGAATCCTATCAGGACAACAACGCACTGCACAGACATCTATGTGTCGTGTTAGAGTCCCCGATGAAAATTCCCCCACCAACACTACAAACAATCGCCAAGTGGGTGGAAAGCAAATGGATGAGGTGGAATAGCATCTTTGGGTTTGATTTTTTTAAGGTAAGGGGTATAAATGGGGAATTTTCAAGGGGTGAAAATTCACTCCATTACAACAACATGCCTTAGGTGCCCTTTTAGCTCAACATAATAATCAAGGAAAATAAAATATTGTCTATTACCTTAGTTGAACATTAATTGAATGTGAACTCAATTATTTATCCATGGAGAAAGCTTTCCTTGCCGTAGTGTTTTCCACACAAAAACATTGAAATTATATGATTAATGTTATGTGTAGATAGGGAAATAATCAATCAGAGGTTTAAATGCATTGAAGATAATAAACAAATTAAATCCTATCAAGCACCATGAAGTACAAACTAGAATGAAAAATAAAAATAATAAACAAATAACATGCAAACCAATTTTCAAACTAGTGTTGATTGATCTCCATGGCTCTTATCCACCTGCACAAGGATGCAAGATTTCGAAGGGTTGACAATAGAGAAGGAATGTTGATTGCTCACTATTGCAGCATAACAACTTGATATGATGACAAATGGAGAATGATAAGAACGAATGAAAGATTGAGGAATGATTTTGGAAAAATGTGGATGTCTAAAGAAGATCCAATCCAAATGGCTTGTGAAAGGTTTGATTTATAAATTTTTGATGGCAAAAAGCTTAGTTGGCAAAAATAAATGGTTGAGATTTAGTTTGGTAAGATGAACGGTAAGAGATTTTTGAAATTCGAGTGAGAGAAGTAGAAGGTTTCCTCTTCTTCAATTTTCGTCATTGAGATCCGAAGGGAATTTGCCGTTTTGAAGAATGAGTTAAAATGAGTTTATAATTAAATAAAATAAATTTATTTAATTTATAAGTGAAGATGGATATAGAAATTCGCATAATTAAATAAATTATATTTAATTATGTTTTAGAAGTAAATTTAGAGTGAGAGGAAAATATTTAATATTTAATATTTAATTTGATTATGGGATGAAGAGAATATTCCATTATTTGAATATTCAAATATTCAAACTTTAGAATGATATGATAATTAAATATAAATAAATTATGAAAAATTATTTAATTTAATTAAGCGGAAGGTGGAAGGTGGTAATTAATTAAATAAAGTTATTTATTTAATTAATATAGAAGAATCATAAGAATGAACATTATAAATAAATAATTAAATTTATTTATATGTAGATGACTTTAGGAGAATTAATTAAATAAATTATATTTAATTAAGGTAGAAGAATTATAAGAATGAACAATATAAATAAATAATTAAATTTATTTATATGTAGATGACTTTGGGAGAATTAATTAAATAATTCATATTTAATTAATGTAGAAGAATTAGAAAATGAACAATATAAATAAATAATTAAATTTATTTATATGTAGATGACTTTGGGAGAATTAATTAAATAATTCATATTTAATTAATTAACAAGCTTGATTAATCATGACCATTTTTAGATGTATACATTATGAATCATTTGATTGCCAAAATTGACCCATTAAAATATTTTTTATCCAAAGCATCCCTTACTAGTCAAATGGAAAAGTGGGTCATGTTCCTTAGGGATTTTGATATTGACTATGTCAACCAAAAGGAGATCAAACGTCAAGTTATAGTAGATCAATTAACAAAGGTTCCCATTCAGGGCTTTTGGAATTTAAACATATAATTTCTAGATGAATCCATACTTCACATTGGAGAATCCAAACCATAGATATTATACTTTTATGGATCATTCACATCACATGGATCATGTGCTTGAATCCTTTTTATCAAATCCAAGGTGATTTCATTCCTCAAATAATTTCATATTACTTTTCCTTGTACAAATAACATAGAAAAATATGAGGCATTAATATTTGGTCTAAAACTAGTGGTATAATGATATCAATATTTATGAGTGTTTGGACATTCATAACTAGTATTCAAACAAGTCAATGATTAGTTCCTTACTAAGGATGAAAAATTTGTTCTCTATAAACACATGGTTGACAATTTCAACAAGTATTTTTTGGATATATCTTTTGAGAAAGTTCCTCATATCAATAACAAAGAATTTGATGCAATGGCCACCATTGGGTCTCTTCTAGATATGTTGGATGAAGCTCATGAGTATCATTTCCTTGTAGAGCAACTCCTTATACTTTCTTATGATATGATAAGTGACATCGTTGGTCCCAAAAAACTTGGTACAATGATATCTTTTCTTATCTCCACAACTAAACCATATCTCTTGAAATATCATCCACCAAAATGTAAATCCCTTACCTAACACACATCTTATTATACCATCCTTGGTGGCACACTCTATTGTAGGGATTATGATGGCACTTTTCTTAGATGTCCTAACTCAAATGAGGCTAACCTCATACTTCAAGAAGTTCATAGAGATATTTTTGGCGCTTATACAAACATCATGGTCCTACCCAAGAATCTCCTTCACACATGATACTATTGGCCTGCCATGGAATTTGATGCCTATCAATATGTAAAGAAATGCCTTAATTTTCAAAAACATGGAGACCTTATTCATGCACTATTGCAAGCCCTCCAACCCATTACCATTCCATGACCCTTCTCTATATGGGACCTCAATCTCATTGGTAATATTAATCCCAACTCCTCCAATGGTCAAAATTTCATTATTATCACTATTGAATATTTTGCTAAGTGGGTCGAAGAAATTCCACTCACTTTCACTATTGAAATACAAACTCCTGAATCCATCCTTAGCCATCTCATTTGTTATTTTGGCATTCCATCCACCATCATAATAGAAAATGATAAATACTTTAGAAACCCTAAAGTGCATTCCTTATGTGATAAATTCCATATTAAGCACAAATTGTCCACCCCTATTTCCCATAGGCCAATGGTCAAGTCAACATATCTAAAAAAACAATTATCAAAATCCTTAAGAAATCATCAATTACACTGGCCATGATTACACCTTCAACTTTACCCAACCCTTTGGGCCTACCACACCTCCATTCACACTCCCATTAATGCCACTACATATTCACTTGTCTATGGTACCAAAGCAATCTTGCCAATAGAGGTCAAGCTTCCCTCTTTGCAAGTTTCTTTATATAACCTCATCTTAGAAGAGGATTATCAAGCATCATGTTTACATGAGCTAGAACTACTTGATGAACATTGTCTAACTTCTCTCAATCACCTTAAATAATACCAACATAGGTTTCATTGTAGCTATAAAAAAATCCTTCACACTAGATATTTTTAGGATGGAGAACTTGTCCTTAAGGAAAACCAAAAGAACACCACCCAAGATAGAGAGAAGAAAGGGAAATTTGAGCCAAACTAGTTGGGTCCATATGTCATTACTACCAATTTTAGATTTAGAGCGTACAATTTAGCCACTCTTAAAGGCCATGAGATAAATGAGCCTATGAATATTATGTTGGAACATGTTTTCTGTTGTGCCAAAAGTTTGATCTGTTAATGCCTGATACAAACATCAGAGATAAGAGGATCCATGGGAGGTAGTTATTCCATGTCCCTAATCCAAAGGGAGATGCTAGATATTATTCCAACAATCCCCCCTCAATGTCAGTTGAGGGGATTCAAACCCATGACTTGGCTCTGATACCATTTGTTGGAACACATTTACCATTGTGCCAAAAGATTGACCTATTAACACCTGATACAAACACCAAAGGTAAGCAAATCCATGGGAGGAAGTTAGTCCATGTCCCAAATCCAAAGGGAGATGGTGGTGATTATTCCAACACATTATCCATCTCAAGTGCTTCTAAGATTAATCCATTTAGCACCAATCTTCCTAAAATAAAATCAAAAATCAAAAACAAAAATAAAATCCGTAAAATAGTAAAGAGATAAATTTTCCCATTGGTGAAAACCACTCCTTGTGGCATCTTGGACAAGTATCATAATAAAAAATTGATAAATAGATAACTTGTAGCAATCAAAAACTCTTGTATATAATCATGCACCCTTCCATATTATTTCCCACCAACATAATTTATTCATCCCATTATATCTATTTCCTCAAATTGTTTTCTCAATTTGCTTACCCATCCATCATAATTCATGCATTTCCTATATAACCTTTGCATACATTACCTACTCATGTTATCGTCCTTCATTAGATTGCTCAAATACCAAAACTTCCCCTCATTTTCATCTCCCTACCCTCTCCCATCCATCCCTTCTCCTTCCCTACATCCTTTCATTTCACTTTATTCCATATCCATTCCATAACCTTTCCTTGATTTTATGCTTAATTGGTAGCATCCCCTTGCTAAAATTTCCTAGGGAATGGTTATGAGGTATATATCCACTAGGGAATGACCTTTTCAACACCATCTATCATCACATTTCTCTATGATTTAGTCCTTTTTTGGAATCTACCCATTGAACCTCCATCCCCCATCCATCCATGACTTCAAAATCTCATTAGATACCAACTCATGTTTTTGCATGCTTTTGATTAATTTCTTTCTTAAATTCTTTGTCTTTGTCTAAATTATTTGCATCATTCTTTGTCTATTACTTCTCTGTTTTCATCTTTATTTTTTATTTTTTATTTTTTTCTTGTTTGTAGCATCTAATCTCAGTGTTCCATATATCACATCGTCACGGTAGCCCTCATCATTCGTATGTAGGTGTTCCTATGATACTGTGTTTCTTGGATCACTCTACTATTGGTGCAAGAGCACCTAGATGGATTGATAATCAACACCAACCAAAAATATTGTTGGTTTATTTTATTTTTTAGTTTTTTTTTTTACCTCCAAGTTTATCATCGAGGGTCTACAAGTTTGAATACATATTACTTCACCGAAATTAAAATATTCAAAATGCCAATATTTGTGTAATTTTTAGTTCATAAAATTACAAGAAAGTGATAAATAAATTTGAAAAGTTATTTGAGATGTTACATTAATGGTAACTATTCATATAGTTCGCACATGACTTAATTCCTCTCCTTGGGACCGATTCATTTTCTGCCTTTTCAATTTCCATCATTCTTTAGGAATTTGAAAGGGTAAGATGGTTCCTAGAAGGGGGAATTATGAAGAGATGCATATATGAAAATAGTTAATCTACTTGTAACAAGTCGGGAGGGATAGAATGTTGTGCATGGGATAGTGGTTGGGGTTGCAAATGAAGAAGAGACTCACACATGGGTCACTCTATGTAATAGGGCCATATACATAAAAAATGAAATGCAATCAAGGTTCCTAAAGTAGGAAGGCTGCAAGTGGTTTGAACAAAGAGAAACAAATAAAAGTTGTATGTGCCATCAACCAAGAGAAAAGAAGCCATGTAGGGGAGAATACCATAAAGGGGTGAAAAAATTACATAATAGGAGTTGTGCAAGAAGAAAATACAGTTTAAATTAAATTTAAAATGCCAAGCTAAGAGACAAAAAGGTTGTGCCTAGGAAAACTAGAGGAGATAGCTCTTGAAGGGAAGTGGAATACAAAATTTAAATTGAATAAAGATTGCAGGAAGAATATCAGGTCGTGTAGGAAGGAAGGAATAGCTTATGTGAATGAAATGACAAATGTAGGTAAAGTGGATGGTGTGCAAGATATAAGTCATGGAATAGAAATAAGTCAATTTTGTGGAGTGCAGAGATCAAAGGAAAAGATCATTGAAGGCTCTTTGGATCAAGAACTTTATATTGAAATGTAATTGTGTGACTGATTAATAAAAGAAATATATTTTTTTTAGAAATTATGGAGTATTAAAATTTGAATTTAAATTGGTTGGCTTGACAAATAATTTTGTTAAGGTAAATCAAATTTGAATTGAAATGGGTGTGAGTTTATTTGGTCAGAGTTAGTCACTCTGCATCAAATGGTATCAGAGTAGGTGGTCTTAAGCGTGTGGACAAAGCACTGGATATGAGGTAGTCTATGCCAAGACTTGTGGGTGAGGGATTTGAGAGGATTGATGTGGAGAGTAGAGAAAAGTGTGAGATTTGTTGAAGAAACTTCCAATATGCCACCTTGAAGGGGAATACCCAGGATAGAAGTATTGGAGTGATTTTGTGAGATGATAAGAGAGGATATCAAAAATGATATAAGAAATGAAGTTAGAATAGCTATTGGAAACACAAGAGACACCATGAGTGAAGAAGAAAGCAAATTGGAAAAGCAAGGAAGAGAGGATGAAAAAAAAGAAGATACTGGAAAGGAAATATTTTTGAAGCTCTTTCGAGAATTATGAAGAACAACAAGATGGATGTAAAAAAAAAAATTTGGAACATTAAATCTGAAAGATCTAATCAATTGGATAAGAGAGTTGGAAGAGTACTTTGAATTGGGAGAAATTAGAGATCTACAAAGGGTAAAATTAGCTCAAACAAAATTAAAAGGGAATGTTGTGTTATGGTGGAGAGAATTGCAAAGAGAATGGGTAATGAATGGATACCCCAAAATAACAAGGTGGAATCAAATGGTGACCCAGTTGAAGAAAAAATTCATTCCTGGGGAATACGAAATAGAGTTATTCAAAAGGTTGTAGAATTTGAAGTAGAGAGACATGAGTGTAAAGGATTACATAGAAGAGTTCTACAAGCTAACCATACAATTGGGAAGACATGAAATTGATAGGGAGAAGATAGCCTAGTATATGAATAGTTTACAGTTTAATATTCAAGATGAAATGAATATGTTGAAGATTACTTCGGTGGAAGAAGCATACCAATATGCATTGAAGGCCGAGGAAAAGATAACGAGAAGGCAATTGAATAATTCTAGAAATAGTGGAAGGATTGTAGCAGAGAAAGGACAAGCAAGCAACAAAAAAGGAAAGAAGATTGAAGAGGAGTCAAATCCCAAATGGAGTAAGGAAGTGGGACAAAGCACAAAAGAAAAGGAATTTATAGAAAAAGGATGTGGTGGCAGCAACAGACAATTCCTCGGTAAATGTTTCCAATGCGAAGAAGTTGGTCATTGTTCTTATGAGTGTCCACAAATACAAGAAGGTAATAAGAGTGTAGTGAGAAATCACTTGACACAAGAGGATGAGGAAAGTGATGCATCATCGAAAGGCCCCAAAGAAGGTGAATCTCTCATGATGAGGAGAGTGTTGGTAAATTTGAAGGAGGTTGAGGAGGAATCATCCCAAAGAATGTCTCTCTTTCGAACTGTGTGCAAAACTGGAGGTAAGTGTTGGAAATTTATAGTAGATATTGGTATTATGGATAACCTAGTTTTAGAGGAGATGGTAGAAAAGATAGGTTTGAAAAGGTGTAAGCACCTGAATTTGTATAAAGTTTATTTTCTACAAAAGGAATATGAGATGATTGTGAGTGAACAGTGTTTGATTAATTTTTAGATTGGGTCTTTTAGGGATGAAGTGTTGTGTGATGTGATGCCAATGAGTGCTTGTCATGTGTTGTTGGGAAGACCATGGAAATTTGACAGGGAGGCTATTTATGATGGAAGAAAGAATGTTTACACCATCTAGAAAGATGGATAAAAGTATGTGTTGAATTCTCTGAACGAGAAGGAGAAACACGTAAAATAATCAAACTCCATTGTTGGTTGTAGTGTTGGGAAGTAGTGTCTACAGCAAAAGGAAAAGGCCAACCATAGTGATTTGAAAGCATTCAAAGAGAAAATTTCAAGAGGTAAAGGAAAATTGGATTCAAATTTATTATAGCAGTTCAATAGCAGCCCAAAAGAATGTGGTAGTCAAAGAGGTGGCCTATGTGAAGAACATAAGAGTGGAAGAGGAAAAGCTCTTATGGACAAGGAGAAAAAGTGGAGAAGAAACAAACATAGAATTATCATTCCATGCATCTCCAAATGTTCTTGAGTTTACCAACTCATGAAACATTTCACTTACCTGACATGTCTAGTGCAGAAGCACCCAAACAAACTGATGATTAGCACCAACCAAAAATATTGTTAGTTTGTTTTCCTCAATTTTGGTTTGTTTTGGTTTTGGTTTTTTTAGCTCCAAGTTCATCATCAAGGGTCTACAAGTTTGAATACATATTACTTTTTCAAAATTTAACATCATAATTCAAAGATTCAAAATTTTGATATTTGTATATTCGTTAGTTCATAAAATTATAAGGAAGTGATAAAGAGATTTTAAAATTTATTTGAGATGTTACATTACTGATAACTATTCATATAGTTTGCACATGAATTAACTCCTCTCCTTGGGACCAATTCATTTTTTTCCTTTTCAATTTCCCTCATTCTTTAGGAGTTTGAAAGGGTGAAATGGTGCCTAGAAGGGGGAATTATGAAGGGATGCATATATGAAAATAGTTAATTTACTTGCAACAGGTCGAGAGGGATAGAAGGTTGTGTGTAGGATAGTGGTTGGGGCTGCAAATGAAGAAGAGACTCACACATGGGTCACGCCATGTAATAGGGCCATATACATAAAAATTAAAATGCAATCAAGTTTCCTAAAGAAGTAGGAAGGCCACATGTGGGTTGAACAAAGAGTAACAGTAGTTTGTATGTGCCATGTAGGGGACAAAACCATAAAGGGGTACACAAATTACAGAACAAGGGTTGTGCAAGAAGCAAATACAATTTAAATTAAATTTAAAAATGCCAAGCTAAGAGACAAAAAGGTCATGTCAAGAAAAACTAGAGGAGATAGCGCTTGATGGGAAGTGGAATACATAATTTAAATTGAATAAAGATTGCAAGAAGAATAACAGATTGGATAGGAAAGAAGGGGTAGCTTATGTGAATGAAATGATAAATGCAGGTAAAGTGGATAGTGTGTAGGATAGAAGTCATGGAATGAAAATAAGTGGATTGTGTGGAGTGTAAAGATCAAAGGAAAATATCATTGAAGGCTCTTTGGATCAAGAAATTTATATTGAAATGTAATCATGTGACTAATTAATAAAAAAATATTTTATCATAGAAATTTCAAAGTATTGAAATTTGAATTTAAATTGGTTGGCTTGAAAAATGAAATTGTCAAGGAAAATCGAGTTTTTATTTGAAACAGGTTTGAGTTTATTTGGTTAGAGTTAGTCTCTTTGCATCAACTATTTACACTTTCTTTGATTTTATTTGTCTTTTGCTTAAGTTTTTTACTTCTTTTAGTCTTTGACATCCATATATCACGCCATCCTAGTCATCCTCATCCTTCTTATGATGTTGCACATACAACATGTCTATTGGATCACTATTCTATTTGTAACTTCTTTATTTATGTGTTAGTCCATATGTACATGGTGCATCATCATCATGATCCCTTATATCATGGTGCATGACACTAAGTGCTACATCAAAAATAAAAAGGTTACTCCTTGCACATGAAGTTATAAGAAATATGGGCAGAGATTTGAGGAGAGTTTATAGAGGTTGTACATAAAAAAATTTATACACATAATAATACACTTCTATTCTTCCTTATTTTGTTCCATAAGATATTACAAATTTATAGGATTCTCATATCCTGTTTTATAGGAAACCACCAATAACAACTCTCTAGCATATTGAATTGTTTTAACAACTCAACACATTTGTGCCACTAATAAAATAACCTATATAACAAACTAAAACAAACATAATTATTTTATGCATCCTTTGATGCAATTTCCTAACAAACCCCAATATTGCATCGTTCTCCAAATGGGGATAGTGAACCAACAATACTTGATGACCACATTGAGTAGTTCATCATAAGGTGTGAGTAGGGACATACACATCTACTCATGACAAGAAATAGTGAAACTAGCCTCACTAAACTTATTGTGCTTTCATCTAAGGATAGGGACAAACACATCTACCCACGAAACCAAAGATAGGGACTAACACATCTATCCAACGTATTACAAGTTTGGATAGGGACAAACACATCTATCAAACATCAAAGTTATGAACGGGGACACACACATCTTCTCATAAAAATTATGATTGGGGACACAAACATCCATTCATAATCACCAACTCATGTGACTAGGGACAAACACTTCCAATCACTTATACCATCTTGTGAATTGTGACAAACACATCCACTCACAACATAAAAAACTTGAGAACTAAGTCCTCATTTTCGCATATGCAACCACCATTATAGATCATTTCCAATCTGATCACAAATGATTTGAGACGGTTGTCACCGCCACTTGGAAACCAATCTTGACGTTAGTCATTTTAGCACAAATTCTTTGGTCACTAATGCAATTTCATGGCCCCATTGTTAGTGATTGACGAGAGGTCGTTGAATGTCATCCTTCCTCCTTTACCTCCTTCCTCCAAGTGGTTTGCTACCTTCTTAGCAAATTTACCTTTGAAGATCAATTACATAATGCCCCCCTCAATATGAATGTCATGTACAAGAAATAATACATTCATTTACAAATGAGGCAATTTTAATTTATTTGACACTTTGAGATTTTGATAAACTACTTATGATATCACTAAACTCACAATTAATGACTCATTAATAAATAGAACCTATTCTAAAATAATACTACTTGACTTTGAATTTTAGACTAACATAAGCTCAAACCTAAATTTTTGATTCATTCCTAATGCTTGTTGGATTATAAATGACTAGACTATTACAATAAAGTCCTCTACATGTAGAATAAACACAACCATGAAGAAGTGCAGGTGGGGGAAAGGGATTAGATTCACAACCAGGTTTCTCAAATATGAGTCAACTGATCGGGGAACCAGAGGCAATAGGTCACTCCGCTCATCATGGCTGAGACTAAGTGGTTCAAATCTCCAAATATTAGTGTAGTGAGCTTAAGAGTCCTAAAGAAAATGTCATAAAGAGCCTCATTTTCTAGGACCATGCACTTGTCAACATTCTCTACAAACTGGTGCATTGATAATGTAGCATTGTAGGGCTCCACAACTGTGTCCAACACTTTTAGAGAGGGAAACCAAAAAAAAGTTAGCATCATGCAATCTAGATACTCCTCTCTAATCTTTGATATTAGTAACATCCCCATTCTGGATCCCGTACCTATTGAGATCACAAATGCAATCCAACTCACACCATATTTATTGGTGCACTACAAATGGTTAGTAGATTGAAATAATCTTCATGCCAAAGGTGAATACAACTACCGAATCTCTAGCTCTTCCAAGCCTGAATAACTCATCATGACAAAGAAATGAATATCAATGGATCACAAGTTCAAGAAAGAGTGTAGATGAGTCATT
Organism: Sequoia sempervirens; assembly: GCA_007258455.2. Taxonomy (NCBI): domain Eukaryota; kingdom Viridiplantae; phylum Streptophyta; class Pinopsida; order Cupressales; family Cupressaceae; genus Sequoia; species Sequoia sempervirens. Next base: position 434,635,440 of record VDFB02058242.1, on the reverse strand, counting down.
AAACTCAACAAAATGTTAGAGTGGCATAATATGGGGAATATGGATATTTTCTCTAATACCATAAAAGAAATACATGCAGGGATTTGAGGAGAGTTTATAGAGGTTGTACATAAAAAATTTCACACACATAATAATACGCTTCTATTCTTCCTTATTTTGTTCCATAAGATATTACAAATTTATGGGATTCTCATACCCTATTTTATAGGAAACCGCTCCCTAATATATTGAGTTGTTTTAACAACTCAACACATTCATACCACTAATAAAATAACCTATATAACAAACTAAAACAAACATAATTGTTTTATGCATCCTATGATGCAATATTCCTAACAGAAGTTTATGTGGCAACATGTATTCCTCATCCATTACATCCTTCATCATGATACCATCAGTTATCATTACCTCACTTCATGTATCATTTTGTCACGTTACATCCTTGTGAGATTTCAGCATCCAACGTGTACATCCATGCAATCCAATCTAATCATCCTAGAAACATCAATCCTATATTCATGTCATGTACATAATCCCAACATGATTTCTCCCAAGTCATCTTTTATCCTTTATGACATATATTTTATAATCCTTTGTCTTTTCAAGATATGTATTGGGTTCTATTTCACCCAACAACTATCTTGAGGGGGAATCACTTCTACCATCATCCCTAAGTGATTAGGGAAACTTTCCACTAAACCTTCATTCCATCTCATCTTACCCTTTATTCTTCTTTGACACAATGCCACTTAGTTGCATTGTATCAAAGAGGGAAAAAATATAGACACCTAAATATTCCTTAGTCTTCCATCACTTAACCCTAATTGTTCACTCCATCACCTAGGCCTATTAACCTTCACCAAATCCTAATTAACCAAGTCTCCTTTACCTAAATTCCATCACTTAATTAAATAATAATAGTATCTAATTAATCACCTTTTACATCTCCTTGCAATAAATAAATAAATAACTAAATATTTCCACCTATTATTATTTAATTAAGCGCATATTCCCTCAACACATTCTAATAATAAAGGGCACCTAAGAACAATTTTACTTATATGGTCCCATTATTCTCTCAACACATTCCAAGAATAAAGGGCACCTAAAAACACTTGTCCTTATGGTTCACCTATTCTCTCAACATAACCCAAAAATATAACCTTCTTAGGTGCACATATCTCTTATTTCCCTCACCCTCATAATTACTAACTAAATTTAGTAAGTTCATCTTAGCCATTCACAATCTAACAATCTCCATCTCCACCCTTCATCATCTCCTTTCTCCTAGGGAAATCCTCTCAAACATCCTCCATTGTTGATCATATCATTAGATCTTGACCATCCATTCCTCCTTCCAAAATTCTATAAATTCAAGCACTCAATCCTTCATTAGATATCAATCATCGCTTATGATAGGTATGCTATAAAAATAGGTATATTCAAGAAAAGGAGCATCCACATATCACTATTCAAGGAGAAAATATAATCATAATGGATACTTTCATAACATGAATTTGGTTTTTGATGTTTTTACTTTGTTTACATTCTCATTGTGAGCTCTATCTAGAGGTTTTGTTTGGTTTGAATAGGAACTTGCATACTTGTTTGTTTCTATTTTACATTTCAAATATTTAGCATTACACTCCTTTATCTAAATCTCCTCTTTCTCAATGAACTGATATCTCCATGACTTCTTTTCATGGATCACTCCTTTATCCTCAATAGGAAGGTTTAATGCCTCCTCCATATACTTCTTCTAAACCCATTCAAAATATTCAACCTTATTTTATTCCATCCAAACAAGAGATATCTCCCACACACAATTCATTCATCCTCCTAAATATATCCTATCTATGCTCCAAAAATCCCACCTGATCACTCTCCCTCCTCCCACATGTAAGAAATTTCCTAAACACATTGAATCAATGCTTTCCTTATATTTCATCAAGTGCTAAGCCATGCCATTAACCAATATTGAGGATTGCAAGATAAAATCTAAAATATTATTGATATAGGTTCCATCATTGTTGCTTCTATTGATGCACCCTTCTCTTCTTCACATGGTATGAGACATTGAGGTTTACCTTTGTCTAGTTCATTTGACATTCTAAATAGTCTTATTCATTTTTATACCATCCCTATTATGACATAAGAGATTTCCTCTACTATAATATTGAAACCCCCTCTATTACAACAATGATCTTACCTATGTCGTCACATTGGGATTAACTTTAACATTTTGATTACTAATGCATGATATTAAAATAACCCCAATATTCCTCTCTTATAGTTTTAAGTGTTTTCTAATGTGGGATTTAGCTCATTGTTCATCTACTATGTTATTACCCACTATATAACATGTGTGTTTTTATCAAATTATGGTAGGCACAATTTCAAGTGCTATCATAATCTATCTTCTTTAGTAACAACACAACCATCTTCATATTTATTATCCTCACCTACATTATAGGTGGAATGGAAAAATTATCCAAGGGTCACCCATCCTCCCTAAGGATCTCTTTATTCTTTCTCCCCCCTACACATTACCTCAAAACCAATTGCATACACTTCTTTATGTGATTATTTTAATGGGAGGCATATATTCTAATTACATTTGCAAAAACACATATACATATACCCATACATAAACATGCATGTTGTTAATGTTTTTTCCAAATTAAAGAACACACATGGAAATTGATCAACAATCTGTGTTTAATTCACCACTATATATACTAGATGAACTAGCAATAAAGAACACTAGTCCAAGTGATCTCACATTTTAACAAAAATTTGAATCTCATATTTAATAAAACATCTAAATCACCTAGCAAAAGAGCACAAATTCATATAAGTGATTCATTGATTCTCATGATTTTTAGTGACAAAGTAAACTAGACCTTGAATTGTGTATTCTCTTCTCATGATTCTTGGTGATAGAACAAACTAGACCTTGACTTATCCATTTTCTTTTATAACAATTATCTTTCTTACCATTTGTATTCTTGTGTTTGATTGTAGGTATATGTATACATGAGGAACACAAAATTATGTTATTATTTTGTTTGTATCTATCCTCCTTATATATGCCATCTCTTCTATTTTAATTGCATTTTAGAGATGAAAATTATTGAGACAACTCTCACATCTAGGTATCTTTCATGTTGACCCATTTTTTGTTGTTTTTTATTTATCATATTTTTTCTTTCTTTGTGTGTGTGTTCATGTATTATATTTTTCTTTTCTAGTATTTATGATATAATTTTATGTATTTTTAATGTGTTTTATTTGTAGATTTCATGTTTTCTTAACATCTTTATGTTTCGGGATTTCTTTTTCTAATATGTGGTTTTGTAGATTCTTAGCTTGGGAGCATGGGTCCTTCACTTTAAGAGCTATTGCACATCCTTTTATTATGTTATTTACTTTAAAACATTTATTTTTATACTTTAGTGTAGCTTATCACCTAGTGGTATAAGCTTGGTAATGTGGGGGAAAAATGTAATATAAAAATCATATGCCCTGGAATTATCATGATATGTTTTGGGCTTATTTTTGTGTCAGTATCCTAATATTTTCCTTGACCTACTCTTGGTGCTGGCATGATATATTTTTTTAATATGCTCAACCCTATTTCATATGTTACCATGTGTCTCCTATGTTTTTGTTAGCCAATCTTATGATTTTTCTAAGTTTATTGTACTTGGACACTAGCATGATATGGCAACATCCTTTGACTTTAAAATTGTACATCCATTTTTGACATGTCAATGCCCCTTTAACTTCTATTATTTTTTGTAATTGTTGGATGCCAAATTTTTGGGAGTCCAATAGTCTCCTTTGAATATTTGAAGGTATATTTTGGCTTCCCTCTCATTCTTCCAAGATTGGATCTTCATGCCTTAGGCATGTTTTGAGATCTCCAAGATAATTTATAACATTCTCTTTGACCCTACAACATGTTGCAACATTCCACCACTTTATTGTACCTCCTTGGCCTCATGAGCATCTTCCATTATCTTTGTGAAGATAAGTTTTTTTTGTTCTTGTTCTTCTCTTTTGTTTTCTATTTAATATTTCATTGTTTCTTCTTGACACTATTGGAGTTATAATCTCCCATTTCTTTCCATGCACACTAGCGTATTCCTCCCATAGAACATGGATTAATAATTATATATTTTCTCTATTGTTCTTGTTCTTAGTCCTACACATATGTAGGCTAAGTGCACTCTCTCTCCAATCTCCATTTTCTTTCTTGAATACCCTAAGAAACCAAAAGGATAAATATGTTTTGACTATTCTTGGCAAGCTCCCAAGAAATTCCATTTTTTCTTGTCCTAGCTATAGGCTTCTTGAGGATCATCTCACATGGAAGCTTTCTATTCTCTTTCCCTTCTCTTGTTTATTTCAATATTTCCTTAAATTTAATTAGTTTAATTTAATTTCCAATGTTTTGATGGATTAAATAACATTTCCTTTGTTAATGTTGTTGTCCTTATCTTATGGTGTATATAGAATTTAGAATTTGGAATAATATCTTAATTTTATATCTTTTAGGGTTGAGAGCACATAAAAAAATACCAACATGTGTCTAAGATAACAACACATAAGTAGGATGACCATGCATCACACTAGCATCTAAGACAGCGGAATACTCAACTTGTTTACCAAATAGATTTTGAATTCCTCTTCCTTGTGATGAGTTTTGTTTTTCAAATTTATTTATTAGATTCCAATAAGTTGCATTTTTACAATTGAGTTCACATAAATTTTTAATAGAAAAGTGTAACAATTGTTTAAATTTTATTTTATAGCTATTTTTTTTTATCATTGGAATATCAATTCACCCTCTTTATGTACCTATTCATGCAAGTGTTAATGTAATTTACAAAAATAAAAGGTTCTTTTAAAAAGTGAAGGTAAATGTTTACCAAGAAAACATAATTGACATGTGGAAAACTAAAATTTATAGCATTTAGAAACATCTTGTTTGCCTATGGAAGACAAGGGCATTAACATAGAGCATGGTAATCTATCAAAAATCAATAAGAAAAAAGGATTAACACCTACCAATTGTATTTTACTAAAAAAATTTAAAACCCTTTCAACAAGACCACTGACAAGCAACAAAAGGGAAATGTTCACCTACCCATTTGTAATAAGTTGCATAGTAGATTATTTTTTTGGATTCTTTTTAGGTAGATGTGTTTCTTGTATAATGTAGTGAAATACATAGCTAGTATTTAAGTTCTGTGTGGGGTAGATGTTCCTCCTAGTTGCATTGTGCAGCTACTAAGACATAGTAATATATATAAATAATTAATTTAGTGAAATAACATGTTTTTCTTTGTAAGTTTTATGCAACCATAAAAAAAATGATCTATGACATTTACCAACAACCTCTCTTCCTTTGCCACAATGGGAGACTTGGAAAAGGATATTTTTGTCAATTAAGCAACTTCTCTTCCTTAGACATGGACATCTATCAAAGAATAGTGGAAGAGATTTTTTTTATCAATTATCAAGAATGATATGGCCTATAAGTTGTGCCTAAAAAATTATGATATGAGAAAATTTTCTCTCTTCCAACATTTAGATTTTTATCTATTTTTTATTTTGTTTTAAAAAGTAGTAGACAATTCTTTAATTGGTTTTTCATTTTTGAAAAATAAGAAAAAATATGCCACTAAGAAAGTAGGGTGCAACTTAGATAAAAAATTTCTCCTAAAATTTGAGCTTTAGTTTTGTTGGTTTGTATTTGGGTTTTTGGACAAGTGTTGTTTTGATAACAAGGAACATATGGATGCACATGGTTGTCATTTGAGTTGTATGTGAGGTATGTGTTCCTTAGAGTTAGGTTGTTTTTTTTGTTTAAAATATTGTATGCTTGTCTACATGTATACTTGTCTTTCTTTAAGTTATTAAAACTAATCTTCCACAACTTTCTTCACTAGCTATATGTGGTTTTTCTTTTACTAGCATCATTTTCAATATATGACAAAAGAACTTCTTCCATTATGCTTTGATAGATGCCCATGTCCTATTCCAAGGGTCATGTTTTGATATAAGCAAAGGGGTTGCTAACAAATGTCATGGATTATCTTTTCTTTTTTTCTTTTTTCTTTGTTTACCATGATTACAAGATATGTACAAATGCATTTTTAAAAGGATTTACCCAATTTGAAATAGGGGTCTTATTGTTAATTCTATTCCGGTGATAAAATAAAAAAAGGGTTGCAACAAAAGATAGATTAGAAAAGTTGTTAAAAGTGAAACTAATAGCATGTAATCTTGCCTAGTACTACCAAAATAGGGGCTTTAGTATAGAGTATGGACATTAATCAAAAGGCAATGAGAATAGTTTTTGGTGAGATGTTATAGTTGCAATTGTTCTAGTAGGTATGCATGCACATCATAGAAGCATGGACACACACTATTTCACATAATGTCTCAAATAATTTTGTCCTTTACATTGTGCAAGATGTACACAAATGAAATTATTGAGCTATAAACATGTGAAAGCAACATGCTTCATATAAAAAATTGACAAAAAATAACGGTACAATAACTACCCTATAGTAGGTTGGGGAAAATGCTTGTTTGATTGTGTTTATCTAGAGTATGAAGTTGACTTCAAATGACAATATAGTCTACATCAACAAGTATAGATAGAGAGTGAATTTATTTTTTAAGGACCAACAAAAAACAACATTAAATTTACCATATAAAGGACAAGTACATACATATGCAATAATAATATAATAGCACACACAACTAATAAAGTTTTTTATGAAAGAACAAGTTTAATAAATTTAAGAAACATAAGAAATATATGCACAAAGAAACATAAAATATTTTAAATAATAAAACACAACCCACAAAATAATAGAACAATAATATAAATAAACAATTAACACATTTATCTAGAAAATAAAAATCTTGGAGAAAAAAAAAAATACACTAGGTAGCAAACCTATGCACCAAATGAACCCTATTTACATAGAACCTATAAAACAAAACAAGTATCATTGAAATCTATTATATATAATCATTATTATGCCTTGCGAGATTAACAGCATAATGAGGAAGAGCACATACCCCACATAATATTCTAAAATAGCAGCCACTTGTATTCATACGTGTCCTATGATCAAAGAAAAAAACTAATATTTGTCTAAAAATCTAAATCCTAACCAAAAAAAAAATTAAAAATTAAAACTTCGTAACTTTGAGAGAAAAATAATAATCTATGATGAAGCTTGGTGTATTTTTTCTTAAAGAAAAGGAAATTCTAGATTTTCACTTTGAAAATAGTCAAAAGTCAGTGAGATAATTATATGATACTTTTAAAAATCAAACAAAAAGCAGAAAAGATTTACTTTAGAAGGGTAAGAAAATCTTCTCAGGACACACTTTTCTAGGCACAATTAATAGTCAAATTGACAGGTTGAAAACATTAGAGCCCCCCAGAGGTGGGGACAGAGGAAGAAGAAAAAGTGATGGATATGACAGTATATATTTAGGGATGATGGAGACAGGGAACATGCAAGAGTGGTGTGTAGCATGCTTGCCTGCCCCACGAGCATCACGTTTGCACTCTACCCTCCCAAGCAGAACAAAATACCCCAGTTGGGTTTATAAATAAAATGTATGCAGCAGTCAACTTTCTAAAATTTAGTCATGCCAAACCCCTTGTAAGGAGAATCCTCAAGTTTCAGGCCCTTAAAGTTTCAATTCACTCATTACATTCCAAGCATATTGACATTGTCTCTGTTGTGCAATGGCAGTCAGCACCCAATTGCCTCTTTCAGATCCTGATACTAGCTGTAATGATTCCTCTGCCAATGAAGAATGTGACTCTAAACAGGTGGCTCGAGCAGAGTACAGGGACAGGTTGCTCACAACATTGCGTTGTCTGCGTGCTTTGGTGCCAAGAGTAAGTTAACCAAGTTTCAATTTGTGCCTCTGTTTTTCAGATTATGTATAGGCATTGCTTTCCTTAATGATGATTTTGAGTTTTGTGCTAGGGAAGAGGATCGCTTGCAGAAGACACAGTAGCGTATGTTCGGCAGCTCAAAGATGGAATTGAGAGCATACAGTCTGAGATCCATGACAGGATTCTTTCTTCCCAGAGAGCCTTGTTTGCTACCATTGCTAATAGGGCTCCTCAAGAGAAGGTAGGTTTGTTTGTTCTCAGTGGGTATGGTTGTGAGTGGTTTAAGTTTTGATTATGTGCTTTTGCATGATTGAGAGAATTTGTCTTTGGTTTGGATAGGTAGTTGTGGAGTGTGAGTGGATTGTGTATAAATAAGTTTTGATTATGTGTTTTTCAATGATTGAGAGAATTTGTCTTTGGTTTGGATAGGTGGTGGTGGAGATGAAGGATTCAGGTCTGGAAATACAAGTGGAATGTGAGAAAAAGCCGGGTCTTGCATTGGCTCTGTCAAGGGCTATTGATGGCTTTAACCTCACTATCATACAAGCGAGAATGACCTGCCAAGTGGGGATCAGTTTCTTTGTTCTCAGTGAAAAGGTGAGATCATGAGCTCCACTGCAATCCCCACCTACCCCACACATACAGAATGGATCTCATGCATAATCAGGACCCTGCTCCATTTGGTACATAAATAAAACCAAAAAGTGACTTTTTAGGGGAAAAGGCTTAAAAAATCTTTAAAAAGCTTAAAGGGAATGAATAAAATAGAACAGAAGAATTTTAACCGTTACAGGGCAAAGATAGTTTATGGGATAGCAGACCCTGTCTTTCTAGCTTTCAGATTTGCAAATTACTGTTAAAAAATTTGATAATGAACTCCCAATTTACCCAACCTTTTCATTGTCATTGTAAATTCAATGTATTATGTTTTTAAATTTCTTTTCTCTTTTAATTTGTTTAAATTATTTTAATAGCTGTTTTCTGTCCCCTTGCCCTCCCAAAATTTAGATTTTTTTTGAAAATTTGGAGAAACACTGTGCTTAATGGTGCACAAAACCAGCTATTAAGAAGCCTTGTTGTGCACATTTTTGTGATCCAATCTTAGTGAGCTGGAAAAGAAATGCTCTTTGCATTATATTATCTGAAACTGTCTCTTTTTTGGTTGTTTTGAAGACTATCGAAGGTGCAATTGTAGACCCAGAGCAACTGAAGACAATCCTGCAACAAACTATAAGCTCATACACTGGCTGCTCCAATATGGGCCCTGGGAACTGAATATGCAGCATTGGACAAATTCAAGAAAAGCAAGTGATGTGTTTTCCCAACACATGCCCTATTACAGAGAATGAATGCAGTTTACAGCTCTACTGTAGTCAGGGGAGAGCAGCACTTTTCATAATGTTTTGTGTGCCATGCATTGTGTTTCTTGTTTGATTAGAAAATATAATAATGAGATTCTGATTTTCCTTTAAAATATGCTTATTATTTACTTGCCACTACCTCAGTTTCAGAGATTGTGGCTTATTTGTGTTATTCTGATAAATAATATGTACATAACTTGCCCCGGTTGAGGTTCAGTTGCAAGCTATACATTCTTGTTGTTAAAGACACTGTCCATGATAATAGCTTGAAATGTTTCAAATCCAGAAACAGGGAAATGCTTTTGGTATTGATAAGTACAGTTCAGAATAATGAGATGAGCAGTATTTAGGCATCTGTAATAGCTTTCAAACAGTCACAAGAAAGCCATGAAAACATTTCACCTAATGTACTTCCTGCATTAAGGGCAGTCAAAAGCTCAACCTCTGTTCAATATGAAGAAAAGAACAAAAATAGAAATTTCCCGAAATACTTTTATCCTTCAATCAAAATTTGCAGAAATTGAATTGTACATAAAGCAGTTTAGAGGCACGGTCTGCCTGTACAATCTGCAATCTCCTCCTGTCGTCATGCCCCGATTTTGCGGACAAAGTATAAATTTATTATTGAGGCATGTATAAATAGCATGTGCAGTTAGTTATTACAAGTCTCTATGTAGTTTAATTTGACCATCAACCAAGTTAAGGCTTACTTTTATCTTTTCCTTAATATCAACTATTATGTTATTTTTCATTTTCATCAAATTAAAGCTTGTTAAAATTTGATATTTAAATTTTATAAAAGAAATTTATATCAAATATAAAGGATACTTTTGAATCATTTAGATTTATAATTAGTCTAAATTTTAAAGTTTAATTAAAAGAATAAATTAGATTTAATTCTAAATAGAGTAGATTTCATTCAAATAATTTAGATTTTGTTTAAGTGGTTGAGTTTAATTGATTAAAAGAATTGGGTTTAGTAAGTACCTAAATTTGAATGGGTTAATATACACATCTAATGATGATCTGATAGTCTAGTGCATAACACACATGAGGTGCTCATTTCTCTTCGCAACCTCTTCTGCCTTGATAGAAGCCCTCCTAGTGCTCCATACCCTTCTTTAGGTGTTATTCCTCGCTATTTTTCATCCTTTAGTCTCTACTATACCTTTTCACTATTTGAAAGTCTTCACACCTACCTTAAGCTGCAAGGGCACCTAGGAGACCTTAGGATTCCTTGGACAACCCATGTTAGGTTGTACAATCACTTGGGTGACTAGCACTAGTAAGAGGATTGACCCATATGTTAACATGGGCAATCTATTTTGTTTTGGCACTGCAAGAGAGGGGGACCACCACGTGCAAGGCCCTAGGTCACGAAAGGCCAAGATGCGGAAGACTGCCCTAACTTACCTCAGCTTAACAGAGTGTTAGGATATGTGAGATGAGAATGATGAGGACTATAAGGTCCTTTAGTCACTCTATGGACCTAAAATACAGAACAGGGCTAGGCGAGCCAGTTTTTAGGTTCAACACTACGCCTCAAGAAGCTCTCTGCTCGAGGATGAAAGCATGGTCTTGGGACAACAATGTAGCACACTGGCGTCTAAAGTGTGTTGGTGTTCACATGACCAAACAACTACAGAGAAAAGGTCAAACCTAAGAAAACAAGCTAACGACCCAACTAACTATTACTAAAGGGCCAAAATAATGTGATTAAGTAAACAAAATACTCTCTAATGTGATAAAGCAAAAATGCAAGAGTTAAGGTGGCAAGAAGGATCTTGCAAAGAAACTCGTTCGCTAGCTAGCTCCTTGAGACCACGTTCACCTACACACAAAGAGGAGGAGAATGTTGGGTGGCTATATAGGGGTCTGCCTCAGTCAGACCCCGCTTTGGTGTTTCCACCTCCACAGACAACTAAGAAAGCGAGTATGATAAAGAAAGTACTATAATAGAGAACACAAAAAACACTACAAAACAATAAGTGTGCTTACTCAACCAAGTGATAGAGGAGAGGAAAGGGAAGCTTACCACCTCCACCAAGAGCACTCAAGGCTGCTTGAGGGAGAAAATGAGAGTACTCGAGCCTTTGTTGCAATGGTGTTGTCCCCAACTTGCTCTATCGAAGTGATGGAGTGAAGTTGTTGCTACAATGGAGTGCTTGAAATGCTTGGAGTGAGTGCAAGAGTGTGGAGAAGATTTCTTGAACGTGTGCAAAAGAAGTTGTGAAGCATGTAGGAGGAAGGAATTTGAAGAGGAGATTAAAAAAAGGGCCATATTTGAGTCAGTCAGCCAAAGAGGGTGTTACAACTTGACTCCTAATGAGAAGTGTAATGCCTTTGTAGGTTCAACCACATGAATCTGCCAAGGACGTAAGTGCGCCGTGCAAAACGTCTATGCGTCGCACAAACATCTACATGCCGCACGAGCATCCCCAACAAAAATTCCCCCACTGATGCTCAAAACAGGCGCCAAGTGTGATGAAAGCAATGAACTTAGGTGTAATTAAGCCTTCGAACTTAGTTTTCTAAAGTGGAAATTTGCATCAAGGGCGCAAATTCACTCTTATACATTTTTCCCCCACTTTAGCGAGCACAAGTACTGATGAGTGCTCGGTAAAGTAGATCAAGGAAGGAGTAAGGTTAGAAATGTATACCTGAACCATTGAAGAAGTAGACCACGATCTGGCGAACTTGAAGGTGTAGGGCAAGTGAAGGACTTCATAGCTTCTTAGAACTATGAAGTTGAAGAAAGAAAGCATCTTACAGGCCCGCAGACCTGCAAGGAAGGTGTCCCCTAAGAACTCTCACATGGAGGATACCTAGGAAGCGTCCCCCAAGATCTCTCACATGGAGGAAGCCAGGAAAGTTCCCTATAGACCTGCAGACCCATAGGGAAGGTATTCTCAAAGATCTCTTGCATGAAGAATACCCAAGGAAGCACCCTATAGACCCGTAGACCTATAGGGAAGGTGACCCCCAAGATCTCTCGCATGGAGGAAACCCAAGAAAGCACCCTATAGGCTTGTCGACTTGTAGGGGAGCCACCCCCAAGATCTCTCACATGGAGGAAACCTAAGAAGGCAGACTCCACAGAGTCAGGAAGTGGCCACGTAGGCAAGTAAGCGAACAATTGCATAAACCGTCAATAAAAAGGGGTCCCTTGGAAACCCATCGTGAAGAAGGGGGTCCACTCAAGGGATGCATAGTTCGAAAGCAGGTGTTTTCTTTCTCAGAGTGATCCATCATCAAGGGATCCTTTTGAAAGATGTTCACTTCATCAAGGAATTCAAAAGGAAGAATATGCCCCCACATGAGGGGAAGGTCAAAGTTGTTCCCGCTTCAGAGGAAGGTTTCCAAGTCCTTTCTTTACAAACCCATGATGAAAGAAACATGTTCCATTAGGGTTCCAAGTTGAGAATGCAATTCTGAAGAAAGGTTTGCGAGGATTTTCGAGAAAAAATCCGTTGGCGACGAATGCATTTTCTAAAAATCAAAATGTTGAAGAGAGGGCATTGTCACACATGAGAGGGACAACTCAAGCAAAGAAGATAAAGATAAAACAAAGGAGAAAAACACAAATGAAGGGCATAGGGGGATCTGGTTTAGCAAGGTTAGATCTTTCCAAGCTCATAATAGGTAACCGCAGTGCAAGGCGAAAGATCATCAATCCCCAACCAGATCAAGAAGAATGCATGGAAAACAAAGTAAAAATAAAAAATTGGGTCAACATGGAAGAGAAGCCTAAATGCCCCCAACGATTTGCATCATCCCCAATTTGTCAAAAATAAAGCACAAACATGGAAGATTGATGATAAAAATAGAAGAAGGTTTATGACACAAAAAACCACACCTGTATCCAAGCATCAACAAGGGTGACGAAGGTCATCCAGGCACACATAGCATGATCACGAGGGAACACATCACAAAACACACACACACATAAAATATCAAGAAGAGGTCTCCTCCTAACACTGATCGACCAAGAGGTCATCAACTTCCCACTCTAGGTCATCATAGGTGGAAGGAGGACGAGCCTACAGTGGTGGGATGTTAAGAGAAGGAGCATTTGGCCCTCCCACAACAAGGGCTAAGGAGTAAGGCCCCTCAAGGTCCTCTCCATTGAGCTCTTGTGGAGCTAGGGTCAGCGATTTTGCAAAGATCCCTGACAAGGCTGAGGCTTCATCCATAGAGTTAAACATGCATCCTATAGGAGCGTTGTGTCTAACTTCAGTGGATGGGCCGGGCTGCACCTGAGATTCACTGCTAGGCTCGCTGAATGACTCAAGAGTGGTGACAAACTCAGGGGAAGCCAGGATGGGTTTCGTCACCAAGACATAACAGGTCAACGTGGGGCCACCTTGCGAAGAAGGCGATCTCCTCTTACATCCTTTGCTGCTAGAAGGACCACACTCCACCTTTTATCTCGTTGAAGGAGATGAACTCCCCACAAACGAGGCTAGAGGTGTAGAGGAAGAGGAGGAAAGAATGACAATAGATATCACCAAGGTATTAGTCATATCCATGAGTTTGGGAAAGGCTGGATATCCGGAACAGATATTAGCAAAGGCGGATCCACCGAAGGAGCGATGAACACTTCTACCCCCTTGGGGTTAGGTGCATTCATACTCACAACGGAAGCTAAAAGTGATGCAAAACTAGATTGAAGAGAAGCGGAAGGAAGGGGAGAGGAAGACACTACAAAAGGCCCTAAGGCAAGGGCAGTCGTTTCTTCCTCCTTCCTTTGCGAGGTGATCTGCTCAACCAAGAGAGTCTTTCACCAACACTTGCACTCGTGTGCAAGGTAGTTTCTACGACTCTTTGAGCTAGAGGCTGGAGGCTACGAAGGAACATAAGGCTCCTGCTCAACCATGGGGACGCCCACTACAACCATTTTCGGTGGAGAAACATATTCCTGAATGGGAGCAAGAGGAACAAGTTGAGAAGCAGCACAGGGAGTTGGCTCAAGAGCCTCAACAACAGGCCTCTTCTTGTTCACTACTTTGGGGGAAAGAGCGGTAGGAGGCTACAGATCAAATTCCCTTTGGGAACCTTTCTTTCTATCATATAAATAATACCACGGTCTGGGGTATTCATTAGGGAGATCTGAGATCTTGAACTTGGGCCTGTGCCAAGGAGGAATCATTGGACTTAATGGATAGCCGCCGGGCTAACTCATCCAATACTCTTCCCAAGAAAGAGGAGAGGACGAGGTAGTCTAGGAGAAGGTGACCTTCTCTTTACCTTTATGAGAAGGAGAGGGAGTTGACCTAGACTTCTCCTTTCGTTTTTGGGAAGAGAGAGCAGTCGGTACATGCTTTTCCTTCTCCTCTTGGGAAAAGGAGGCAACTGATTGTTTTATCACAAGAAGGGTCAGTTTCAGTTATCCTTGGCCCCCAGTTTTATGCTTTACATAATTCTTGTAAAGTAGGTCTATTCTCGGAGGAAGTGGACCAATTGGGGAGGGCCAAAAGTGATCCAACGGATATCCACCATGGGACACCAAGGGTTGATATCCAACGTCATGCAGTACATGCACGGCGCCTTCATGGGAGAATTTTAAACACTTGTGAATAACGGAGGTGATTCTATTCATGGAAGCTAGCCAAGGTATGCCTAGCTTTATCTTGAACAAATTCGACTCTAGGATAATGTTGAAAATCATGTCAACAACCCTGGGTCCAACCAGGATGGACAAAGTTAGCATCAGTCGTGGAGCTTGAGACCGCATTACCAGCTGTCGTCTGGATGGTAGATTTTGTTTCTTCATAGTATTCTTCCTTTGTAATGAATTTAATACTAATGTTTCCTCTGTGATAACATTCACATGGCTCGTGGGGTCTACCAAGACTCCTGTCACAATGTTTCCATTGATACGAGCGGGAATGTAGAGGGGCGAGGGTTTATTGTTTAAGGGAAAATCTTGTGATGTGAATGTAATGTCCAGTGAACTAGGTGTGGTAAAGTAGTAGAAGTCATCGTGACCATGTTGACATAGGCCTTGGGTTGAGTAACAAAATTAGTGGAATTGATAATCATGTTAGCAGAAGTGCAGCGAGAAGCAGTCAGGTAGATATCACGGGTTCCACTATTAGCTTTCACCACTAATTTTTTTAGCATTTTGTTTTACTCCCATCGAGATGAATGGTACGTCCTCGATTTAGTCTTGTATCTCATGATGTAGTAGAACCACGGTGTTAGGTATCATATCCATTAAATCGATGAGTGCGAAATAAGTGCTCCCTTCATACCAATTAGGGCAAGGCTCCTTAAGGCTTAGATTCGGCAAGGTAACGATCTTATCCTTCAACAAATTTTGCAAGATAGAAAAATAAGCTTCTAATAACTTTGTGAACTTTCAGTTATGTTGAGGCTATTGTTATCAGTAGTGACAACTACATTCATAATGGTCTTACCTTTCCTAGAGATTGATATGATGTACTTTCCCTTAGTACTAGAGCGCGAGGAGGATCCCTCGAACTGAACAACCGTCTGTTGGTACTCTTGTAAAACTGCACACAAGTGCACGAAAGAAGGGTATTTCATAAGGGTGAACTTCTCTTGCCAAGGCCTTTGTAAGTTCCCTATGAATACCTTCTGCATGTCAGAATCGTGCAACTGATACGAGATTTGTGAGACGAGCACTTGGTAGCGTGCTATGAAATTAGTGACTTTTTTGTTATTTCCTTATTTACATCAGATGAGATCCAAAAAGGTCATCTTCAACCCGATGTTTGCTTGAAATTGTCTAAGGAATTGATTTACAAGTTGGTCAAATGAGAAGACAAAGTTGTTAGGAAAGGAATAGTACCACTCGAGTGTTGTATCCTTGAGAGATCGGGGAAACAGTTTGGCCATCAATGCATCATGATGGAAGAATTCCATGCACAGGGCATTAAAGGTGGACACGTGTGTCTATGGATCTCCTTTACCGCCATACTTTTCAAATTTAGGGATCTCCATTCCTTGGGGAAAGGGAGTGTTTAAGATCACAACTGACAATGGGCTGCGCCAGAAGAAGGTTTGGAAGATAGGCTAGGCTGAGGCTTGGGAAAGGATCGCCAACTGGCTCTACATCTTACCCATATTCTGAAGAAGGGTGTTCAGAATGGGGTCATTAGAAAATAGAGGGCTAGAGGAACCTCCTCCAGAACCACCGCCAAAGCCACCTCCAGAACCGCCACCGGTGTGACCTCTGCCAGAACCACTACTAGGGCCACTACCACTGGTAGGGCCCCTTCCGGAACCACCACCATGACCTCCACCGGAACCGCCTCCACCAGCACTACCTCCACTACCAAATCCACCACCGCTACCAAAGCCCCCACCACTCATCCAGCCAAAGCCTCCACCACTAGAGGTGACAAGGGGGTGAAGCTAAAGCCTAAGGGGACCCTATTTACTTTGATAGTTTTGGGTTGTTTGGAGACAGAAGGGATATTGATAGAGGGGACTGCATTGGCAATGTAAATGAACGTGGGAGGCATTGATACTCCTAACTGTCATTTACACTCGTCGAAAGCGGCTCCTTGTACAAAGCTAGGATTGTTCGAAGGAGCATACGCTTCGGCGAGATCGAGGAGGCTTGTCAGAAGCTCTATGCATATTTGATCTTTATCCATCATATGTTTTAACTCGCTAACAACCTGAGTGGCTCTAGCCATCTTCAAATTTCTTTCCAAGTGGTTTTCTAAGTCACCCAGTCCTTTAGTGAGGGTGGAGACATATTATGTAGGAATTTAAACAACCTCATGATCGTCTACCAACGATGGTGTAGGAGACGCAAGAGGAGTGGGGACATGATCAGTTTTGTCAACAAATCCCATTTTGTTCCTCAACAACTACTCCTGCGTAGATAGACCAACAATAGGACCAGAGAAAGGGCCTGTAGTGAAACCAGTAGAGACCTTCGTCCTTTCCATCGGGAGGTGTTGTATACTTCTCCTAATGATATACCCAGAAGTTGTCGACTAGGTTGTGATGCTCATAAACCTTCACAACACTCAGGAACACAATGGTCACAAAGTACATGAGAGAGGTCTCAACACCAACGAATGAGCAGGTATTGGTTCACGTCGGGTTCACCAAAAATGTAAGAGGGGGACCACCATGTGCAAGGTCCCAAGTCACGAAAGGCCAAGATGCGGAAGGCTACCCTAACTTACCTCAGCTTAATGGTGTGTTAGGATATGCGAGACAAGAATGATGAGGACTATAAGGTCCTTCAGTCTCTCTATAGACTTGAAATACAGAATGGGGCTAGGCGAGCCAGTTTTTAGGTTCAACAGTACACCTCAGGAAGCTCTCTACCTGAGGATGAAAGAACAGTCCTGGGACGACAGTGCGGCACACTGGTGTTTCTAAAGTGCACTGTAGTCCGTACGGCCAGACAACTACAGAGACAAGGTCAAACCTAAGAAAACAAGCTAACGACCTAGCTAACTATTACTAAAGGGAAAAATAATGTGATTAAGTAAAAGAAATACTCTCTAATGTGATAAAGAAAAAATGCAAGAGTTAAGGTGGCAAGAAGGATCTCATAAAGAAACTCGTTCTCCAGCTAGCTCCTTGAGACCACGTTCACCTACACACAAAGAGGAGGAGAATGTTGGATGGATGTATAGGGGCCTGCCTCAGTCAAACCCCACTTTGGTTTTTCCACCTCCATGGACAGCTAAGAAAGCGAGTATGATAAAAAAAGTACTATAATAGAGAACACCAAAAACACTACAAAACAATAAGTGTGCTTACTCAACCAAGTGATAGAGGAGAGGAGAGGGAAGCTTACCACCTCCACCAAGAGCACTCAAGGCTGCTTGGGGGAGAAAATGAGAGTACTCAGGCCTTTGCTACAATGGTGTTATCCCCAACTTGCTCTATCGAAGTGATGGAGTGAAGTTGTTGCTACAATGGAGTGCTTGAAATTCTTGGAGTGAGTGCAAGAGTGTGGAGAAGATTGCTTGAAGGTGTGGAAAAGAAGTTTTGAAGCATGTAGGAGGAAGGAATTTGAAGAGAAGATGAAAAAATGACCATGTTTAGGTTGGTCGGCTGAAGAGGGCGTTACAACTTGACTCCCAATGAGAAGTGTAAAACCTCTGCAGGTTCAACCACAGGAATTTCCCAGGGACATAAGCGCGTCGCGCGGGAATCCCCAACATAAATTCCCCCACCGATGCTCAAAAGAGGTGCCAAGTGTGATGAAAGTAGCGGGCTTAGGTGTAATTAAGCCTCCAAACTTGGTTTTCTAAAGTGGAAAAGGGAAAAAGGGGAATTTGCATCAGGGGCGCAAATTCACTCTTATACAAGCACAACCATAAGTCCTTCAAATTTTCTTGGTTTATTTCTTGCTTTTAAGTTTATCTTTCTTCCTTTTTTTTACTTAATCTTCCCTCTCTTATTTTCATATATAAACCCCCCATCTCTCATTCATAAGGGAGGACCATTTTTGCATAAACAAGTTTTGAGCCATTTCAAATAATTTTTTATCCCTACACAATAGAAAGACTAATAGGTCATCTCTATAATTCTTCATGGAAAAATTTGTAGCCCTTCCCCAAGAATTAGATCACCTTGGAAGATTGCAAGCCTCACTACAAAACCTAATTCTAAATCCTTATCTCTAGGAAGCTAATGTTATCTTCCTCACCATTCCTATCTCCCCTTTCTATTAAGTGAAGTACCCCAAGGATGGAAGAAGAGAAAATATTGTTGATATTGTTGGCATATGGCTTTGGGAGATTGTTTTTGGTTGCTAGTGTTGTCATTTATGGCAACTAGAGTCATTAGTGTGGTCCGCAATTTAAAAGTAGCTCATACTGGCAGGAAAAGTAGAAGACAATATACTACTGGCAGAAAGCATGAGGAACAAAGTATCCGGTTAGTAAGGTGGTCTAAATACTTCACCGGATCATTATTTTGTTGTGTGGATCCCCAAAGAAGCTTTTCAAGCATGTATGTTACTTGATTGGTAAGTTTTGTAATGTTGCATTGATCGGTGTACGAGTTTGGAGATTCGGTAGAATGACTTATTGTTTATTTTCTCATTATGGCCGACCTGGTGTATATAGTGTGTCGTGGATGTATAAGGCGTAGTTGTTTTAATATTTCTTGTGTTGGGAATTTTGATTTGGGTCCCTACTATAGTCTAGCCGACTTGTGTGGGTACACATTAATTCTAATTGGTGATTTGAGCCGACATGTGGAAGAATATTATATTTTGTTTAAAGCCGACATATAGTAATGAAATCCTATTAGTGGATATATGTATGAGATTGATTCACTCATTTTGATGAAAAAAAAGAAAAAAAAGTGAGTGTGAGGGTGTGAAGAAGTGTGAAATTATGCGAATGTGTGTAAAGCAAAGTAGATGTGTGTGCGAGTATTAGAAGGATTTCAAAAGGGAAAAAAATAGAGTAGAGAAGAGCAGAAAAATAGAGTCAGTCAGAAGGGCTAAAGATCATTTTAATTGAGCTTCATTGAAATTGAATCCAGGCATTTGGAGATGCTATTTTCTCAGTTCAACCTTTTTGTTGTATTCCCAAACATTTTGTAAGGTAGTGAGCCTTTCTTATTTTGAGCAGTGAGCTCTAGGCAGTGTGCCTGAATGCAACTACATTCCCTTTTGTTTATACTTTTAACATGGTATAATATTGTGGATTAATCTCCACCGTGGTTTTTCCCCTAACATGGTTTCCACGTAAAAATCTTGGTGTTATGGTGTTCTTTAATGTTTTTTATGTTTCCTTCTATTTATATGTTGTGGATGCCATTAAAATTTAAATATTGTTGTTGATAGTTTAAGATCTGATTTGAAATTCAAATATTGTGGAACACTGATTCACCCCCCTCTCAGTGTTCCTAGTGTCCAACAATTGGTATCATAGCAGGTTCCTCTTTTGAAGTTTAACAACTTGAGGTGGATCTTGGATTACAATGGATGTTGGTGGTCTTCAACAATAGCTTATGGTGGCACTTGATGATGCTGATCAGTCTAAAGCAGAGGTCATGGAGTTAAAAGCAAATCTTGCGGCTGCCGAAAAATTCATTCAATCACTAAAGGATAAAATAAATGAGTCAAGGGAAAAGAGGAAGGAACTATGTGGATAGTTGAAACAAAAAGAAAGCAAAGGCCCAGGAGATGTTCATCTGAATCAAACCCTAAAAGAAATAACAGAAGAGTGTGAAAAGCTTGCTAAGGACAATGTTGCTCTAAAGCTTGAGATGGAATATGTGGCAATGAAGCTAACCAAAGAAATTGAAGAAAGAAAGGAGGATAATCTGGCCTAGTCCTCGAAAGAAAATTCTAAGGAATGCAACAAAGTTAACATTGGATTTGTTTAGTTGGAGATTGAACTGCAACAATCCAGAAACAATGAACAGGAGCTTGAGAGACAGATAGTTATCCTTAGAGATGATCTTGCCACTGCAAATGAGTTTAAGGAGAAGTTTAGGATTAGTTTTGCTAAGCTTGATGAGATAACTAAAGGAAAAAAGGATGTGAATGATAAGCGAGGTCTTGGCTATGTGAAGGATGAGAGCTCTGGATCTGAACAAAAGGACCCTAAAAGGAAAACTCAAAAGAACAAAGGCAGAAGATATCCGATAAGGCAACCCAACGCTCAAAAATTTAATGGATATTGTTTTGTTTGTAATAAATTTGGACATATAGCCTATCAGTGTAGAAGTAAGATAAATTCTGGCACTCCATCATTTTCTGATCAATGTTTTAAATGCAAGATGTTTGGTCATAAGTCATTAGAATGCAGAAGTATGTATGTCAGTATAAGGAACATTGAATGCTACACCTGTGGAAGATTTGGACATGATGCTAATCAATGTAGAATAGGAGGAAATCAATGGAATGGATGGTATAGACAGAAAAATCCGGTATGCTACAATTGTAACTAATTTGGTCACATTGCAAGATTTTGCAAGAACAAAAACATGGATAGGAGAGGTCTTGTGTATCAAGGAAGAAATTCACATAAAGGTGATAAAGGAAAAGGAAAAGCATCTATGGAAGAGATAAGAGATCAGATGAAGAAGACGTGGGTAAAGAAGAGTGAATCTGATGAAAGTAATAAGGCTATACCGGAAGCTCCCTCCGGTAATTCATCCGGAAATTGATTTCAGGCCATTGGCCTAGGGGGAGTTTTCATGAAAATCTTTTGTCCCCTGTGTGTAGTTGGTTTCAGATTGCAGGAAGTTGTCTGCAGTTGTGTTATTCATCTTCAAATGTATTAATGATCATTTGTTGAGTAGGATGAAATCTTGAAGGTCCACAGATGGATTCTACCCTTGATATATGAGAGTGCAGAGTAACCAAAACTTCTAGGGAAAAGCATTTGATGCGATAAGGAAGTTAGGTGTGCAAAGTTATAAAAGGGAATTTGGAACCCTCATTTGTCACCATGTGTCGAAGGAGAACAGTTGGAGAGCCTTTTTCAACAAAATTTTGAAGGAGTGAAAGCTAATTTACTGGCGAATTCCCAGGTATTTCTGTTGATTGTCAATTTTGTACTTATTTGGTGATCGATAGAACCCCATTCGGTATGAAAAATGAAGCAAATCAAAGGAATATTAACTCTAGATGAATATATTAGTCAAAAGGTCAGGGATGTAAGAAATTTGTTGTCTATCGTTGAATTGAAGAAGATTGGAGGTGCGAAACACAAGAGTTTGGACATTTGGAATGAGTTTCCTTATTTCGTCAATACGGAAGTGGTTCGGTTTATCTTGAACAAATTGGATGATGATATCCTTACTCTAGATAAACCCTATCAAATTTCTAAAGAAGTAATCAGAAATCTGATAGGATTATGCAATACTAGCCCTAACCAGAGTAATAGGAGATCAAAGGGCACTAATAATTTCAACAATCAAAGATCCATTGACAAGGTATGTTGCATATGGAATCTCTTACAAAATTTTCTTCAAAAATAGGGAAGGAGCAACCTCTATAGGTGCAGTCTACATTGCACACAAAATGATAATGGAAGATGAAGACTTTGATCTGTGTGGATTGTTGAAGGATCAATTGATGGAGAATGTGCAATTGATGAAGGATATAGATTACTCTTTCAAGTTTGGTACCCTAGTTATATGCATTATGATGTATTTCCTGAAATGCTTGCCTTAGAATGATAATGTAATATGGAAGGAAAATATATTGGTTTGTAAGAAAATTTTTGAGCATTTCAACACTTTTGAAAATGGTGAAAAAGTTTATGAAAAACTCTTTAGAAAGTTGTTAGGAAATTTTGGTGTAAGTGATATTCCTCTCCCGGTAAAAGTAGTTGAAGTTGGATCATCCTCCAGTAAGGAGGGAGAAAAAAGCAGAAAAGAGCAAGAGAGTTGACTGGTGTCACTCCTCTGACACCTAAGTCAACAAAAGTTGAGGGAAAAGGTAAAGAGCAGATGGTTGTGGCTATAGTGGATGAAGATTGTGTGGGTACACATTAATTCTAATTGGTGATTTGAGCTGACATGTGGAAGAATATCATATTTTGTTTAAAGCCGACATATAGTAATGAAATCTTGTTAGCGGATATATGTATGAGATCGGTTGATTCATTTTGATGAAAAACAAGAGAAAAAATTGAGTGTGAGGGTGTGAAGAAGTGTGAAATTATGCGAATGTGTGTAAAGCAGAGTAGATGTGTGTGCGAGTATTAGAAGGATTTCAGAAGGGTAGAAAAAAAAGTAGAGCAGAGCAAAGCAGAGTAGAAAAATAGAGTCAGTCAGAAGGGCTGAAGATCATTTCAACTGAGCTTCATTGGAACTGAATCCAAGCATTTGGAGATGTTATTTTCTTAGTTCAACCTTTTTTTTGTATTCCCAAACATTTTGTAAGGCAATGCGCCTTTCTTATTTTGAGTAGTGAGCTCTAGGCAATGTGCCTGAATGCAAGTGCATTCCCTTTTGTTTATACTTTTAACAGGGTATAATATTGTGGATTAATCTCCATCGTGGTTTTTCCCCTAATAGGGTTTCCATGTAAAAATATTGGTGTTATGGTGTTCTTTAATGTGTTTTCATGTTTCCTTCTATTTATATGTTGCGGATGCCATTAAAATTTAAATATTGTTGCTGACAATTTAAGATTTGATTTGAAATTCAAATATTCTGTAACACTGATTCAGCCCCCCCTCTCAGTGTTCCTAGTGTCCAACAGATACAAGCTAGACCTTCTAAGAACACACTTATAATGGTTTCAAAAGAAGCTTCAAAAACTTCTTTCATGTTCATTTATTTTGAAAAAATAATTTCTTTATGCAAATTTTTAATTTTTAGTAATAAGACCACATGCTTTTGCCTAAGAATTGTAACACTCTATTATTGTTTCTTAGTTTAACTTAAAATTCAATTTTTATTTCTTATGTAGATTAGATTTAGATTATTTTCTTCTTTTTTTGCAAATAAATTAAGTTTATTCAAAATTAAAAACACTAAAATAAAACTATAGTACATATTTCATTTGAAAATCCATAAAAAGTTATTATTTACAAGTGGCTAATTAATTTACAATTCAAATTGGAAAAGCACAAAAAAGGAAGAAGTAGATAAAAGCTCTCTTGCATGCATTTTAGAATAACGTGCTTAGTTAAGATCATTCAAAACATTTAGAAAAACAAAATAGAAAGAGGAAAATCCCTTGATACCATCACAAGGCATCCAACAAACATTCAACTCAAGCAAAGAAAACATTCAAACAAAGCAAACAAGTTCACCAAGAATCGTACTTGTTCAAATTTCCTCTCTCACTTGGCTTTTCATGTTGGTGTCCAAGGACTAAGGAAAATTGGATTGAGTTGATTTTGGATGAGATACAAGAAAATGTGCCCCTTCTTAGGCACATTCAAAAAATATAAATTGTAGATAAGGGACGAGTCTTGCATAAGAGATAACACCTTTTAGATAGAACTCATTGAACTTATCAACATCTTTCTCATAATAATAACACTCCAACTAATTGTAAGACAACATGTAAACATACCAATTATTCAAAATCCAATCACACAAAACAAAACAATAATATTCATTTGACTATCCTTCCTCATGAAGTGAATGAGCCTAGTGGTGAAATTCATATCAATGATAATGTTGTCACTCATTAAGATTCCCCAAGTTCAGGAAGAGGGTGGCCAATTCAACATTTCATTGGTTGATTGGATTTTTCCATGAGAGGAGTAGTTGGAGATTGGCCATTAAGAAAGGAGTAACAACCACCCCTCGGTTGCTACTATTTTTTTTTAAATCAACAAGTACCAACTCAATTCAGAATAATTGCCAACTTTATTGACCGAGCATCTTCCATGTAGCTTAGATGTGCACAAAAATTCTTCTTTACCTTGGTCACATCAACACAACATCATGACTTATATGCTTACACATAGGAGTGGTAAGCTCCCAAGGTTAAGGCCTTTCCTAGACCTAGACCTAAGCCTCAGCGGTTCATTCTTGATGACCTTGCCTACGTATCCCTTCATAGGAAATCAAAGGCTTCATAGTTCGCCCACCAAGGCCAGAGAGAGTTTATTCTCTCATCTTGTATGAGATCTTTGATCTCACCTTTATACCATGACTATTCATTAGGCATAAGCCCGTAGCATGATATCAACTCACCATCAAGTGTTGGATCCATACCAGACATTACCCATCAATAGTGTGTAAACATACTCCCATACACAAGGGTCATATCATTCCATAATTCCCCAATTCCCATAGGGAGTGACTCAAGCATATATCGCATTTACATAAGGTGACTAGCTCATACACATCACTTACATAGTGATTGGTTTCAACATACATCACATATACATAGCGACTAGCTCCAACATGTCACGTAAACACCGTGACTAGCTCCTATGTACAACACATATACATAGTGGATAGCTCTAGCATACCTCACATATACATAATGACTAGCTCCAACATATGTCATGTAAACACCATCACTAGCTCCTATGTATGTCACATATACATAGTGACTAGCTCTAGCATACATCACATATACATGATAGCTAGCTCAATCATACATCATAAATACCCAATGACTAGTTCCAACATATGTAATATATATACACAATGACTAACTCATACGCACACCACAAGCACATTAGTGACAGGCTCATATGTACATCACATCACAACCGTGACTAGATCATATGTACATCACAAGTGCATTAGTGATATGATCATATGTACATCATATCACAATCGTGACTAGCTCATACATACTTCACAAGTACATTAGTGATGGGTCGTACAATAGTGACTAGCTCATACACATGTCATATATACCACAGTGACTAGAAAACACATTCACATTGGCTATCACATACTTGTCCTTAGTGCATCATGGATAGAAATGGAATGTTGGTGCATTGTGCACTACACCGTGGGTCCCATCCTTTTCTTTGGTCTTCTACACCATTAGAAAACTAGGAAGAGGATTTGCTGCATCTCATACTACATTGGGTGTGCACCCTTAACTCAATAGGGTCAAGTATACCATTTCCACATCACAATATGCCAAAACTATATTATAAGGTTGGTCAAATTGTTACCTACCTATTCTTCATTAGAAAATATCTTCCTTATAGTCCATTGGACGACTAAGCAACCAAGGGTGGCCATCACTATCATAGAATTCTCCTTGACTACTATCCATATCGAGCATAATCTACCCCTAGACACTTGTCAATCTCAAGCATATTAGTATTGCTCCTTGAATATTGTCCATCTTGAGCATAGTACTGCCCCTAGACACCTATCAATCTTGAGCATAATAGTACCGCTCCTTGACTATTGTCCATCTCGAGCATAGGACTGCCCCTAGACACTTGTCAATCTCGAGCATAATAGTACTACTCCTTGACTACTATCCATCTCGGGCATAATACTACCCCTAGACACCTATCAATATCGAGCATAATAATACTGCTCCTTAACTACTATCCATCTCAAGCATAGTACTGCCCCTAGACACCTGTCAATATTGAGCATAATAGTACTACTCCTTGACTACTACCCATCTCAAGCATAACATTGCCCCTAGACATCTGTCAATCTCGAGCATAATATTACCACTCCTTAACCCATGCTTAGCACTAGAAGATAAGCTCTTAGCATAGAATAAGTAGATCACAATCAACTGAATTAGAAGCTTATACAATCATTTAAGTCTGAGGTTAATATTCACAATACATGAAAGAATTAACTTAATACCTACACGAGGTAAGCTCAACTCAACATGTAACCACTACCAAGTAGTCTAGTTAATTCTTTTCCTTTAGCTTACTATTCAAACACACATTATGTATTGAATACAAGTTATCATGTTTTCTTTCATAACCACTTAATACCCATTCGGCCTCATTTGAATCCTACTAAAGAGAGAAGGTCAAACCAATTAGGAACAACCCCAAAATCTAGGAGTTATTCCCCCCTAGACCCTCCCCCTATGGACTTGAGGTCATAGAGGCATCCTTTGCCCAAGGACTGCCTATGTACCCGCTTCCAAATAGATCAAAGTCACATGTAGTTCTCCTTACAAGGTCTCTTACAAGACCTACACACAGGTTCCAATAACCCAGGGTTTTGTTTCCCTTCAACTAATAATAGTTGACAGTAGTTAGGAACCATAAGTCAATTCACCATTTGGAAAACCATGCCATAACATTTCCCTTAAAGATATTGATGTCTTTAATCAAAATCTACCCAACATTATTTACAAACCAACTTGAACAACCCAAGGTTTGTCTTATCAACATAGAGGCTAAGACTATTACTCAACATGAAATTACCTTGGTTTATAAACACATAGGAACTGGTCACTTCCAATCAAACTTCACATAATAGATTAAATGTAGAGGGTGTTATAGTCAAGGGGTGAATTCATATCTACTAGTCATCGAAAGCCTTTTTCCAAATACCCAAAATATCATTCAAGAATTATATAGTATGTCTTATTATTCCATTAAGCAAGGAGGATAAAATGACATGAAAGGAATTTTTTATACCTATTGCAACTACAATAGAATTTCCCAAATGATCACATAATTACATACATGATATCTTCTCAATATTTACAAGTATCAAGAACCTCATAGTTATTGACTTTTAAGTCCAATTGATGCCAAGTCTAGGGAAGATGAGTATGAAAATTGGGCATTAATATTATTTCTAAAATAATGACATTAAAACTCCTAAATAATATTTCAATTAATGTCAAGCATGTTAGGAAATTTTCCCAACTCAAATAACAAATATACTCATTTGGTTCAAAACCTACCACGGATAATCAATGCATTAGAATATTAATATCATAAGTTAAGCTTCAAAACACCCTTCATAAATAGTAGACATCTTTTTGTAAAACCTCCAAGTCGAAAGCAAGTTCTATTAATTTCCATAGGTCACATGAGTACCCATATTCATGAGAGGTTGATAAATAATAGTACATGGATGCTAGATGTATATTGTACCATAAAGATTCAATTTGAGATTCACTTGAATATACTTTAGGTAATTCAATGATATCAATTTTAAATGTATATGACAAGGGCCTTAGCTTTAAAGGTTTACTAATGAATTTACCCACTTGTTCAAATAGTTAATTCATTTCCACCTAATAAAGTATAAATTATCAAGTCTCATTCTGCATTATGTAGTTTATATTTTCAGATTTAGGACATCTTGTTTAATGTATAACATTAACAAATGTCAAGATTCAGTATTCAATGCTCACACTACCAAGATGAGATGTACCAAACATTGTAACTACTCCCTTAAGAGTGATAATCTATTTATCAATATGTAGTGAACAATTATAACACACAATATCTTACCCTTCCATCATTAAAATATCAAGGAGAATAACCCTTAGTTTTTAGAAGTGCAATCTAGGACATAAATATAGGACTTTTAACACTAATGAGATAATACTATTATTTATTTCTTTATTTTCCTCCAATCTTAAGGAGAACTCTACTTTTTCAAGAAGGCAATTTCAATCTTCTATCTACTAAGTAATGCTTGTGATATGATTACATTAACACAGTACATTGTTGATGTTTGCTTAAGGTGTTAGGCACTAGGACGTCTTCTATTCAATAGTGTAACATTATCTTAAATATTATTCAAGTGCCTTGGTTTCTATTTATTTATTTATTTTCTTTATCAACTGTGAATGGCCTTTCCATATATTCAAATTCTAAATTGTGCATAGGAATATGCATGCTCTTCATATAATAGGGTATGCATCCGAATATATAAACATATAAGGTCTACATGTGCAAGGAAATAGCACAGAAAAATCCTGTATATAAATATTCACAAAGGAATTACAAAGTGTTTCAGATCCCACTTAGTGCTGGAAGGATCATAAGACACTTAAGTTTGTAGCCATTTCATTAAGGATGGGCAGTTATATAAACACATTTATATTATCTGTCCAAACTATAATTATGTATGCCCAAACATAGAAGTAAAGGTATATAAGGTTTGAAAATAATAAAACCACTTACCTATCCATGTACCTACATTCCTCCTTCCTTAGTGCACCCTCTTCGCTTGCGTACTGCAGTGGATCTTTGTATCTTTAATACTGTTCTTCCTTCCTATATCTAATCTTTCCAACGTTCTTGTAACTTTGGCTCCAGAAATATCCACTCTCAATCCTTCCTTATACTTTTCTGGATGACCATAGCCTATTTAAAATTCTAGTGGCAGCATAGGCAGGGATGATGTGGGCAAGGCCTCTCAAAACGGGTTTCACGCCTATCAATTGCTTTTGCTTGAAAATTTCTAAAACCTTTTCAATGGATCCATTTTGTGCATATCCTGCAATCTTTACATTCCATGAGAATACTCTTCCTTTAGGGATTTCGTCCAACTTGGACGTGCCTCCCTTTTGCTCTCATTTATGCATGTTTTGTCCTTAGGAAAACTCCATCGACCCTTCTCCCTTTTTAGATTTTTTTTCTCCCCAATCACTCTCCTATGTACTCTCTTTTCTCTCGCACCCAAACTTTAATGAATAGCCATGGGGAGGTCATGGGGGTTTAAAGACTCCTAGCACCACTTATTTATTTATTTATTTTTATTTTTTTCATGTGACTTGAATTTTTTTGACGACCAACACATTGTGATGCCATACCACTTTAATGGCTTGATAGAAGCTATTTGTTCACAATGCCCAAGTCCTCAGTTTCTACCTACATGTCATACTTGTGATCAAGTGCATTGATATATGGCCATTACGTGCTCCCTTATGTTCATTTATTTTCCACGGTTCGCCCATGCCTCTTAATGGTGGATATGAATCGACCATGTTTATGTTGTAGGTTTGTCTCCCATATTTAGGTCCTTTTGTAAGTTTTTCTGTCAAGTTACTGACAAAAGCCACAACTTTGGCTATGTTTTTATTTGTTTTCATTTCCATTTGTATGGTTTTACTGACCACATGACTTTCACATGAGGATATTTTATTGGGATGTGACATTCTCCCCCCTTAGGATAAGTCGTCTTGACTTATGAGGAGGTTGAATTTATTAACTTCCTCAAAATTTTGGGTTACTAGCCATGGTAATTTCTTTTGAACCCTTTATCCTCACCTTCCACGAGGTTCCATTTTACCTAATTTGATGAATTTGGAGTAATTTTTACAATATTTAATAGTGTGCATACTAAAAATATACCCTCAAGGAAGCATTTTCGGCCAACTGAATCCTCCATTTTCAATTCACGAGATGATTTTTCTTAATAAAGGTCAATATTATGCCATTAGGTACACACATTTACCATTAATCGCTAGAAGTGCCAAGTAGGAGTCATAAAACATATCATATGATTTATCTCTAGGGTTCCATGCCCCTAGTTAGGTCACTCACTAAGTAGGTTAACATCACATATCATAATGTCCCCAACATTAGTGAAGTTTCAATTTAGGCAAGTTTATTTATCATTAAGGATACAAATACAAGTCTATATGTTCTTTGTATGTTCTTATTCATATGGTGCCACTTACAATGCAAGCTCATTTCCAACTCAAAGCATATTCATTTACAAAGGCCATGCATATGAGTTGATGCATAATAGTTTCCACCCACCTATCATTTATCCCACACACTTTATCATAATTGATAAGAATTTATTTTGTCTCATTCAAACTTACAAATAAGTCATCAAATACTAAGGCAGTTACAACCAACCCATTAAGGGTACTATTAGCTCTATCTTTAATACATACTAACCCATTGAGACATACAACATTAGTTATATGTAGTGTATGTTCCCAACAATTCTTGTTCCTACCATAAGAAGGATTTTTTTTTTATACCTTCAAATATGCGATGAAAATTTCCACCTAACATATGGGTTAGAAGAAATAGAAATCATCATATAACATAACCTTCTGCTGTGCACTCTAATTTTCCTTTACAATTCATATATCCAATTTTCCCATTTCCACTCATCTAGGGTTCCTTGGTTAGGTCTATCCATCAATCTTATAAGCTTACAAGTCCATTTAATATATTTAAAACAAATTTGTATATATTAAGTGACTAGGTTATAGTGGGTTAGCAATGCAAGACAATTTACTTTATCCAAAGTCAAGTGAGCTTCATAGGTCCAGTGTTTGAACCTGGTTGCTTTGATACCCATGTACCGACCACTCCTTGGTTGCTACTATTTTTTTTTTAATTAACAAGTACCAACTCAATTCAAATCAATTACCAACTTTATTGACCAAGCATCTTCCATTTAGCTTAGATGTGCTATCTTAAAAAAATATTCTTTACCTTGATTGCATCAACACAACATCATGACTTATATGCTTACACATAGGAGTGGTAATCTCTCAAAGTTAAGGCCTTTCCTAGACCTAGACCTAAGCCTCAAGGTTTCATTCTTGATGACCCTGCCTATGTATCCCTTTGCAGGAAATCAGAGGCTTCGTAGTTTTCCCACCAAGGCCAAAGAGAGTTCATTCTCTCATCTTGTATGAGATCTTTGATCTCACCTTTATACCATGACTATTCATTAAGCGAAAGCATGTACCATGATATCAACTCACCGTCAAGTGTTGGATCCATACCAGACATTACCCATCAGTAGTGTGCAAACATACTCCCATACACAAGGGTCATATCATTCCATAATTCCCCAATTCCCATACGGAGTGAATCAAGCATATATCACATATACACAAGGTGACTAACTCATACATATCACTTACATAGTGATTTGTTCCAACATACATCACATATACATAGTGAATAGCTCCAACATATGTCACATAAACACTGTGACTAGCTCTTACGTACATCACATATACATAGTGACTAGCTCTAGCATACGTCACATATACATAGCAACTAGCTCCAAATATGTCATGTAAACATCATCACTAGCTCCTACGTACATCCCACATACATAGTGACTAGATCTAGCATACATCACATATACATGATAGCTAGCTCAATCATACATCATAAATACCCAATGACTAGTTTCAACATATACCATATATATACACAAGGACTAACTCATACATACACCACAAGCATATTAGTGATGGTATCATATGTACATCACATCACAACCATGACTAGCTCATACATAAATCACAAGTACATTAGTGATGAGATCATATGTGCATCACATCACAACTGTGACTAGCTCATACGTATTTCACAAGTACATTAGTGATGGGTTGTACAATAGTGACTGGCTCATACATATCGTATATACCACAATGATTGGAAAACACATTCACATTGGCTATCACATACTTACCCTTAGTGCATCCTAGATAGAAAAGGAATGTCGATGCATTGCGCGCTACACCATGGGTCCCATCCTTTTCTCTGGTTTTCTGCACCAATATCCAACTAGGAAGAGGATTTGGTGCATCTCATAGGGTCAAGTATACCATTTCCACATCACGATATGCCAAAAATATATTATAAGGTTGGTCAAATTGTTACCTACCTATTCTTTATCAAAAAATATCTTCCCTATAGTCCATCAGATGACTAAGCAACCAAGGTGGTGATGACAATCAGGGGAGGTATTTACTGCAAACAACACAATCTCATCCCAAAACAACAACTTCAAAGTCACAAAACTTCAACTTACACCTTAACACACCAAGCCTTCACAATTCCTTGTAGTACTGCAACCTCATTCAATCGGGTGTAACTTTTAGAGAAGGTCCTCTCAAGTCAGGACTAGTACCTTTTCAAAAACCCATTAGGGCACACTATAACATGCCACAAACTCACAACAAGTTATTTTGAAACAATTTCACCAAAACAGGTCACCAACGCTAACCTAGACCTTGAATTAGGTCTCTTTTACAAAGACATATATTACCAAACCTTTTCTAAACCTTTGAACTCACTTGGCAGCAATCAATAGGTATCTAAACCAAAGATTTCACAACTTTTATTAGGAGAACCAGTCTCCAATGCTCCAACCCACAAAACCCTCCTTTTTAGCAATTTCTCTTGGGGTTTATTGAAAAACACACTTGCAGGATTGCTCCAGCCCTACAACCTTATCAAACACCTTCAAAGACCTCTGCACAAACTCAATCCAAAGTTAGAATCTGCTGCCCCAAAGATTCATAGTCTTTACCATATTCAAACCTCACTATTTCATAAGAAAACACTCTTTTCCTCTTCTAGCGCATCATGCCCAACACCTTATTTGACCTCCCCTGCACAAAAGAACCTTCCACACACCTATACCTACTATATTCTACCCATTCCACTGAGATACAATATTCATAGAAGGTGGAATGGGGTAAATTTTATATTGAACTCAACAAAAACCTACAAATAGGGTATTCACAGGCAAAATTAGCAAAAACTTCCTAACTTTCACAAAATTAAATGAAAATTCTCCAAACTTGAAGGAATTAAAAGTGAATTCACCCTATTACGAGTTCTAAATAAAATCATGGCAAGATGGGGCATGTACGGGCCATAGAAATCTCTACAAATTCACTATACAGAAAGAAACAATAGAATTTTAAGGGAAAATGGTGTTTTTATTGATTCAAATCTTTTACAAACTTCACAATCAACCTCCACAATGAGTCTTTAATCTTATTTATACTTATCCCTCCTAAAACCACAATCCCAACTGCCTAAACTGTCTTTTGAAATAACATGACCATTGGACTTCTAACAAATTGCAAAATTTGCAACTTTACAACATTTGAAATATGACAACTTTTCATCTTTTGCAAATTTTTGAATTCAAACCACCTAATCACCTAATAACCCCTACCATGAATCTTTACAACACAAAAATGGTCAACATGACCTTATTTGAACAAAAAGACTGCAAATCCTAAAGTCTGCTCAAAATCAACTTGGATTGGCAAAATTTTCTCAAAGGTGCTCCTGCACCAGGTGGCCATCACTAGCATAGAATTTTCCTTGACTATTGTTATTATCAAGAATAATCTTCCCCTAGACACCTATCAATCTTGAGAATATTAGTATTACTCCTTGACTATAGTTCATCTCGAACATAGTACTGCCCTTAGACACCTATCAATCTTGAGCATAATAGTACTACTCCTTGACTACTATCCATCTTGAGCATAGTACTACCCCTAGACACCTGTCAATTTCAAGCATAATAGTACTGCTCCTTGACTACTGTCCATCTTGAGCATAGTACTACCCTTAGAAGCCTATCAATATCGAGCATAATAGTACTACTCCTTGACTACTGTCCATCTCAAGCATAGTACTGCCCCTAGACACCTGTCAATATCGAGCATAATAGTACTACTCTTTGACTACTATCCATCTCAAGTATAGCACTTCCCCTAGACACCTGTCAATCTCAACCATAATAGTACTACTCCTTAACCCGTGCTTAGCACTATAACTAGAAGATAGGTTCTTAATGTAGAATAAGTAGATCACAATCGACTAAATTAGAATCTTATACGGTCATTTAAGTTTGAGGTTAATATTCACAATACATAAAAGAATTCACTTAATGCCTACATGAGGTAAACTCTACTCAACATGTAACCACTACCAAGTAGTCCAGTTCATTCCTTTCCTTTAGCTTACTATTCAAACACACATTATGTATTGAATACAAGTTATTAGGTTTTCTTTCATATCCACCTAGTACCCATTTAGTCTCATTTGAAGATTACTAAAGAGAGAAGGTCAAACCAATTAGGAACAACTCCAACATCTAGGAGTTATTCCCCCTAGACCCTCCCTATATGGACTTGCGGTCACAAAGGCATCCTTCACCCAGGGACCACTTATGTACCCACTTCCAAACGGATGAAAGTCACACATAGTTCTCCTTACAGGATCTCTCACAGGATCTACGCACAAGTTCCAATAACTTAGGGTTTTCTTTCCCTTCAACTAATAATATTTGGTAGTAGTTAGGAATCATAAGTCAATTCACCATTTGGAAAACCATGCCATAACATTTCCCTTAAAGATATTGATGTCTTTAATCAAAATCTACCCAACATTATTCACAAACAATCTTGAACAACCCAATGTTTGTCTTATCAACATAGATGCTAAGACTATTACTCAATATGAAATTACCTTGGTTTACAAACACATAGGAAACCACTTCCAATCAAAATTCACATAATAGATTAAATATAGAGGGTGTTATATTCAAGGGGTCAACTCATATCTAGTAGTCATCGAAAGCCTTTTTCCAAATACCTAAAATACCATTCAAGAATTATATATATTTGTGTATGTATATTTATATATATGAGAACATAGATATATGTACATATATATACACGTACATATATATACATATACATTCATACATACATACATACATACATACATATATACATACATACATACATATATAAACAAACATTTTCTAATTCTAGATTCCTCCAAGATGGTTAAGTATAAGAACATAAACCTTGATCTCATATACATATATATGCATACTACATGTAGACAACTATACTTATATGAATCAATTCAAGGTGTCTAACTAATATGATAGTAAAGGAAACAATGAAATTTGAATAAATAATAGTCTTTATAGAAAAAGGTAACATTAATATGTTAACAAATAATAATTTTCAGGTCTATCAACCCTCTTATATTTCTCAATATCATAATGAGTATGCACAAAAATAATAACCTTCTAATCTTTCTATAAATCATTATTATATTTTAATAAATTTTGCACATCATACACATTGATGCACACATACATAATCATGCATATATGTGTGTATATTTGTATTTAAAAATATGTATTCATATATATACATATTATTTTTATTGAACTTCCATTTGAATAAAAATAATAGTGATTTTTCAATACAGATTTTAACTAATAATTATCAATCGATGCCCCAAGACTAGGTCTCGAATTTCATTGAAAACATAACATTTCATACATACTTTATCACAATGCCAATTAACGTGTATCAAAACTTATACCCCTAATTTTAAAATTAAGACTACTTCTAATGTAACCCTAACCCTAATCATAGTCTCAACATTATTTTTAACCCACCCTAATTCTATAAATAACACTAATTCTAATGGAAACCCTAACCCTAATTCTAACTTTATCCCTAACCATAACCATAACTCTAACCATAATCCTAAAACTAATACTGATAATAATTCTAACTCAAATCTTAACTCTAATTTTATCTCTAACCCTAACACTAACCCTAATTCTAATATAACTCTAATTGTAATTGTAATCCCAACCCTCACCCTAATACAAACACTATTTCTAACCCACCCTAATTCTATAAGTAACAGTAATTCTAATTGCAACCCTAACTCTTAAACTAACACTAATTATAAGTGTAACTTGAACCCTAACCCTAACCCTAACTCTAGCCTTACTTTAATCCTAACTCTAGTTATAACCCTAATGCTAATAATAACCCTATTTTTTTTGCTAATTATAATCCTCACCCTAATCCTAATCCTAACCCTAACCCTAACCTTAACCCTAACCCTAATAATAATACTAATAATAACTCTAATCCTAGCCTTAACCCTAATTCTACCTCTAACTACAACTCTAATCCTTATCCTACCATTAAATTTAACCCTAACCCTAACCTTAACCTTAACCTTAACATTGACAATAACAATAATCCTAACTATAAACCTAACCCTAATTTTATCTCTAACTATAATCCTAACCTTAACCCTAAATATAACCTTAATCCTAAACCTAAAAATAATTGTAACCCTAACCATAACCTTAATTATATCTCTAATTATAATCCTAACCCTAATCCTAAATGTAACCCTATTCTCAACCCTACTCCTAATCCTAATTTTATGTCTAACTCTAATTTTATCCTAAATCTTAACTTTAACCCTAATAATTTTGTCTTCCATGTCGCGTTGCGACTGCTACTAGCATATATATATATAACGTCGAGAGACATCCTTCTCGAGGCACCTATGCACTTTTATGTGACAAATTGATTAAAAAATAGGCGCCTCAAGAAGAATATCTCCCAGATTATATGTGTGTGTGTGTGTGTGTGTGTGTGTGTGTGTGTGTGTGTGTTATTATTTATCTTGCATTCAAATACTATAATATGCAAACAGAGGAACCCAAGAATAAATTTTTTAGAGATAATCTTAAACTCATCATACAAATTGCTTATGTAATAGAGGGTTTAATTTGAAACCAATGGAATGGTTGAGTATTTTGACCATTTTTGAAGAACAACTCTAAACATAGCTTGGGTTTATTTATCATGACCTAAGCCAAAAATCAATTATCAATTCAATAAAATTCTACACATTAAAATTTGCAATGGAAAGCCATAAGGCTTATGCTTGACAGAGCATCAAGATTATCAATAGGAAGGTTATATTCACACAACATTACAAGAATAAAAGCTTAGTTCATAAAATAGTGGAGATAACAATCCACAAGGATAACATAAGAACCAAATACTATATTCAACCCAAAATAAGATGTGATGTAAAGCAAAGCCAACAAGGTTTGAATATCTCAGAGCTTATTAACCCTAAGTAGTAATTTTATGCATGCTTAACAACTTTTATACTAGATAATAGTGAATTTAAGCCACATTCTATTTTATGATAAAAAAATGATTATGAGTAAGTTTCTAGTCAAAATTGGTTTTAAAACTCTATCAAAAACAAGGAAATAGGGGCAACATCCTCAACTCTTATTAAATGTTTAATAAAAATAGTACCTATTATGGGTTTTTGATATAGTATAGTAAATCTTGAAGAAATACTAATTTATCTTTCCTATTCAAAAAATGAAATAGAATCCACTATGATTCCTCACATTATATTTTTTTCTAGATTCTTTTCATAATCATAATAGAGGAAAAATGTCAAAAATTCTATTATCAATGCTAAAATTCAGTGCATAGAGATTTTTATATAATGTTATATTACACAAAGGTATGCTACATACCACTCAACAAGCTCAAAAACTTTGAATACCGTTGCTCTGCAAGCACTAAAATGGTTCAACCTTTACCTTTGAGTAGACCCCCTTCCCTCTGATTTCTCTCTTTTCTTCTTTTTTCCACTCCCTATCTTCTCTCCCATTATTCTTGCATATTTCTGTCCATTATTCTCTCCCCATAACTCGACTTCAAGTGGAGTAATTACCTCACATACCACTCAGTCCACCACTTTGTCACATTCGAGGCTCGAGGAGTTCTCATTTATTGTATGGTATCGGTTATTTATAAGAAATATGATGAAATGAAATATTAACTACAAATACACATACATACACATACATACATACATATGCATATATGTATAGACATATGTAAATACATATACCTATACATATATGTATATATATATATACATATCTATGTATATATATGTATGTATATATATGTATGCATATATATATATATATATATATATATATATATATATATATATATATATATATATATATATATATATATATATATATATATATATATATATATATATATGTATGCATATATATATATATATATGTGTGTGTGTGTGTGTGTGTGTGTGTGTGTGTGTGTGTGTGTGTGTGTGTGTGTGTGTGTGTGTGTGTGTATGTATGTATGTATATACATATACATATACTTATATATAATAGTCAAACTAATTGTTATATAAAAAATGAATTTATTTACCATAGAATCATATATATATATATATATATATATATATATATATATATATATATATATATATATAAGAATTTGCATGTGCACACATATATATGTGTGTGTGTGTATACATTCTTGATTATAAAAAATCATGATCACAATGTCACCACTTTTACCTTCCAAAGATCATTAGTTCTAACAAAAATGTAAAATTGATTTAATAACAAAATTGCATGAACACATCTTACAACCAATTTCACCAAGAAAAAAAAAAAACACTTCATACAAAGATAAATAAAATCAACTCAAACAAAGAACAATTATTGCATAAACCATATTATAACAATGTGTGTGTGTTGTTCTCAGTCTTATGGAAAACTTGGTTTTCTTTAATCAGATCTACTTCTCTCTCTAGTGATAGTCTCCCTCTCTAATTTGGAGGGGAAGAAAGTCATCTCTTGCATACACCCCATTAAAATAATGCAATACTTAGTCCACTAACATATATATATATATATATATATATATATATATATATATATATGACTATATCAACTAATCATAAAGAAATATCTTATTTTCAACATAATACATTGCAGTTTCATATGAGTCATCAACTATTATATTATCAACTAATATTTAGCTATTCAAACAACATATTCTAATGTTCATAATCTTAGTTTAATATTCATAACCAAAATGTCTAGATCAACATATATCATAGTCTAAAGGGTGGTGTAAAATGGGATGTAACAATTTCAAAGGTAACCTAGTGTAGGAATTAGGGATTTGGGGGTTGCAAGAAAATTATGCAAGAAAAAGTACTTTGACAAAGGCAATGAAAAAGAGTTGGGATTGGAGGAAATGGATGTTAGAAAGGAAAACTCTAAAGTTCTAATAGGAAAAAGGAGTAAGGCAAGGAGTAGAAAGGTATATCAGGATGGGAAAATTTGATATACTATAAAGACAAAGGAACAAGGTAGACTTCGGTGGACATGCATATCAAGAAGGGAAACTCTAACATATCAAGTTGACTATTTTTTATTTTTCTACCATATCCCACCAAAATAATGTTGGGCTAATAATACATATGATTTGAAATAATTAGAAAGGGTATATCAAAATTCCTCCCTCCTTATGATTGCTTGTCCTCAAGAAAAAAATATTTGGATGCTCTAATATCTCTGGTCCATCTCATGTAGTGTCCTCAATTGATAGGTTCTTACAAGAAACCAAGTATTATTTGATGCTCCTAAAATTATTCATTTTTGTATCTAGCACTTACTTGGGTATCAAAATTAACTTTCCCTCGTCATCCAAGAATGGGAGGTCCCCTTAAGGTAAAATATATTGACCAAGATCCCTTTTTAGACAAAAAAATGGAAGAAAATATGAATCTAGTTCTTTTTTGGAAGTTTCAACATTTAAGACACTTTGCTTATTCTCCTCAATATCCTAAAGGCCTACAATATTTGGTTTTGAGTTTTTTTGCCCCACTTCTCTTAATGGAACATTGCATGTATGACTCCAATCTCAAGAAAAAATCTATGCAATCTCCCTGATTTCTATTTTTATGCTTTTTGTAGGTGATCCTTAAGTGATCTTAGTATGTCATGACTCTGATTTATCAAAGCACCTATTGTGGGTGCTATAGGATCTAAAAATAATAAATAGAAAAAATAAGGAGCATCATATCCATATAAATATTCAAATGGTGGCATGCCAATGGAAATATGAAAATAATTGTTGTAATAATATTCTCTTAGATGCAACCACTTAATTCATACAGTTTTTTTTATCTAAAACATAATTTCTCAAGTATCCCTTAGAAAAGAATAAAAATTGGGTGGCTTTCTTTTGCTTCTGGGGTTTTGGACCTAAAAGGAGAAAGACCAATTTTCCAACCTTTCACTCGAGAATAAACCCTTGAGATTTCAATGCAAAGGAGATTGAAATCTAGAAAAGGGAAGGTTCAAGGGATTGAATGATGCATAATGAGGGATTCACCACCAATTGTAATCTTGGAAAAGAAAATGAATTGGAAAACACATTGTGATATGCAAAATGACCTAGAAATGACCATGGAATGAAAAAAGAAGCTACAAAACTAAAAGTGTGCACCTAGAATCTGGAGATGGAATGGAGCTCTAAAATATTGAAATTGCTGCTTTTTAGGCCTAGAGGGACTCATTTTCCATTCTGGGCGAATCCGTCCCAGTTTTGGAAAACTATACCAAAGCAAGTTTTGGCCAAATGGGCTCCATAAAAAACCTATAGTGGGACTCATTCGCCACTCTTAGAAAATGAGTCTAGTTTGGCTTTTCTGGAAATTCAAAGTTTGGATCTGCTCTTCTCAGTCTACTCAATCTGTACCTCTAGGCGTATGAATCTAAGACCCCAATTTTCGGGACTGTAAGTGACTTTTTGTGAATATTTTCATGTTGCAAGTAGGGAGATGAATCCAAAAAACATTGAAACCTATTCTTCAATCATCTCCAAGCCTTTAAAGCACCTAGATTTGTAATCACACAAGGAAAGAGAACAAAAGTGTTGATTGTTAGGGAATAGGGGTTTTCCTTGGTCAAACCCCTTTTAGATAATTAAACCAAATGATGAAATAAGATAATGAAGCATAAACTTAAAGTAATGCAATTAGGAACTTTCCATGATGATGGATCTTGAGTTGTTGCAACAATTGATGAAGAATCTTGCTCTTGAATGCCTTAGAATTGATCTTGAAAGCTATCTTGATGATCTCGAAATGCTTAACCTTTGCTTGCTTGACTTGATAACATGTAGGCTTATGTTTCTTGTTATTTCTTATGTGAAATCAAGATTTGAAAGCTTTCTTATATAGGAAATCCACTCACATGACCATTAATTTGATCCCCAAGGCCGACATTGAATAAATTTGAATTAAAAACCCACTTTTCTTATTGAAAGCCTTAAAAATAGGCCAAATGGGACTCATTCACCATCCTGGGTGAATGAGTCCCACCTAGATGGGACTCATTCACCCAAAGTGGCGAATGGGTCCCATAGGGGCTATTTTTCCAGTTAGAATGTCGGGGAATGAAGAATTTAAGTTTTTGTGTTGATTTTGTCAGGTCTTTAATCAAAATATGCCTCGAGATGCACAATATGGGGTCATAGGGGCCTATTAATGATGATATAAAGGTCATAAATGCAATAGATCCTAAAATCCAATGTGAAAGTGTAAATAAATACACTTTGCAACACTAAATTAAGGCAAAATTGAGTCTATTTAGCTTAGAAGGGCCCTAAATCCCATGTGAATGTGTAGAACACATTACAACACTAGACTAGGTCCACTTGATTTACAAGCCTCCCAAATTTAATGTGAAGATGTAAATAAATACATTTTACAACATTAAATTAAGGAAGAGTTAAGTTAATTTAGCTTAAAAAGGTGCCAAGACCTAATGTGGATGTGTAAAACACCTCACAACACTAGATCAAGGTGACATTAGGTTCAATTTATCATTAATTATTCCTATATCAAGCAAGGGACATGTTTTTCTACACTACACCCTCAATCCACTTGCTCACTATATTTTTTCCATCTATTTATGGTTGAAATCTAGTACTTGGAGTAAGTTATATACCTATAAAGGAAAAAAAAACTCCTAGCAAAAAGAACCAAGGGACCTACTACTCCTCTCACTAACAATATTCTTTGAAAAGCCATGTAGTCCAAATATTTCTCTAATAAGTGTGTCACTTGGCATGCCTTAAATTCTAAATTTATAAGAAACAAGTGTACATACTTAGTTAATCTATAAATAACATAAATATAATCTATGCCATGTACCATAGGCAATCTTGTGACAAAGTCCATAGATATATTCTCCCATTTTTTGTTGGATTAAACCTACAATATAAAATTTATCTCCTTTGTTTTGTTGGAAAATCATGCATTTTATAGTATGTGTACATCCTATTTATTCCCTTTCCATAAAAATAATTATAGATTTTTTTGTAATTCTTGTAATATCTTTGATGAAATGCTAAAGTTGTGTTATGAAAATACCTCAAGACCTTCTCCCTAAATTTTGATTCCAGTACTAAAAAAACTCTATTTTTGTAAAGGATTAGTTTCTCCACCACTATATAGCTATCATCTTTCACCACCTCATCAAGAATATTACACGTAAATGTGTTTTTTCCAAATTATACTTGGTAGAAAAATTTCAATTAGCAAAAATAGTGGAAATAGAATATGAAGTAGGTTTCCTATAAGGGGCAACAAGTTGAGACATTTTTAAGAAATTTACTATAGTAATCGGATTACACAAAGAATCCTCTCAACTATATTAATGTGGTAAGAGGTTGCTAATCTAGAATGGCTTGGATATTTTGTGGATCCAGCTTGTTCATTGGTGCAGGAGCACCTAATGATGTTGTGCCTCTAATAGGAAATTATGTAAGAATTGAATTTTTATCTTGAAAAGCATGGAAAAAGGTCATGTGTAGACCAGTCAAATATATTTGAGTAGGTTCCTAGGAGGTCAAAGATGTCAAATTGCAAAAGTTTTCTTTTTGTTGCATAAGTTGCAAAAATTGCAAGAAGTTGTAAAATCAGGAAGTTGAAGTCATCTTTGTAAAACAAGATAGTGGATCAATTTTAATTGAGGGGGAAATCAAGAAGACTCATGTAAACATCTTTTAAAGTCCCTGTGAAGGCGAGCCAAGGGTAGAAGATTGTAACTTGGAACCATTTTGGTGAATAAAAGTACTCTATTATGCACTTTCAGTGTTTCTCTCTTGTTTTCAGTCCTTGTATGGACATTACAATATTTCATAGGCTAAATTCTTGATCTGATTTCTTAGAGTAAGGTGTCAGCTTCCTTCTGAAAGTAATTAGAGGTCTTTTCATTAAGTTTAGAGGATAAAATAATATTTTTATTGTAAACTAGTTGAAAACCCCAATGAAGGGTTTGAGAGTCTAAAGAATGATTTAGAAACCATTCCACCAATTTAGGCTTTGTGAATCGGTGGAATGGGTTAGTGTAGGTTGTGTTTAGTGTTGTTTGTTTTTTGTAGGACTCCGGGGAAGTCAGATTACAAGTTAAGATGCTACCCTCTTTGAAT
This sequence comes from Sequoia sempervirens, assembly GCA_007258455.2. NCBI lineage: Eukaryota > Viridiplantae > Streptophyta > Pinopsida > Cupressales > Cupressaceae > Sequoia > Sequoia sempervirens. The sequence continues at coordinate 434,591,852 of VDFB02058242.1, read as the reverse complement.
TTTTTTGAGTTTTCCATGAAAATTGATGGCTACATGTTGAAATCAGTTTCAAATGCATTGAAGGAGATTGGAATGTGGATCCTAAAGCATGTGCAATTTTTTTTCAATAGGTATGGTCGAATGAAGGTTGGAAATTTGGAATTGAAGTTGAAAACCCTGAGTAAGAACTCTATATTTCTCAGAATTTACTAGTAGTAGCCTATTATAGTCCATTGTACGACCATACAATCTGTATTTGGGTCAAATTTACATTATAGTTGATAGAGATGGGAGGTAACAAGAGTTTGGATTTTTTTTTATGCAATTCCATTGATATTTGAGCAAGATATTATAAGTTTTGTGAAAACGGGTTAAAACCCTTACTTAGGGTCATAGTGAACTTTAAAAAATGCATTACTCCACTTATAACCATTGAAACCTTTTAGAAATTGGTGAATAGAATAATTTGTATGTATTTTAAAATACCTCCAAGCTACAGGGTTTGAGGAATAGGTCTTGGGAAAAAATAATGATGCCCTAGACTGACAAACAATGTTTTGTGAGTTAATAGGAAGCATAGAGGTTGGGTTTTGATGAAGAGAAATTAGAGAGGCTTGGGAATTGGTTGGGAAATCATAAGAAAGTCATATTAAGAGTGTTTGAAGTGATAGTAAAGAGACTTGAGTCTTGGAACTAGAGGAACCAATAAGCCCTCATAAGCACATGCCTAATTAGGCTTATTGGGAAGCTGGGATAGTCATCTTTTGAGTCATTTGTTCCAAAGAAACCCATACTGAATTTATGCTATGTTTTAGAAGGCTCAAATGGGTATTTAAATATCCTTTCATAGTATAAATTGGTGGACTACCTTGAGAGTTATGAAGGAAAGTTCCCAGTTGGAACCCTACTAGGTGGAAGAGAGAATGATAAAGGAAACTTGCAGATTGGTGAAGACAGATTTATTGAAGACCCTCCTTGGGTTGAGTAAGTTATTTTTGTGATGTTTAAGGTGATTTTTGGATTCAAAAAAAGGTTTAATACCCTGATTTCAATTTTGGATGTTTTGAATCAAGTTGCAAAGTAGTAAATTTTTGGTGAATGATGATTGACCTTTTCAAGTTTGAGTTTTGGGTCTTAAGAACCCTTGAAGTCTATAGATGGTCTACATCAATTGGTATAAGAGCTAGTTGATCTGGTGGTTTTTTTTAAGTTGTTGGTTGCAGGTGCTTGGTCCATCTTAAAGCTGCAAGAGAGAAAGAGTTGCAGGTTTGTTGGCTGCAGACAAGGAAGAGGTTTGTGCTCACTATCCTCCAACAGAGATTAAGCTAGGGAGAAGGTGTAGAGGGAGTTACACCACTGAGAGAGAGTGGGTAGGTGCATCTTCCAGGATCTTTTGTTGGGTAAGATGGATGGTATGTTGAGGTTGTGTGATGAAGCAGTGAGGGAGATGGATATATGTCTAAAAATCACTTGAAGAGTTTGCAACCATTACAAAAGTTGAAAGTTAGTTTAAAGAGTGATCCAATGATTGGAAAAGATGATGAGAAGTAGGTTAAGAGAAGGTCAAGGATGAATTAATTGGAGAGAGGAAAGATTTCTTAGAGAAGCATGGTGAAGCCATAGAAAGGATAGTCCTGTATCATTTGACTAAAAATGAGGTTAGAGGGAAGATGAATACTATTAGTACGATGATTTGTGCATCTGTTGGCATAAGAATTATTGGGCAAAGAAGGAAAAGGAAAAAGAAAAAAACAAGTGAAGACAAAATTGAAGGAAAAATTTGGAATCAAGACAAAGGTAGGAAGCAGTCCAAGATATAATTGATCAAGTTATGTAGGTGTGAAGAAGAAATATTGAAGCAACTTAGTCCTCAAAGGGACTTGAGGTCTTTTCCAAGCCAGTTGTTTGGTGCAGGAGCACCTAATGATGTTGTGCCTCTAATAGGAAATTATGTAAGAATTGAATTTTCATCTTGAAAAGCATGTAAAAAGGTCATGTGTAGACCAGTCAAATGTATTTGAGTAGGTTCCTAGGAGGTCTAAGACATCAAATTGAAAAAGTTGTCTTTTTGTTGCATAAGTTGCAAAAATTGCAAGAAGTTATAAAGTCAGGAAGTTGAAGAGTCATCTTTGCAAAACAAGATAGTGGATTAGTTGTAACTGAGGGGGATATCAAGAAGACTCATGTAAACATCTTTTAAAGGCCTTGTGAAGGCGACCCAAGGGTAGAGGATTATAACTTGGAATCATTTTGGTGAATAAAAGTACTATGTTATGCACTTTTAGTGTTTCTCTCTTGTTTTCAGTCCTTATATAGATAATACAATATTTCATAGGCTAAATTCTTGATCTGATTTCTTAGAGTAAGGTGTTAGCTTTCTTTTGAAAGTAATTTGAGGTCTTTTCATTAAGTTTAGAGGATAAAAGAGCATTTTTATTGTAAATTGGTTGAAAACCCCAATAAAGGGTTTGAGATTTTAAAGAATGATTTAGCAACCATTCCACCAATTTAGGCTTTGTGAATTGGTGGAATGAGTTAGTGTGGGTTGTGTTTAGTGTTGTTTATTTTTGTAGGACTCGTGGGAAGTCAGATTACAAGTTAAGATGTTGCCCTCTTTGAATTTTTCTAAGCTTTCCATGAAAATTGATGGCTACATGTTGAAATCAGTTTCAAATGCATTGAAGGAGATTGGAATGTGGCTCCTAAAGCATGTGAAGAAATTTTTCAATAGGTATGATCGAATGAAGGTTGAAAATTTGGATTGAAGTTGAAAACCTTGAAAAAGAACTCTGTATTTCTTAGAATTTACCGGTAGTAGCCTGTTGCAGGACATTGTATGGCCATACAATCTACCTTTGGGTCAAATTTTCATTATAGTTGATAGATATTGGAGGTAACAAGAGTTTGGTTTCTATTTCATGCAATTCCATTGAGATTTGAGCAAGATATTACAAGTTTTGTGAAAACGGGTTAAAACCTTGACTTAATGTCATAGTGAACCTTCAAAAATGCATTAATCCACTTCTAACCATTGAAACCTTTTACAAATTGGTGAATAGAATGATTTGTATGTATTTTAAAATACCTCCAAGATATAGGGTCTGAGGAATAGGTCTTGGGAAAAAATAATGATGCCCTAGACTGACAAACAATGTTTTGTGAGTTAATAAGAAGCATAGAGGTTGGGTTTTGATGAAGAGCAATTAGAGAGGCTTGGGAATTGGTTGGGAAAGAATAAGTAGGTCATATTAATAGTTTTTGAAGTGATATTAAAAATACTTGAGTCTTGGAACTAGAGGAACCAATAAGCCCTCATGAGCACGAGCTTAATTAAGCTTATTGGGAAATTGAGACAGTCATCTTTTGAGTCATTTGTTCCAAAAAAACCCATACTAAATTTCTGATATGTTTTAGAAGTCTCAAATGGGTATTTAAATATTCTTTCACATTATAAATTGGTCGACTTCCTTGAGTGTTATGAAGGAAAGTTCCTAGTTGGAACCCTACTAGGTGGAAGAGAGAAAGGTAAAGGAAACTTGCAGATTGGTGAAGATAGAGTTATTGAAGACCCTTCTTGGGTTGAGTAAGTTATTTTTGTGATTTTTAAGTTTATTTTTGAATTCCATAAAAGGTTTAATGCCCCGATTTCAGTTTTGAATGTCTTGAATCAAGTTGCAGAGTAGTGAATTTTTGGTGAATGATGATTGACCTTTTCAAGTTTGAGTTTTGGGTCTTAATAACCCTTGAAGTTTGTAGATGCTCTAAATAATTCATGCATGAATAAAAGTTAGTTGGATCATTTGTAATTCTAAATGGCATGAAGTAAAACTCAAAGTGTCCAAAATGACACCTAAATACTATTTTGTGAACATATTCATGTAGCACACAAATATGGTGATAGCTCAATCTCAAATAAATATTTGAAAAGTGTATAGTTTCAAGTAATTCATCTATTAGCTCATCGATCTTGGGTATGGGAGATATATTCTTGATGGTTCTCTCCTTCAATGTCCTATAATTAATACAAATCTACATAGTACCATCATTTTCATAAGAACCATTGAAGATGCAAAAGGACTAGAACTAGGTCTTATGTAACCCTCCTTTAAAAGTTCCTTAATAGAATTTTCAATATCTAATTTGTAACCTCTTGGATGGTGGTATGCCATTTTTCTAATAGGACTTTAAATTGGTTTCACTTTTATGATGTGTTGGAAACCTCTATTTAGTGGTATTCCTAGAGGCAAATGATCAAGCACCAAACTATGCTTTCTTATTATGGTTCCACATGAAGAGGGTTTAGTTTACCCATTGATTCTCTTGATGCCACCATAATGAAACTTGTTTTCAAATCTAAATGGGAACTTCTAATGGTTCTATTTATACCTTTTATAGTTACCACCCATGGTGCTCCATTGAAAATTCTCCTAGAGATTGCAACCATTGAAAACCCAACACCATGTTAGTTTTTCCTAAACTAATAACATAAAGTCATCATCTACCTTGTTGTGCCCAAGAGTGAGATTAAAATACCAAATTATCTTTCTTCAAGGAATGATAAATCCACTTGCAATGGTGAGATTAAAACCTTCAAATTATTTTATTTTTAGTCCTCTCATAACATATATTCCTTCATCAATAAAGTTGTGGGTAACTTTGCTATCAATAAACACTAGGATTCTTTGACTATCTATTACTCCATGCACCCTCAAGGGATGATACTCGGGTGATCCTAAAAGAGATATAAATGAGCTTCCAATAGTTTCTTCCCTTTATTCCTCCTCAAATACTTGTTCTTTTGGATCCATAAATACTTCAATATCATTTGAATTCAAGTCCCTACCTAAAAGAGCTATTGAGCTTTCATTGTTCTTTGCAAGAAAAATAGAGCTTCTTCCTCTTGAGCTCATTCCTTGTTTCCTCATCTATCTTCTTTGTAATAATTGGAGGTGTAGTCATCTAAGGGGGTGCATGATACCCTTCTTGTGTGAGAATTACTTTGATTTTCTCCAAAATGGTGTCCTTGAAAAGGATGTATATTTTTGGATTATAACCTCCAAATCTAAATCCTTTTTTATAGCTTCTTATAAAGATGAAGGATTAAATTATATTTTACCAAACCTTTGAGATTTTCATATAGTCCTTCCAAAAAAATCACGATGAGTCTCCTCTTAGAAATTTTAGGATCCATCACCAACAAATTCTAGAATTTAGCCACATAATTCTCTATAGTAATTTCCTACTTAAGTTATGCTAGCTCCCTAAAGTGAACCTTAAGATCATTTTAATAAAATCTCTTGATCAACCTCCTAGACAACATATCATAGTTGTTGATGAAATTGTTGCCTTGTGTAACTAATCTATGATACCACCATTCATGTACAATTTTTTCCAAGTGAAAAGTGGAAAAAATGAAAGTTTCATCTTCATTCATAAGCCTAATAGATAGATATTTTTCTAAATTTTGTATCCATGCATGAGAAATACCCTTATTGAATCTATCAAAAGTGTAAAGTGTCAACTTCCCCACTACATTCCAATAATTTTTCTTCTTTTGTTGAGTTCTTGGCTCTTGTGTAGTTGTACCTCTAGCTTTCTTCATATTCATGACATTTGAGAGAGACGTCACTTCTTGAATCTCTACTGGAAGTATTGTATATTCAACATAATAGGTAGTGATTTTCTCCTCTGTCAAAATTTGATTTTTTAACTCAATATTTTAACTCCTCCTTACAATGGAAAGTGGTTTAGATTTTTCTATCATCTTTTGCTATTATTGGTGTTATCTCCTAAAGAGCTCATTTCAGCATTCTGGATAATGTAATTATTCATGTAATTATCCTTCTTATAAAGTGTTTGTGCTAGGAAATCAAGAATTAGATCAATCTTACATTCTAACTAATTTTTAGAGTTATCTTCCATATTAGTTATCACATATCTATATCTATCATAACCTCCTCTTCTATGCCTGAGCCTTTTATGTGTGATCCTTCTATCAATCATTTATTTTTCTCCTGTATGAAATATCTAATTCCTTGGTCACTAAGAAACAACAATCATCAAAATAACCAATAGAATGGAAAGAGATTTAACTCTAATACCATTGTAATAAACTAGCTAAAAAATTTAGAAGATAAAGTTTAGATTTGTGTATTACTAGATCTTGAAAACCCAAAATTGTCTTCACATTTACGCATCACATTAATAACTCAATCTTAACAATTTGAGCCAAGCAAGAAAGATAAATTATAGAAATATTCTTATTCTTTAATGAAGTTTGAAGTACATCAAAATATGTTTTAGTAAAAATAAGGACAATATTTGCAATAGTAACAAAGACATTGAAGATTGCACTACTTAAACCCACAACAATTTGTAAACTATACAAAGACAAGGTAGTTGAACCTACAACTTTGAAGTTTATTTACAAGATTTGAGTGGGATTGTCTTACAAGGCTAAAGGGGTTTCATCCTCTAACTGTTGTAACTAAAGGGTTTTTGTTCCTTTCATCTCCAAAAAACCCAATGGTTCCCATTCTTAAATTCAATTTCTTGAACACAAGTGCTTACAATAATTTTTTACAGAGTTTATGTGTAGAATAAATTATCCTAGAATGAGCTTATTCAATCTTAATATCAATTAAATCTATTGTCAATATAAAATCCCATCCATAGCAATGGCTTAGATTATGCAAGGACCATCAAGGGTTAGGATGCAACCATTTCATTAATGAAAGAATGGCCATATTCATCCTCCAATATCACAAGGATATGAATCCACACTCGTAAATATAAATATTGTTTTTTGGTTGAGAGGATCAAAATGTGTAGTTGTAGGGCCACAATAAACCATTAATGGAAATTTGGGTTGTGAAAATGTAGGTTGAAGTGAATAATGCAAAACATGGGAGTTTTAAAGTTTAAGGGTTAGGGATACCTCATGGATTTTACTACTTGTCAAGGATTGTAGGTGAGGCATATTGGGTACCTTGGAAAAGGTTATTGGGTAAGGGGATGGATGAAGCTACAACTCTAAAAGGTAATCTAGTGTAGGAATTAGGGAGTTAAGGGAAAATTGTGCAAGTAAGACAAATTCCAAAACTTTAACAAAGGTAATGGAAAAGAGAGTGTTGGAGGAAATGGACATCAAGAAGGAAAAATATGAAATCCATATAGGAAAGGGGAGTAAGCCAAGGAGTGAAAGAAACATATGTTAGGATGATAAAAAACAATATATTGATAAAAGATAAAGGAACAAGGTGGAGTTAGGTAGAAAAGAATACTAGAAAGGGAAAATTTGACATATCAAATTGACTATTTCTTATTGTCCTGCCTTAGCCCACCAAAAATAGGGAATGAGCTTGTAGACATGTAAAAATGGCTTAACACATATCACACATCATGAACTGCATTTTTCTATTATTAGCATCACTTTCATTATCATTATTGCATTTTGCTTCATTAACATCATTAATCCCCTTTTTAACATCAATTGCACCATTAACCCTATTTTCCTCTATTAATTAAATAATCTTGAATTATTTAAGTAATTCACTGTCATCACCTAATTTAACTTTATTCCTCCCGATTAATTAAATAGACATTATTTATTTAATTATTTCTCTAACACTACTTATTTTTCTAATTTAATTAAATAGATATCATTGATTATTTAATTAATCTACTTTCCCTCTTCCAAATTAAATAATTAAATCAATTATTTGATTTCCCAAAATTCACTCAGCATAGTCTATTAATAAATATACTCTTATTTATTAAATCAGATACATCTTGCACATTCCTCTCAACATTAATTAATTATTAAATTAATTAAATTATCCTCACATATTTTGATTGAATAAATCATGTCCACTAACTTCTCAATCTAATTTCCTAATTCCATGGATTAGTCTAATCCCACTAATCATTCAATCTAATCGTACTAATCATTCAATCCAATCCCACTAATAATTCAATCCAATCCCCACTGATTATCCAATTAATTCCCTTAATTGGATTAATTAGATGAGTTAATTGATCAATCTATTTCCTCTCAACGGACATGAACTGTTGATCTTGATCTTTCATCCTTGCATCTTGATCGTTCATCTAAAACTTGTAGATCTATAAAAAAACTTTCATCCCTCTCATAATTTATCTAGAGAATCTATGGAAAGGTCATGTTAGATTGATTATTGAAGCAAATTAAGCAAACATATCCTTGCATTTTAGATCATCCTCTTATCAAGCTTTTGCAATCATGGAGGCTTTGTGTTGAATCAGGCAATCCAACATCCATCTTCAACACAAATACACTCAACCATGGGATTATTGGAAAAATAAGGACATACAACTGAGAGGGGGGGTGAATCAGTTGTCACAGAATACTTAAACTTTTAAAACTTAACTTAACTTTATCTCAGATCTGATCAAAGAACAATAAACCATAAACAATCAACACATCATAAGCACAAAGGACACCAAGATTTTTATGTGGAAACCCTGTTAGGGGAAAAACCATGGTGGATGTTAGTCCACAATATTATACCCTGTTAAAAGTATGGACAAAAATAATGGGAATGCACATGCATTCAGGCACACTGACTAGAGCTCACTACTCAAATACAAGAGGGCTCACTTCCCAAGAATACAAAGCAATTTGGATTAGATCCACAGGGTATGAGCTAAGAAAATAGCTTCTGCACAAGCTTGATTACAGTTCTAGTTAAGCACATAAATACTTGTTCAAACTCTAATATGCAATCAAATGAATAGATCAATGTTCACACACTTTCTCTTCTCTAGCTTATCCTCACTTCACACACACACTAAATTCGCAAAAAAAACCACTCTTATATATCCCCAACCTAGATTTACATCAACAACTTCGTTGGCCAAAATATAAAACATATTTACAATGTTGGCCCCAAATTTACAAATAATTTTTTAATGTGAATCAAACACCATTGGCCAATATTATGATGTGACCCAAAACAATATCCTCGAGTGCACCAAACATTCAAATTTAAATCTCCAAAGATCCACAACACATTACAACCAACATGTCGGCCAAGAACATGAAAACCCGAACACACCAAGAAAAATTATTTGACCACAAGCACACCGATCAACACAGATGTACAACAAGGATAGATAATGATCTAGAAGAATCCACAAGCAAAAATAACTAACAGAGAAGCATCCACAACAATAGAAATTACCAGAATCACATAAAATTCAATCAGGAGTACTGATAGAAACCATAGAAAAACTGTCAGAACACAACTGCTCATAACACAATCAAAACTTCACATGGACCTTTGAAACTTCCAATGGATAGACTAGATACTCTAAGAAATAAACCCTTTTGTCCAAAATAGTTGATCATCAACGTACGGATCAAAAAACCTTCATGACCTTCCATGTTCCTCTGGCAACCTGCAACATTTTCTTTAACAATTTTCTCAATATCCTTGACATATACAACCTTCAATACAATAGTGCTAATAGTGTTGACATCAATGACAACCACATATCAACAACACACCCATAGCATGCAACAATCTCCCCCTTTGGCATTGATGGCAACACATGATATGAAAAATACCATCAACACAACTACACTTACTCCCCCTTAGGTTCTGACTCTTCTCCTCAATTTCTCTTCTCCCCAAAAAGATTTTTCACATTGATATTCTCCCCCTTTGAAATCAATGGAAAATATAAGCATTAACTTCCCACATACAAGCTCTGAACCACATAATTGCACATCTGACTACTACCCCTGAGTAGCAGCCACAAAAACATCAATCTGGATTAGAATATAGCTTTGAAGCATACAAATTGATGCAAGAAAATGCATCTTTGGTTCATATCAAGAGGGGAAATCACCCCTAACATCCCTCTGAGATACTCAAAAGTATCCTTCAGCAATGGTTTGGTGAATTTTTTTGCAATTTGTTCTTTGGTAGGCACATACTCTAGTCTGACTTCTTTCTCACTCACTTTCTCCCTCAAGAAGTGAAAATTGATTGATATATGCTTGGTATTAGAGTGTAGCACCAAATTCTTTGATATGTTAATTGCACTTGAGTTGTCACAATATATGGAAATAGGCTCATCATATACTACTCTAATATCTTTCAGCATTTGTTTCATCCACATCACTTGAGTATAGTTATTTATAGCAACAATATACTCTGCCTTAGTAGTAGATAGAGAAATTGAATTCTGCTTTTTACTTAACCCAGACACCAGTTTCTTCCCTAGGAAGAAAGCACCACCACTAGTACTTTTTCCTGTCATCTACATCTCTTGCCCAATTCGTGTCAGTATATACACTCAAAGTAATATCATAATCCTTAGGGTACCAAAACCCAAAATCAGTTATTCCTTTTAGATATCTGAAGATTCTCTTTATAGCAGTGACATGAGACTCTTTTGGATCAACTTGAAATCTAGAAACCATACATACAACATTCATAATGTTTGGTATGGTCTGAGTTAAGTAGAGAAATCCACCAATCATTGACCTATATCTTGTTTGGTTTTCCTTAGGAGAACCATTGTTCTGTGTTAACTTGCATCCGATTACCATGGGAGTACAAACAAGCTTTGAGTCTTCCATTCCAAACTTCTTCAACAACTCTTTCACATATTTGGATTGAGATATGAAAATCCCTTTGTCTAACTGAGTAACTTGCAATCCCAAAAAGAACTTCATCTCTCCAATCATACTCATTTCAAATTCACTCTTCATTTCTTCAGCAAATCCCATACATAGATTGCCATCTCCTCCAAAAATAATGTCATCAACAAAGACCTCAATAATCAATTCTTTGTCATGATCCAATTTGAAATACAAGTTGTTGTGAATAGTACCTTTATTGAATCCAAGCTTCAATAAGTATTTATCTAGTCTAGCATACTAGGCTTTGGGGGCTTGCTTGAGTCCATATAGAGCTTTCTTTAATCGACAAACCATGTCTTCCTTGTTAGTCAGTTGAAATACATCCAGTTGTTCAATATATACCTCTTCTTCTAATTCACCATTCAGAAAAGCTAACTTCACATCCATTTGATAGACTTGTTGGCTCTTAGTTGTTTTTGGTTTGTCCTTGATGTCAAAAGTGTTGATATGAGAATATATGTGATGATATGCAAATTGGTTTATTTGGTTAAATATTCACATTAGTTGCTATTTGATGTACTGTTACAGGATTTTGATTTGCATATGATGGTGCTGATAGTGTTTGCCAAGATGATTTGTAGTTTGATTCTTCAAGGTGATTGGTATTTTGGTATCACAGGTATATGGATGTTGGTGATTGAACGGATACACTTGAGGTATACATTTGTTTATACATTGGTGCATATTTCCTTTTGGGAAGACAAGTCAATGATATGTGTGACACATCATATGTTTGCATAGAAATGCAGATTACAAGTCTTAGTCCACTTGTATGTATTCTCTCCATTGGTTATATGTTAAGGTGATAAGTGTTGGTATGAACTCAGTCATATTTTGATGAAGGCATTATTTATGTTATTGGCATACACTATGTTTGATGACTTTTCTTGTTGGCTTGTGCAGAGGGTATGTGTTGTCTCCAAGGAACATTTGATACATAAGTACTCTAATACTTGATACATGGTGTCTTAAAGTATGCAGAGTACAAGGCTTAGTTTTTTCCTTTTATATGGATATTATTCATCATTTGTGACTTATTTCCAGTGCAAAGCATATACTGTGATCTCATGATGGTTATTCAGGTATATATGACTTGTCATCATTACAAGTCTTAGGTATATCCAGGTTGATCACTTTCAGATTGTGGTATGTTTAACTTGGTCTTTTGCAAGTTGTCTTCACATGAAATCTTATGCTTACTCATAACATACAAGTTATGACACTGTTTTATAGTGATCCGGTTTTGAGTAGCATTATTATTTGATATTTGATCACATTGCATTGGTATTTGATATGGATATAAGGGGTCTTGGTTTATTATTGACTTCCATTGGCATGGTCATTTGAAAAGGTGTTTACATCATTGGCATTTCTTGTAAAAAAATTTATACTCCTAAAGAATATTGAGTATTCTAAGCATGTGAAAAAGGAATTGGTTGAATTCAATGGAATTGACTTTTTTTTAAAAATTCTTGGCAATGATATTAAGGAATTAATATTTCAGGCATAATGCTTATATTGGGTAGTGTTGACCTAGTTGTTGAGTTTCAACCCACAAAACATGTGTTATTGGCTCTAATCATTAGATGACCTGGCAGTGCAAGGTATTATGAATGTATTTGACTTTGAAAGTCATCGATTATTGAATTGGTGACTTGGCACTGGCAGCGTATGTTTGGTTATTATGTGGCAATAATGTGTGTCGACATCCGTGACAGAGGACTTTGACATCAGACTCACAATCATTATGATTTCTAATTAACTCATGTGTATTATTGAGTTTTTGTTACCGGACTTCAAAGCATCATTGTTTTTGATAAAGTCTTTGAAAGACTTGAAGAAAAGGAAAAAGTAGGGAAAAAGACATTTTGAATGGAACCCTAGCCGCCATAGACATTTTTGTTGTCTACAGAATATGTTATATTGAACTTGTTGAACATATTTGCATTCTATGGTAATTGGAAAGAAGGTTGAGTGTCAACTGTGGAAGCTAGAAAGAAGGTTGAATGTTCACTGTGGAAGTTGGAAAGACAAGCGGAAAAGCTTGTCAATGGAGGTCTTCAGTTGGGTAGTTATGGAACTACTCGATAGGTTTTATTGTTTTTATTCAGTTATCTTCCACCGTGAGCAGGTAATGCAAAATCTGTATGGATTTGAGTAAAATCTTGTTTTTGGAATATTTTCATTAAGGGTATTTTAAGAGATTAACTCTTGTTGATTATGGTTAAAATAAACCCATCAGGGTTTTTGAGTATCTCGTCTTGGATTGCAACAAAATATACTCTTTTTATTTTGTTTTGAGATTGATGTATTTGCTTAGACTTGTTAAAAGAGTTTTTTAAAAGCTCTTAACTCGAGTTGGTATACAGTTATTCAAATTGCATACAAAGGTTATCATTCGCAGTATCTTTAAAAGATGGTTCTTAGGCATTCTTCTATGTTACCTAATAGAGGAATACGAAATTTTAGACACATTGTGCAAAAATAGTACTACATTGAAAATATTTTATTATGATTCTCATATTATTGTATTTAAGGAAGATGTTGATGCACAACATTATTCAATGAACTTGACGAGGATATTCATAGTCTTCTATTGTAATTCTAGGGTTATGATAGAATGTTATAATTTGTAATGCATTAAAAGGAGTTGGTGCACCTGTATCTTGTGAAGTTGGTGCTTCTAATTTTTGTGGAGTTGGTGCTCCTAAACTTGTGAAGTTGGTGCTCCTATATTTTGTGGAGTTGGTGCTCTAAGTGAATAAAGGAAATATTTTTCGAGTGGTATTTTATTCCCCAAGAGGGTTTTTCCACTCAAGACAAATTCTGTGTTATGTGGTGATTTTATGTGTGTGATCTTTTTCTTATCAGTCTAATTTTAATGTGTTATCAAATGTACAATTATCAATCCTTCATATTTATCAATGTTATTCCACATTTCATATCAATCTTTCATATCTATCAATGCACATTTCATGCATAAAAGGTTCTAGTTTAAAGTGAGCTCTAATACATACTGTCATCTGTCTTCTTTGTTCAAAAGTAAACTTACAATCTTGACTTTGAAAAAAATTTGATTTCATTGTGCCCCTAGTCAAGTTGAATACCAATTGATAGGTGATGACAATGTTGTTTGATGTGGGAAGGACGCATCTCGAAACAACGTGAGGACAACGATAATGTGATGAAAGCATCGAGGTCTATAATCGGGACAGGAACACAGTCAGGGAATGTTTTGGACGATGCGCTAGGATGCCAAGAAATATTATCTAGATTAGACATATTGCATTTGGAATGACATCTTTTTAGGACTGAATGAGATGATGGAGTATCCTTAGACCGTTTGGCAAGGGAAAGCCAAGATAGGTGACAAACATGAAAGGATGATAGGTGGCCTTGGTAAAGGACAGGAGACATGAGACTAAAGGAATTATCATATGATTTTTAAGGACTATGTCGCATAAGGATAATGAGGTTATGAAAGTAATGACATAACATTTCGTGAATCGTATATGAGCGAAGCATAGACATGTCAAGAATTTTCCCAAAGCATGATTTATGTGTGCTAGTTTTATGTCAAGACTAAGGTAGGTGGGCAGATGGACGAAAATGATATGAATGAAATGGATGGGTGTAAATTTCATGAGAAAAGTATGGGAAATGAGACAACTTGCCCCCAAGTACAAAAGTGCACATAAATGATTTATTTTACACATGACGCTTGTTTTCCAGGTTTTCATCATGGTACTTATCCAGGGCACCTATTTTCCAGGTTTTCATTGTTGGACAAATTTTTTCTCTTTACTATTTTCTTGACTTTTTTTTTTTTGATTTTTTTTTTGGTGTCACCAAGATATCTGTTTGCCAAGTTTTCATTAGGGTGACAATTTTTTATCATTTTTCAATTTTTTTGATATTTTTGGATAGCCTTGATGCTTTAGATGACCATTGACTGTTCCAAATCCACTAACAGTGCTAATGTAGAGACTGGGGTCATGATATGCCTATAATGACCTTTCTGAAGCAATTGTCATGTCAGGATCATGGTGCTTGCATACAACTGATTGATGTCATTGTAATGCGGTGCAACAAGTTAGATGCGTTGCAAAGACTATCAAATGCGGTGCAACAAAGCGAATGTGGTTTAACAGATGTGTTGCAAAATGTAAAAAGTCAAATTTCTAATGTTTGGTCAAAAACCCAAATTGTTTAAAGTTTGACAATTTGCTTCCAGATGTTTGAGTGTTATTTATTTTGTTTTAGTAACCAACAAACACTTGGCAAGCACAATTTTTTGAAAGTAATCAAACACAAAAGAGAACAAGTACATTCCTATGGTTAAGCCAAGACAATATTCGCTAGATTCCATGTGGGTTTCCCCAACTGCATATCAATAGCGTGTGAATTCAGAAGCTTGGCTGCACGAGCTCCCCCTTACAGTGCACTCTCTTCTTCGGCCAATACAAATAAAGAAAATGAAATAAATGAGAATGATTATACGTGTTACTCGTTGAAGCTTCCATAATTCACCTCCATAGCACCTTCTAGCTTGTAGCGTATGATTGTTGCCCTCAAATTTGTGTGTGAGCAAATGATTATGGCCAAGCCCTATGCAAGTTTTGAAGGATTGGAATGACAAAATAAAGACTATGACAAATGACTATGCCTATGACAAAATAATAAAATTCAATAAACTAAATGCCAAGTAAATTCTAAGCATGAATGTCTATAATAATGAAGTCATGCCAAAATATGAGTACAATTGGCATTTTGTAGAAAATGCAATTTTGGACAGATGGATGAGATTGAAAGCTAACGGAAGCCTAAAATCAGTGGACAAGATTTCATGTGACAATCCCTAATTAGGGTTAGGGAAAAATTATTAAATGAATGGTCAAGATGTCATTTGATAAAATCAAATCGACGGTCGAGAATAAATGTGACAAGAAGATAAAAAGATAAAGATTTTTGAAAATCAAGAAGATAAAGACTGCTTGATTTGTAAGATTCGAAAAATCAATAAGATAAGAGTTGAATTGAAAAGCAGATTTGAAAAATCAAGAATTTGCTCAATTACTTTATTTTTGGAAGAAGAATACCATTTTGAATTAAATTAATTCAAAATATGGATTTTGTGTGATAGTAAATAATTGATTTTCAAATTATTTACTAAAATGAAGCGACAGTTAATAAAATGAAATCATTTTAAATAATTTCATTTATTTAAAATGAGAGAAATGTTAAATTAGGTAATTAAATAATTAAAGATAATTATTTAATTTAGAGGATTATGACTGATAATTAAATAAATTAATAAATTCATTTAATTATGAGAATTAGTGATGTATTAAATAAATAAATAAAATTCATTTATTTAATAATTGAGTAGACATAAATGAATAAAGGTAATTAAATAAATTAAGAAATTTATTTAATTGTAAGAGGACAATAGACCCTTAGTGACGTATTGAATAAATAAATATAAATTATTTATTTAATAATCATGAAGAATACAATAGACATGAATTAATTAAATAATAATGAATTATTTAATTAATAGTCGAATGTGGACCAAGGACATAATTAATATGTCATAATTATGCTAGGATGAAAGATGAAAAATGAGCTTGCAGGCCTAGGTCATTTTTATGTGTCTACAGTTTCTTCAAAATAAATACCTTCCATTTGTGAATACCCCTTACATACCAGTCTTGCTGTATTCCAAACTACTTCACCTTGTTCTTTCAACTTATTCCAAAAGACCCATTTAGTACCGATCACATTTTTATCTTTAGGTCTGGGAACAAGAATCCATGTATCATTCTTTTCAATCTGCATCAGTTCTTCCTTCATAGCTTCCATCTAATGTTCATCATTACAAGCTTCATTGACATCTTTAGGCTCAATATTTGAAATCAGGCAATACTCTTCTGCAATCTTTCTTCTAGTTTGCACACCTTTATTCTTGTCTCCTATAATTTGGTTTTTAGAATGATTCAGCTTTACATACATCAAAACTTTAGGATTCTCTCGAACTTCTGGTTCTTTTGTTCTTTCTTCTGCACTTCCACTTGTCTCTCCTTCCTGACTTTCTTGATTTACCATAACAATTTGAAGTTGATTATGTGTCTGAGCCTTCTTCCCTTTTTCTGTACTGTTTTCCTGGTCATCTAAATCATATCCACAGTATCTGGATGATCTAGTAGAGTCCTCATCAACTTTGACATTTGCACTTTTAACCATTTTTCTCAATCTTCTATTATAGCATCAGTAGGCCTTGCTTTTAGTAGAGTAACCTAGAAAGATTCCTTTATCGCTTCTTGCATCGAACTTTCCTATGTCCCCATCTCTCTTAATATAACACTTGCTTCTAAAGATCTTGAAATATTTAACAGTAGGCTTATAACAAAACCATAGTTCAAAAGGAGTCTTACCGAAATTACCATTGACATTTACCCAGTTTAAAGTGTACACAACAATGCTTACAACTTCACACCAATAGATGTGAGGCACATTTCCTTCAATCATCATTGTTCTAGCAGCATCCATAATTTTTCTATTCTTTCTCTCTACAACTCCATTCTATTGAGGGGTTCGGGGAGCAGATAACTGTCTTTTGATTCCATGCTCTTCACAAAAATAATTGAACTCTCTACAGGTGAACTCACCACCTCTGTCTAACCTTATGCATTTGATTTTAAGACCTTTCTTATTCTTTGTCATAGCTTTGAAACTTTTGAACTTCTCTAATGCTTCACATTTTTCTTTTAAGAAAGAAACCCATATCATCCTAGAGTAATCATCAATAAGCAACATAAAGTACCTTTCTCCATGAAGACTTCTGACTCTGGAGGGACTGCATAGATCAGTATGCACCAGCTCCATTATTCCATTAGAATGATGTTGTTTGCTCCAAAAAGAAACTCTAGTTTGTTTTCCCATCTGACATTCCTTTCAAATTGTGTTAGCAAGCTTTACTAGTCTAGGTAGATCTCTTACTGCTTGAGTGGAACTTACCTTAACAATATTATCAAAATTCACATGACACAGCCTCCTATGCCATAACTAGTTTTCATCTACTTGAGAAATTAAACAACTTTCACTAGCAGCATTCAAGAGAAAAATATTACCTTGTGTCTTTTTACCTAAAGAAATTACATTTCCAGAACTTCCAAGTATCCTGCATCTTCCACCTTTGAACTGAAGATCGTAGCCCTTGTCCACCATCTATCCAATGCTCAACAGGTTGTGCTTCAAGCCTTCAACATAAAGGACATCATCAATGTTATGCTTACCACCAAGAAAAATAGATCCTCTACCACGAATCACACCAACATTGTTATCTCTGAATCTTACAACCCCGCCATCATATTTCTCCAGACTTACAAAAAATTTTTGTCACCAGTCATATGATGTGAGCATCCATTGTCAATAACCCACTCATCCTTTTCTTCAATTTGGGTTGCAAGAGCTTTCTCAACTTTTGTAGATTCAGTAGCCACCAGACTATTTTCCTTGATAGCAAGGAACACCCATTCATCTTCATTACATTTTCTTTATCAGACTCTTCATCAGTCACTCCTTCTTCAGCATAGTAACATTTCTTTTGAAATCTAGATTTGTTAGGCTTAGACCTAGGAACTCTTTTAGGACATCTTGATGCAAAATGACCTATTTTATTGCAAGAGAAAAATTTAATAGGAAGCATTCCTTTATACTTACCTTGTCCTTTGCCTTCTTTCTTCACAATCAACACTTCCAACTCTTCTACTTCTCTTTCTTCATCTTCAAGATGTTTCATTTCTTCCTCATACTTGAATGACTTTCTGGAACACTCTCCCAAATCATATCTTTTCTTGTTTCTTCCAGATACAATAGCCTTAAATGTAGATTCAGTCTTGGGAATAGATTCACCAAATTCACTCAACTCGAAGGCAACAAATTTACCAATAAGTGTATCTCTTGTCACATTCGTCACTAATCTGATTTCTTCAATAGCATGAGCCTTTGATTTGTAAGAGGGAGGAAATTATCTGAGTAGTTTAGCTACAATTTCTTCCTCTTCCAGGGTAGCACCAGAACATCTAATACTCATCACTAGTTCATTTACTTTTTGCATAAAAGAAGAAATATTTTCATCTTCACCCATCTTCAAATTTTCATACTTTCCCTTCAAACTCTGTAGCTTAGCCATCTTCACATGTGCATCTCCTTCATACAAAGTTTCCAACTTCATCCACATCTCATGAGCTATCTTTAGACCTATCACATTTGTCATTTCTAAATCTGTTAGAGCACTCAACAAAGTTTCCATAGCCATGATGTTATTCTTAGCCTCTTTAATTTCATCAGGAGTGGAAGGACCATTATGAGGAATAACATATCTATTCTTTGTGAATTTCTAGAAATGTTCACCTAAACATCTCAAATGACATTCCATTCTAGTTTTCCACAGTGAGTAGCTTTTTCCATCAAATCTAGGGTTGTCCTTCTTGTATGATGCCATCTCATATCACCTCAATCTTTTAAAATTCTTTAGAGGAATCTACTATGATACCAATTGTTGGAAAAACAAGGACAAACAACTAAGAGGGGGGTGAATCAATTGTCACATAATAATTAAAATTTTCAAACTTAAGTTAACTTTATCTCAGATCTGATGAAAGAACAATAAACCATAAACAATCAACACATCAAAAGCACAAATAACACCAAGATTTTTACCTAGAAACCTTATTAGGGGAAAAACCACGATGGAGGTTAGTCCACAATATTATACCTTGTTAAAAGTATGATGAAAAATAATGGGAATGCACATGCATTGAGGCACACTACCTTGAGCTCATTGCTCAAATACAAGAGGGCTTCACTTCCCAATAATACAAAGCAATTTAGATTAGATCCACAAGGTATGAACTGAGAAAATAGCTTCTACACAAGCTTGATTATAGTTCTAGTTAAGCACAAAAATACTTCTTCACACTTTGCTCTGCAATCGAATGATTAGATCAATGTTCACACAATTTCTCTTCTCTAGCTTATCCTCACTTCACACACACACTAACTTTGCACAAACAACCACTCTTATATATCTGCAACCTCGAATTACATCAACAACTTCATCGACCAAAATATAAAACATATTTACAATGTCGGCCCCAAATTTACAAATAAATTTTTAATGTGAATCAAACACTGTTGGCCAATATTATGATGTGATCCAAAACAATATCCTCAAGAGTTCCAAACATTCAAATTTAAATCTCCAAATATCCACAACACATTACAACCATCATGTTGGAAAAGAACATGAAAACCTGAAACACTGAGAAAAATTATTTGACCACGAGAACATCGATCAACGCGGACGTACAAAAAGGATAGAGAATGATCTAGAAGCATCCAAAAGAAACAAGAACTAATAGAGAAGCATTTGCAGCAACAAAAATTACTAGAATCACATAAACTTCAATCAGCAGTACTAATAGAAACCACAGAAAAATTGTCAGAACACAACTGTTCATAACACGATCAAAACTTCACATGAACCTATGAAAATTCAATAAACCCTATAGTCCACAACAATTGATCATTGACGTACGGATCAAGACACCTTCATGATCTTCCTTGTTCCTTTAGCAACCTGCAACATTTTCTTTAACAATTTTCTCAAAATCCTCAACATATACAACCTTCAATATAACAGTGCTAATAGTGTTGACATCAATGACAACCACATATCAGCAACACAACCATAGCATCCAACAGGGATGGTATGATTGCAGTTTTTTAATTCATTTGTGTTTCATTTATTTATGCTAACCTTGCTTGTTTGGATTCTTAAGATTTGTAATTACATTTCATGGGTATGTGGGTCTTGTTATCTTATTTTGAATTGACTTGAATTCATTTATTAGTACTAATCTATGATCCATTAATTCCCCCTTACACATTCTTGAATGCTCGGTGGGACCTAGGTCCTTAAATCTAACATTTTCATCAAGTTTTGTGATTAGTTGCAAGTTTTGGGTCACTATCGTCATTTGTAGGAATCACTTTTGTCAAACGAGGTCGCTACAATCTTAAATCCAAACATGGTCATCGTATTTTTTTGGTTGTCATTGTAGGAACAAAGTCGCTTTCATTTTTTTTGATATTTTGTGTAGGAACAAAGTATCTATCTTAAAAAAGAAAGCCACGATCATACTATTTCTCTATTGTGGTCTTCCTAAAAACTAACCGCTATTGTTAAAACTAGTCACTTTTGTTAATTCTATTGACATGTTTTTAATTGACTGTTGTTGCAGAATCACTATTGTCCATGATAGAACCTCTATCATCCTATTTCTTGGCTACTATTGTCTGATAGAACCATTATCATACCAATTTTAGCACCGTTGTCGTAGGTAACAAAGCTGCTATTTTACTGTTTCCTATGTCTGCTTCATTTTGTCAAAATTTCTTGGATTCTTAGTTTACCTAACCCTAATGCAATTTCTATTTGCTATGTTTTGAGATTATCTGACATTGTTGATGCAACTCTTGTAGGGTGAGGGCATGTCTTTAATTGAACTACTAATTGTTTGCTTGTAGGGTTGAAAAACAATCTAAGGCTCTCAAATATGTAAAGTACTAACACATTTTCTTGTAGAACCATATTCAAGATCATTTTATTTTTAAGCATTTGTATGGATGTTTAAAGTCTTTAACATTTGAATTTGGTGCTTTAAAAACATGAATTGCTATCTACAACATTTCATTTGGCTTAAAAATCTAATTGCAATGACAAAAAATTGGTTTACAACATTTGTATGGGTGTATTAACTCTAAAACATTTGAATTTGGTGCTTTAAAATCACAAATTGCTATCTACAACATTTCATTTGGGCTTACAAATCTAATTGCAATGAGAAAAAAATGATTTACAACATTTATATGAGTGTTTTGAAGTCTCTAATATTTGAATTTGGTGCTTTTAAAGCATGAATTGATATCTATAACATTTCATTTTGGATTTAAAATATAATTGTGATGAATTGTCCACTGTGTCTACCATGATTGACAAGAAAAATGTGTATACTCTCCCCATGCATCTTTTGATGATCCTGGGTGATGAAAAACACTTTGGGATGATTGCATTTTTGTGGTTATTATTCCCTTTATAGTTAGGGCCTGCCTATGAGACACATCCCAAGAGGAGAACTCAAAGGAAACCCAAAGTGATTTTTCCCTCAGTTCGATGTATAAATGATTAAGGAAAAAGCCAAAATCTAACTAGCGAGTACCTTGCTAACAATGCCATTTAGAAAGGGGAGGTACCCACGTGGTATATTACACCCCTAGTAGGATTGGTTAAATCCTTAAGTGGCTTACTAGATGCTTGCAAGGCATCAAGTCCTTAAGAAACAACTAAACACCTTATTATAGAAGCTACCCTTATTAATTGAGTTGTTGGCGACATTTTCAATGCAAGGGATGCATACAACACACTGAAGATACTCACTATATGAACTCCCTTGAGATGAGACAAAAATTCCCAGCTTAGCATAAGCTACTTGTATCTTTCTGGAGAGATGGTGATTGGGTCATCCTTCTAGGCTTGGAGGCCCCTATCTATCCACTCTCACAAAGACAGTAGTGTATACACCCATCTAGGTGTCCCTACATTTGGCTTTTGCCTATCAACATTAAAAACATTACGATCGATTCATACACTTTGTTTGTTGTGTTTTATCACTTGTTGTATCTCATACATTATCTCAAATATCATATCAAACACACTCAAACTTGCAAAATTTTCAAAAAAATATCAAACAAACTAAAGAGAATCAAAGCAGAGCCGCTATTGTGAATTTTTTCACTTTTGTTCTAGAATCCTACTGCAATCATCCTATTTTCTAGTTACTTTTGTGCACAGAACCACTATTGTCATTTCTATTTTTCTAGTCAGTAAATTACATAGAGATCGCTATTGCCTAGATTACTACAATTTTCCTAAAAATAGAATCACTATCGTCCTAGATAGAAGCCGCTATGATCCTAATTTTTGGCATATCTTAGAATTTTTCACAAATTGGTTTCAAAATATTGGCATAATACCCTACACAGTTTTTAGAGAACATTGTCATTATTGGACCTGTACTTACACAGTCCAATATCACCATCCTACACTTCAAACTTGGTTTACATAGGGTTCATAACTATCATCTTTTGGAAACAACATAAAAATTATATTTGTATCATATCCTATCAATATCCTTCATATCACCATCAACAATAAAAAATCAACCTAGTCTTCAACACATATTGAAACACAACAAAGTCAAACCATCATTTTTTCCATTGTTTGGCAACAACCTTTACTTGCAACCTCGTAGCTAGTTCAAGTGAAGCAATCACCATATCCTCTAAGACATAGAAAATCATCAATTTGAGTCTTGTGCACCTTCTTTCCTAAACTATCATCAAATCAAAACATCAAACATCCACTCATACTCTTAACCTAGGGTTTGAGCATCCAACATCATAGCACCATTCATTAAACAACATCCAAAATCAGCTCATCTCCTCATCATGGGGTTGAGTAGAAAAATATTACTATCCAACATCAAACTTGATTGTCCAACTATCCCAACATCAATCCATATCCAAAAATCAACAAACTTTGTCCAAAAGGATTACAAACGACCCCTTTGTATGTCATTTTACCAAATAAAATATCAAATCAAAACACCATCCCAGTTCCATACCTTGTCATCTCA
Organism: Sequoia sempervirens; assembly: GCA_007258455.2. Lineage (NCBI taxonomy): Eukaryota > Viridiplantae > Streptophyta > Pinopsida > Cupressales > Cupressaceae > Sequoia > Sequoia sempervirens. The sequence continues at coordinate 434,568,422 of VDFB02058242.1, read as the reverse complement.
AATTCACCAAGGTGTTTTGAGCTCATTTATGGCTACAACAAGATCCCAACATAAAAGAAAAATGGAAGCCAACAAAATCAGCTCTAGTGAACCAAACACCAATACTATCGATGAGGAATTTCAACCATGGGGTTACAATCTTAAGACAAACTCAACTCTTGAAGAACAACCAGCATTCAAAGCTCATCCAAATCCACCACCTATTAATGTAGAAATACACCTTAAATATCAAGACATATTTGTTAGGAAACAAAATCAACCTCGTAATTGTATAAATATGATCATAGAGGAGTATGATAGTGACAAGAAAATCAATGATGAAGTACTCTTACAACATGCTCAACATCCCAAAATGAAAAAAATAATGGAAAAAATGATTGGGAAATATCCAAACACATATTTCCTCAAACTAGCACAGAGTGATGCCAAGCTACTTACAGACTTTAACATTGAAATTCTTAAGGATCCTACTCTCATTCCTTTAGAAGACCAAACAGTGGTGAGACAAATACCCAAACCAATGGTGGATCCCAAGATACAACCTTTGTTCTCAAAATCACCTATCAATGATCAATATTTCCTACAAAATGTGGATAATCCATTGTATAGACATCCTCCACAAGTCAAACAAGTTGTGGTAGCTCAAATGCTCAAGAAAATCCAAATCTACTGACAAATCAAAACATTCTAGCACACAATATGGAAACTAATACAATTGGACCCAACATATATGAGACATCTTAGAACACCCAACAACAAGGTCCTAGTGTTAATATGAAAAACATGGGAAATCATCCACCAAGACCACAACATGTAGTGAACCAACAAGGCAACAACCCTTTGCAACCACAATTGCATGCTAATAGCCCTCCTCAAGGACAACACATGTATCAAGAAAACAATCCACCCATATATTAACAACCACCACAAACCAATAACCCATAAGATCAAAGCATGTAACAAGGAAATGTCCAAGATCAAACTTAATACATGTGTCAACAACAATACTATAATCCTAACACACAATACCAATATGGATCATCATCTACCTAAAATCCTCAACATCAAACATACATTCCAACACCATAAAATGCCAATCCTCAACATCAAATGTATGTTCAACCACAACAAAACACACACCTTCAAAATCAAGTACCCAATCCTCCACAACACAACACTAGTGTACAACAACCTACACACCTCAACAACAACACATCACACCTCAAAAATAAAACATCACACCTCTACAACAACCTGCCACACCACAACAACAACCTCAAAATTACTCATCACAACACACTCACATCAGTCCTCAAGGACCCAATCAATCATCCTACACTCACAACATGGCCCAAGGACCCTCATATATACAAACCCCACAATATAGTGCACAAAAAATTGTGGGTCAGCAAGGTTATAACATCCCTCCTCATCAAATGAATGCACCAAGTGATGATGTAACCTTACAAATCCAAAATCTAAACCCAAGGATATTAGACACTCAACTTGGAAAATTGAAGAAGAGCTATGCTTTACAAGACATATGTCCATATCCCTTCGATCATTACATAACCATGATACCCTTCCTTGAGAACTTTGAAATACCCAAATTTGACAAATACAGGGGAAGAGGAGATCCAATAGAACATGCACAAGAATTCTTGATAGCGATTTCCCACAGAGTCTCGACATTGCAACTATTTAGTGGTTCTCTCATCTACCACCTGATATAAAAACCTTTAATGAGTTGTTGGACAAGTTTTTTAACCACTTCTCCTATAACATAAAGCAAGACATAATGGTCCCCAACCTATACAAGATTAAACAAAACCAAGGGGAATCATTTGCTTCATACCTATAGAGATGGAGACACAAAGCTAGTAAGTGTAAGTGGCTCGTTCCCAAAAACAACTAGTGGAAATCCTTGTCTCTAACCTTCAAGGGGATATTAGATACCAACTCACCATGTTATGTCCTATAAATTTTGAAGAAATCATCAAAAAAGGTTTAGTCATCAAAAGATCTCTCATAGCAAGGGGAGTCATTAAACTCTATAAAAACAAGGACCAAGATTCTAGTTTTAATGACAAACCTAAACTATGGGAAATGAACAAGAACATTACAAATGATGGACTAGTCAAGATAATCAAAGAGGACCACTCAAACAAACTATCCTCAAAACAGCACACAAAACAACCAACAAAATAACCAAAAAAAAAATCAAGGTCAAGATAATCAAAGAGGACCGCCAAGGCAAAGTAATCAAACTAGGAGAAAGTTCACTCCATTGGGAGAATATTTTAGTTGATTATGTGTAAAATCATTCAAATGAACCCTATCAAGCTTTCAGATAGAACAAACTATGAAGAACCAAACTTTAAACCCCTTTGGTACAATGAGAATAATCAATGCGAATTCCACAAAATCAAGGGTCACACAACAAACAACTGCATGAGACTTAAAAACATTGAACAAGACTTGATAGAAAAAGGAGAGGTTGAAATTGAACATCATCTTAGGCCCTCCAAAAATAGAGACATGAAAATATAAAAGGATCCAATTCCCAGTCATTCTAGAGGAAATTACAAAGGTAAGGGACAAGATTACCGAAAATCTAACTTCACCTATGACGAAGTTGTAGGAACCATCTGTCAAGTTGATCGCAATAACAATGTCATAACCATACTGGGAGAAAATGTCAAGTGTAATGTTACTACATGAAGAGGGAAAGTCACAATCCTAGGAGCCCCATCTCAAGCAAAAGTTGTCATTAAGCCTTCAAATAACTGCAATATTGATGACCAATTAAAGAAAACTCCAACACCAATCTCTATCCTTGAGCTTCTAAAGTTATCGCCTACACATAAAGAGATCATAGAGAAAGCTCTCATTGAATTTTCAGTGCCTAACAATATTAACACTGATCAGTTTCAAGCTATGGCCGGTACCATCACTTCCCCCCATCACTTAGTCTTTTTTGAAAAAGTCATTTCCCAAAGATACTTTTATAATCAAGCTCTATACCTCGAGGTTTGCATCCATAAACATGATGAAGAGAGTCCTATTAGATGTAGGTGCAGGCTTAAACATTTGTACCTTGAAACTAATAAAGCAGTTGAGATATTTTTATGATGTGATTGACAAAAATAGAAGTATTACCATAAGGGCATACGATGATATGGAAACAAATTCTAAGGGTACAATTAGACTTTGAATTCAAGTAGGGCCAACAATAGTAGAAACAACTTGTTAGGTACTGGATCTTGAGTTATCCTATAACCTTCTCTTGGAATGCCCTTGGATCCATGTGATGCAAGAGGTCCCTTCAACCTTCCATCAATGCTTAAAAATTCCTTACAATGATAAGGAACTTACAATATACGTCGATCCTAAACCCTTCCATTACTACATGAACTTGGAGGAGAAATAAAAACAATTCTTCAAATACCTAGTAATGACATATCTTTCCACTCATTTTCCTATGTTGATCCAACATCACTTGCCTCATCCTCAAATACATCTACATCAATCGATCCATGATCCATGTACTTGATAAGGGCCATGGAGAATACCATTTCAAACAATCCTTCTACATTGGGGAGCTTCCCCCATCACCAAAATCCTATGGGCGACCAAAGGAAATCAAGCATATTCAAGCTATCACCTATGAAGTTAAACCTACTATTTTCACCAAGTGGGGAGACATGAAGGATGTAGTGGTGTTTGAATAGGACCTCTCATTGTGGCTCTACAAAGAAGAACAACAAGAGGAACATAAATAGCTACATCCCAAAATTGTGGATCCTAACAATAAAGGTTATCAGTTGGCAAGATATATGGGATACAATGGAAAAGGTGGCCTTGGTCTACATGAACAAGGTATGAGAACCCATCATAATAGAACAATGTAAGAAAAACATGAGACTAGGTTATGGTTCTATAAACATGGTTACCCCAGACATCGAAACTACCTCTTATCAGGAAATAGCTCCTTCTATCATCATTGAGACATTAGATGGCTACCATACTAAAATAGATTTCAATGAATGGTAATGGGAATCTTAAACCTCTAGTGATTATGACCTAGATACCCTTTGGGACCTTGATAAATTTTCTATCCTTACCCTTTCCACATCCTCCATAATATTTACCGATAGCAATGATAACCTTGGCTTACTTCACCTACAATTGATCAACTAGGATCAAGAACATCACGTACCTGTTGTGGACCAATTCCAAATCAACGGAGCTATTGTTGCATTCATGGGATTTCAAAATGGTATACCACAAGGAGATCACAAGGCTAGTTTTTTCATAGAACTGAGTAAGGATCCTACTTTGGAGGGGATATTGCATCCTCTAGTCACAAAATTGAAATATAAAATCTAAAAATCAAAATAAGATCCCCTAGGGAAAAGCATAATGTGGCTCTATCGAATCATGAAAAAGGAAAAATAAAGGATGTATCTGAGGGTGAAAACATATCTGAGGCACCTGAGGATGGAGGATTCAATCTCCCCATCACATAGTATGAAACACAATTAGTAGTCTTGGCTGAAGGTTTTGAACCTATCAACGTTGGAACAACAAAGGAACATAAGGTAACATATCATGCAACTTCCTTAGATCTTGAGGAAAGAGTCAACTTCTCAAAATTCATCAAGGAACGTAAGATCAACTTCACCTAGACATATGTAGATATCCCTAGGCTAGATCCAACTTTAGTGGTGCATCATCTATCACTATTTCCTGCAATGAAACTAGTTATGTGAAATCTTTGCAAGATGCACCCGCAAATAGCACTGTTAGTCAAGGTGGAGCTTTAGAAACTATTGGATGTGGGACTCATCATACATATAAATTATCTTGAGTGGGTATCCAACCTCATACCAATGTCAAAACCCACTGAGGGAATACATATCTATACAAACTTCAAAGATCTTAACAAGGAATTCCCTAAGGATGAATTTCCCCTTCCCAACATCAACATAATAGTGGATCTAATTGCTGGTCATGAAATGCTTTCACTAATGGATGATTTTTCTAGTTATAACCAAATAAAGATATCCCTTGAAGATCAACACAAAATGACTTTTACTTGTGCCTAGGGAACTTTTTTCTAGAATGTAATGCCATTCGGCTTGAAGAACATAGGAGCTACATATTAAAGAGCAATGACTACCATATTCCATGAAATGATGCACATCACCATGGAGGAATATGTAGACGATCTATTGGATAAATCAATCAAAAGAAAAGAACACTTGGCTAACCTAGCTAGGATATTTGACAGAATAGAGGAGTATAACTTGTGTCTAAATCCAAAGAAATGTGTGTTCAGCATAACCTCTGGGAAATTGTTGGGCTACATTGTATCCAAAATATGTATTGAGGTAGATCCCGCTAAGGTCAAGGGTATCTTGGAAATGACTCCCCCGAGAAAATTGAAATAGTTGCACAGTGTACAAGGCAAGCTTCAATCTATCAGAAGGTTTATTACACAAATAGTGGATAATGTTGGATGTTGTGTTTTTTTTGTTGATATGTGGTTGTCACTGATTTCAACACTATTAGCATTGATGTATTGTAGGCTGTATATGTCGAGAATATTGAGAAAATTGTTAAAGAAAGAGTTGTAGGTTGATAGTGGAACAATGAAGGTCGTGAAGGTTTCTTGCTCAGTATGTTGATGATCATTTTTTGTGGACTAAAGGTTTTATTGCTGAGTATATCTAGTTTATCCATCGAAAGTTTCATAGGTCTGCGTGAAGATTTAATCATGTTATGAATAGTTGTGTTCTGACAATTTTTTTGTGGCTTCAGTTAGTGTTCCTGATTGAAGTTGATGTGATTCTAGTAATTTCAGTTGTTGTGGATGCTTCTCTAATGATTTTTGATGCTTGTGGATGTTTCTAGATCATGCTCTATCTTTGTTGCACGTTCATGTTGATCGGTGTGCTCGTGATCAGTGATTTTTCTCTTGTGTGTTCGAGTTTTTTGTTCTTAGCCAACATGGTGGTTGTAACGTGTTGTGGATCCTTGGAGATTAAAATTTGAATATTTGGCATGCTCGAGGATATTGTTTTAAGTCTTCATTATGTTGTGGCCGATGTTGTTTGATTCACATTGAAAATTTACTTGTAAATTTGGGCTGACATTGTGTATATGTTTTATATTTTATTTTGGCCGACGAAGTTGTTGATGTAATTCCATGTTGCAGATATATAAGAGTGGTTGTTTGTGTGAAGTTACATAGTGAAGAAGTGCTAGAGAAAGATAAAGTGTGCAAATAGTGATCTAATCATTCGATTGTAGAGTGGATTATGAATAACTTTGAGCGAAGTGTGAAGGAGTGTTTATGTGCTTAACCATAACTGTAATCAGGCTTTTGTAGAAGCTATTTTCTCAGTTCATACCCTGAGGATCTAATCTGAATTGTTGTAAGACAGTGTGTCTTCTTTGGGCAGTGAGCCCTCTTATATTTGAGCAGTTAGCTCTAGGTAGTGTGTATGAATGCATGTGCATTCCCATTATTCTTCATTCTATTGCAGAGTGGATTATGAAGAAATTTGAGCGAAGTGTGAAGGAGTGTTTCTGTGCTTAACCATAACTATAATCAGGCTTTTATAGAAGCTATTTTCTCAGTTCATACCCTAAGGATCTAATCTGAATTGTTGTAAGATAGTGTGTCTTCTTTGGGTAGTGAGCCCTCTTGTATTTGAGCAGTTAGCTCTAGGTAGTGTGTCTGAATGCATGTGCATTCCCATTATTCTTCATTATACTTTTAACAGGGTATAATATTGTGGACTAACATCCACCGTGGTTTTTCCCCTAACAGGGTTTCCATGTAAAAAATCTTGGTGTTCTCTATCTTTTTGATGTGTTGATTCTCTGTGGTTTATTGTTCATTCATTAGATCTGAGATCAAGTTAAGTTAAGCTTGAAAAGTTTAAATATTTTGTGACAATTGATTCACCCCCCCTCTCAATTGTTTGTCCTTGTTTTTCCAACAATTGGTATCAAATCAAGTTCCTCTAAAGAAGTTTAAAATCTTGAGGTGATCCGAGATGGCATCATACAAGAAGGATAGTCCTAGATTCGATGGAACAAAATACTCTTTGTGGAAACCCAGAATGGAGTGTCATTTGAGGTGTATTGGTGAAATCTTCTGGAAGATTACAAAGAACAGATATATTATTCCTCAGAATGGTCCTTCCACTCCTGATGAGATTAAAGAGGTTGAGAATAACATTAGGGCTATTGAAGCTTTGCTGAGTGCTCTGACGAATTCAGAAATGACAAATGTGATGGATCTGAAGACAACTCGTGATATCTGGAAGAAGCTAGAGACTTTGTATGAAGGAGATGCACTTGTGAAGGTCACTAAGCTATAGAGTTTGAAAGGAAAGTATGAAACTTTGAAGATGGGTGAAGATAAAAATATTTCTTCTTTTATGCAAAGAGTAAATGAACTTATGATAGGTATTAGATGTGTCGGTGGTACCCTGAATGAAAAATAAATTGTAGCTAAAGTGCTTAGATCATTTCCTCCCTCTTACAAATCAAAGGCTTATGCTATTGAAGAGCTCATAACAGTAACAAATGTGACAAGAGATATGTTGATTGGTAAAATTGTTGCCTTTGAGTTGAGTGAATTTGGTGATTCTACCCCCAAGACTGAATCTGCATTTAAGGCCTTTGTATTTGGAAGAAACAAGCAAAGCTATGATTTGGGAGAAATTTCTAGAAAGACATTCAAGTATGAGGAAGAGATGAAACAACTTGAAGATGAAGAAAGAGAGGTAGAAGAGCTGGAACCACTAATTGTGAAGAAAGAAGGCAGAGGACAAGGTAAGTATAAAGGAAAGTTTCCTATTAAATGTTTCTCTTGCAGTAAAATAGGTCATTTTGCTTCAAGGTTTCCTGAAAGAGTTTCTAGTTCTAAGTCTAACAAACCTAGATTTCAAAAGAAATGCTATTATGTTGAAGGTGTGACTGATGAAGAATCCGATAAAGAAAATGGAAATGAAGATGAAGGGGTTTTCATTGCTATCAAGGAAAATGGTCCAGTGGCTACTGAATCTGCTAAGTTTTAGAAATCTCTTGTAGTCTGAATTGAAGAAAAGGATGAGTGGGTTATTGACAGTGGATGCTAACATCATATGACTGGTGACAAAAGAAAATTTCTAAGTCTAGAGAAATATGACGGTGGGGTTGTAAGATTCAGAGATAACAATGCTAGTGTGATTCATGGCAGAGGATCTATTTGTCTTGGTGGTAAACATAACACTGATGATTTCCTTTATGTTGAAGGATTGAAGCATAACCTGTTGAGCGTTGGACAAATGGGGGACAAGGGTTACAATCTTCAGTTCAAAGATGGAAGATGCAGGATACTTGGAAGCTCTAGAAATGTAATTGCTTCAGGTTCAAAGAAAAGAGGTAATGTTTTTCACTTGAGTGTCGCTAATGAATTTTTTTTAATTGCTCAAGTAGATGAAAGTTGGTTATGGCATAGGAGGCTGTGTCATGTGAATTTTGATAGCATTGTCAAGGTAAGCTCCACTCAAGTAGTAAGAGATCTACCTAAGCTAGTGAAGCCTACTAACACAATATGCAAGGAATGTCAGAAGGGAAAATAGACTAGAGTTTCTTTTCGGAGCAAACAACATCATTCTAATGGAGTACTAGAGCTAGTGCATACTAATCTGTGTGGTCCCTCCAGAATCAGAAGTCTACAAGGAGAAAGGTACTTTATACTACTTATTGATGATTACTCTAGGATGATATGGGTTGCTTTCTTAAGAGAAAAATGTGAAGCATTAGAGAAGTTCAAAAGTTTCAAAGCTATGGCAGAGAATGAGATAGGTCTAAAGATCAAATGCCTAAGGTCAGACAGAGGTGGTGAGTTCACCTCCTAGGAGTTCAATTCTTTCTATGAAGAACATGGAATCAAAAGACAGTTATCTGCCCCCCGAACCCCTCAATAGAATGGAGTTGTAGAGAGAAAGAACAAAACAATTCTTGATGTTACTAGAACTATGATGTTGGGAGGAAATGTTTCTCACATCTATTGGAGAGAAGTTGTAAGCACTGTTGTGTACACTCTAAACCAGGTAAATGTCAACGGTATTTCCTGTAAGACTCCTTTTGAGTTGTTGTTTGGTTATAAGCCTATTGTTAAATATTTCATTTCTTTGGAAGAAAGTGTTATATTAAGAGAGATGAGGACATAGGAAAGTTTGATGCAATGAGTGATGAAGGAATATTTCTAGGTTACTCTACTAAAAGCAAGGCTTACCAGTGCTATAATAGAAGATTGAGAAAAATTCTTGAAAGTGCAAATGTAAGAGTTGATGAGGACTCCACTAGATCATCCAGATACTGTGGATATGATTTGGATGACTAGCAAGGTAGTACAAATAAAGGGAAGAATGCTCAGACATAGAATCAAGTTCATATTGTTTTGGTAAATCAAGAAAATTAGGAAGGAGAGACAAGTGGAAGTGCAAAAGAAAGAACAAAAGAACCAAAAGTGAGAGAATCCTAAAATTCTGAGGTATGTAAAGTTAAATCATTTTGAAGATCAAATTATAGGAGATAACAATAAAGGTGTGTAGACTAGAAGAAGGATTGCAGAAGAGTATTGTCTGATTTCCAAGACTGAGCGTAACAATGTCAATGAAGCTTGTAATGATGAACATTGGATGGAAGCTATGAAGGAAGAACTTATGCAAATTGAAAAGAATGATACATGGATTCTTGTTCCCAAACCTAAAGATAAAAATGTGATTGGTACTAAATGGGTCTTTAAGAATAAGCTAAATGAACAAGGTGAAGTGGTTTGGAATAAAGCAAGACTGGTATGTAAAGGGTATTCACAAATGGAAGGTATTGATTTTGAAGAAACCTTTGCCCCTATTTCCAGAATTGAAGCTGTAAGATTATTTCTTGCTTATGTCACATATAAGAACTACAGAGTCTATGAAATGGATGTGAAGTCAACCTTCCTGAATGGTGAGTTAGAAGAAGAGGTATATGTTGAACAACCGGATGGATTTCAACTGACTGATAAGGAAGACATGGTTTTCCAATTGAAGAAAGCTCTGTATGGACTCAAGCAAGCCCCCAAAGCTTGGTATGCTAGACTAGATAAATACTTACTAAAGCTTGGATTCAATAAAGGTACTGCTAACACCAACTTTTATTTTAAGTTGTATCATGATAAAGAGTTGATTATTGAAGTCTTTGTTGATGACATTATTTTTGGAGGAGATGATGATCTATGTATGAAGTTTGTTGATGAAATGAAAAGTGAATTTGAAATGAGTATGATTGGAGAGATGAAGTTCTTTCTGGGATTTCAAGTCACTCAATTAGACAATGGGATTTTCATATCTTAGTCCAAATATGTGAGAGAGTTGTTGAAGAATTTTGGCATGGAAGACTCAAATCCTGTTGGTACACCCATGGTAACCGGATGCAAGTTAACACAAAATGACAATTCTCCTAAGGAAAATCAAACAAGATACAGGTCAATGATTAGCGGATTTCTCTACTTAACTCATACCAGACCAGACATCATGAATGTTGTGTGTATGGTTGCTAGATATCAAGTTGATCCGAAAGAATCTCATGTCACTATTGTAAAGAGAATTTTCAGATGCCTGAAAGGAATAGATGATTTTGGGCATTGGTATCCTAAAGATGATGATCTTACCTTGAGTGCCTATACTTATGCGGATTGGGCAGGAGATGTAGATGACAGGAAAAGAACTAGTGGTGGTGTCTTCTTCCTAGGAAAGAAGTTGGTGTCTTGGTTGAGTAAAAAGTAGAATTCCATATCTCTATCTACTGCTGAGGCAGAGTATATTGCCACTACAAATAATTGTACTCAAGTGTTGTGGATGAAACATATGCTAAAAGATATTAGAGTAGTATATGATGAGCCTATTGCCATATACTGTGACAACTCAAGTGTAATAAACATATCGAAGAATCCAGTGCTACACTCTAAGACCAAGCATATATCAATCAAGTTTCACTTCTTGAGGGAGAAAGTGAGTGAGAAAGAAGTCAGACTGGATTATGTGCCTACCAAAGAACAAATTGTAGACATTTTCACCAAGTCGTTGCCAAAGGATACTTTTGAGTATCTCAAAGGGATGCTAGGGGTGAATACGCCTCCTGATAAGAACTAGAGATGCATTTACTTGCATCAATCTGTGTGCTTCATAGCTATATGTTGATCCAAATTGATGTTTCCATGGATACTACTCAGGGGGAGTAGTTAGATGTGCAGATATGTGGTTCAAATCTTGTATGTGGAAATATAATGCTTATCTTTGCCATTGATGTCAAAGGGGGAGAAGAGCAATGTGAAAAACAACATGAGGAGAAGAGTCAAAATCTAAGGGGGAGTAAGTGTTCATTGAGAGTTGCATTGATGGTGTTTTTCACATCATGTGTTGCCATCAATGCCAAAGGGGGAGATTTTTGGATGTTGTGGTTGTGTTTCTAATATGTGGTTGTCATTGATGTCAACACTATTAGCATTGATGTATTGTAGGCTGTATATGTCAAGGATATTGAGAAAATTGTTAAAGAAAGAGCTACAGGTTGATAGTGGAATAGTGAAGGTCGTGAAGGTGTCTTGCTCAGTACCTTAATTATCATTCATTGTGGACTAAAGGGTTTATTGCTAAGTATATCTAGTTTATCCACCAAAAGTTTTAGAGGTCCGCGTGAAGATTTAATCATGTTATGAATAGTTGTGTTCTAACATTTTTTTGTGGCTTCAGTTAGTGTTCCTGATTGAAGTTGATGTGATTCTAGTAATTTTAGTTGCTTTGGATGCTTCTTTGATGATTTGTGATGCTTGTGGATGTTTCTAGATCATGATCTATCTTTTTTGCACGTTTGCATTGATCGGTGTGCTCGTGGTCAATGATTTTTCTCTTGTGTTAGGGTTTTTATCTTCTTGTTCGACATGATGGTTGTAACATGTTATAAAATTTGAATGTTTTATGCACTCAAGGATATTGTTTTAAGTCTTCATTATGTTGTGGCTGATGGTGTTTGATTCACATTGAAAATTTACTTGTAAATTTGGGCCAACATTGTGTATATGTTTTATATTTTATTTTGACCGACGAAGTTGTTGATGTAATTCCATGTTGTGGATATATAAGACAGGTTGTTTGTGCGAAGTTACATAGCGAAGAAGTACCAAAGAAAGAGCAATTGTGTGAATAGTGATCTAATCATTTGATTGCAGAGCAGAGTGTGAAGAAGTTTGAGCGAAGTGTGAAGGAGTTTTTTTGTGCTTAACCAGAACTGTAATCAGGCTTTTGTAGAAGCTATTTTCTCAGTTCATACCCTACGGATATAATCTGAATTGTTGTAAGATAGTGTGTATTCTTTAGGCAGTGAGCCCTCTTGTATTTGAGCAGTGAGCTCTAGCCAGTGTGCCTGAATGCATGTTCATTCCCATTATTCTTCATTATACTTTTAACAGGATATAATATTGTGGACTGACATCCACCATGGGTTTTCCCCTAATAGGGTTTCCACATAAAAAATCTTTGTGTTCTTTGTGTTTCTAATGTGTTGATTGTATGTGGTTTATTGTTCATTCATCAGTTCTGAGATCAAGTTAAGTTAAGTTTGAAAAGTTTAAATATTTTGTGACAACTGATTCACCCCCCCTCTTAGTTGTATGTCCTTGTTTTGTCAATAGATAAATGTCATCCATTCACACACTTGCTCCATAAATATGTAACATTCAAATGGGATGGAAGGTGTGATCAATCTTTTCAATAGGTAAAAGACTATTTGCTCAATTCCCATGTATTTATTCCTCTGATTCAGGATAAAGAAATGATTCTATATGTATCCACAACAATAGTAGCTTTGGGAGCTCTATTGGCACAACTTGATGAGAAAAACAAAGACAGAGCAGTTTACTACATTAGTTGTACCTTAGTCAACTATGAGTTAAATTATACACCCATTGAACAAGCATGTCTATCAATTTTCTTCACAACACAAAAGCTTAGGGATTACATGTTAAACAAACAAATCAAGTTGATATCTAAAGTAGACCCTTTGAAATATCTCTTGGAAATAGTAGCTCTTATAGGAAGAATCACTAAGTGGGTCATGATACTTAGCAAATTCGACATAGGATATGTTGACAAGAAAGCCATCAAGGGATAGGTGATAGCAGATCAGTTAGCACAAGTGCCTATTGAAGATCATCAACCGATCATAGCAGAGTTTCCAGATGAGAGCATCCTACTAACAACTTAGTCAACTCGTTGGACTTTAGACTTTGATAAATCCCATACTTAACATGACTCAGGGGTTGGTATCCTATTTCTTACACCAGAAGGAGACAATATACCCAAATCATATAGGATTGCCTTCCCTTGTATGAACAATATAGTCGAGTATGAAGCATTGATCATCAGGTTGAAAATTTTCATGGAATGGAAGATCAAAGAACTACAAGTCTATGGTGACTCCCAGCTGGTCATAAGGCAGGTCAACGGAAAATACCAAACTAAAGATGAAAATCTCATGCTTACAAGAGAATAGTGGATAGTTTCAAGCAATACTTTTTACAGATCCCAAGGGTTAACAATAAAGTTGTCGATGCTATGGCCACTATTGGTTCACTCATTGATATACCTGAGAACGTTCCTAGCTATGAATTCTAATGGAACAATTTCTTATACCGGAATTTAATATCCTAGAATCCGAACTCGTATGTGATATTGTTGGTCTTGACTCACCACGGTATAAAGACACATTTTCCTATATCTAGCATAGAATCATACCACCCCACCTAACAACCAATAAAAAGAAAACCTTTTTACATTGAACTTCTTAATTCACCATCCTTGGAGATACCCTATACTTTTGAATCCTCGATCGTACGTTACTCTGATGTCTCAATGTGGAAGAACTGCGAACTGCCTTGCAAGAGGTACATGAAATTGTTTGTGGATCCTATGCTAGTGGACCTAACCTAGTCTAGAAGTTGCTACGAATAAGGTATTTCTAGCCACCACTAGAGAAAGAAGCAATTCATTTTTCCAAGAAGTGTTGTCAATGGCAACAACATGGAGATCTCGTGCATGCACATGCACAAGAGTTGCATCCTATCACCACTCCATGACCCTTCTCACAGTGGGGACTTGAATTAATAGGAAATATATCACCAACCTCATCAAGAAAACAAAAATTCATCATCACCAGGGATAACTTTAAGAAACCCCCCACCTCAGCGAAGGTGTAAAATCCTGGCGAATCTTGTATACTTCCCAATTAAAATATTAATTTTATTGGTGATTTTTTTTGCTTTTTAGGAAAAACCAATAATCTCAATTGGTGAATATTTTCTAATCTCTAGAATTCTGTAGAAAATCCTAGTGAATTACATTTTTTTTTAATCTAATAAAAATTTTCATTGGTGATTAAAACCATTTTTCAAACCAATAAAATATTTCCATTGGTGAATAAACCTTTTCAAAACAGAAAAAATATTTTTGTTGGTGATTAGAACTTTTCTTCAAACCAAAAAAAATATTTTTATTGGTGAATTAAACCTATTTTCAAATGAATAAAAAAAATGGAAAATTAAACATAATCTCAAACTAATAAAAAAAATCAATGCTGAAATAAACTGGTATGCGAATAAAAAATCATAGCGTGGTTGGCGAAAATATCAAATTTTCCACACATTCAAATTCCTTCATAAAGTGTCCGGAATGGGGACAAGTGTCAACATATTTATTATGTGTGAAGCCAAATGTTAGTGCAAAATAATATAACCCACAACTGTTTGATGAATTTTCGATGGACGACTATAGTTGCATTTCGAAAGCAAGTCTCTGAAGCAATAGACTTGTAAATTGAAACCTCTGGAATAACACCAAAATCGTTAGATTTCTAGAAATCAATGGTTGAAATTTTATTACTTATTAAATCACTTAAAGTCATTGAAAACCAAAATAATATTTTATCGTTGACTGGCTACCAACAGTTGCAGGTCGCTTAAGTCATGACTTAAGCCTTTGGAGTCATCATGGTCATCGACCCTTGGACCTAGGCAAATGATGGGTTTGAGAAATGAACGATCGAGATAGGGTGACATGGGTCAACCTTGACCACTCCCTGTCAACCTATGGGGGACCCACGTACATCTCTCGTCCCTCAACGAGAAGGCGGGGAAGTGCCATGTGGAACAATTAGAATCGTCAAAGGAACTATAGCAAGGTGCAAAATATTAAGGAACTAGTGTTAAAGCCTGCACTACTAAAGGAGCCTTTTAAGAAAATGTTTTGAAGGTAAGAAAGACATCTTAATCTGGGTCATCTATCTAGTCTAAGGGTTATGCACAGGTGAATGGTCTTAAGGTAAAGAGCACACAAATGTGAAGCACCATATTTAATATGGGCCGCTCCCTGCCTCCTTGTTGTTGAAAGTTGAACACAGGTTAAACCCAATGGGGAAGTGGGGAGGCTGAAACATGGAATTTCTCATGGGTAACTTGAAATAATATTATGACACTTTTTTTGAAATAATATTGTCACATCAATGATTAAGGATTCAAGTGGTGAATTAAATGTTAAGTGTGAATATTTGATGTCATTCTCTTCATTCTAACTTCTATACATACTTCACCAATTTGATGTTCTTCATATCATTTATAATATATTTGGCATTGATTTCTTTCTTCTCTATTCTCAATTTAACTGCAATATTATGGAGTCTTCATGGCATGTCATGCTTCCCAAATGTTTTTGGGAGAAAAGAAGGGACAATGAATACAAAAGATGAAAGTTGGGTATGGTTTCTACAATTCCTTGTGTGCAAGTTGAGGATGCTATAAGAATAATTGTGGGTAGGGAATGGATTTAGAACAACCCCCATGCTCTATATTTTAAGGTAGCTTAGGCTTTCTTGTCCAAATGCATGGAAATTTTTCTCAATAAAGATTTGGTGAAGACACTAGCAATATGTTATTTGCAGCCTTTCATTTACTCTATTTCTTCATTGGAGTTGGCACTGGAGCATTGCAATTTTGAATGTGGGTTAGCGCCTGTTGGTGGAATCTTCCAAAAAGTGGAATTGCATGCTTCTATAGTGAAGGCTCTTTCCCTGGTTAATATGAGATGGGGTCTGATATGTGATACCAAAAATGATTCATTAAAGAGTTTAGATTTTTGGAGGAAGGTTTTGGGTGATTCACTTTTCTTCTCTTCTATTACTTTATTTAATTCAATTCACCTTCTACTCAAACACTTGGTTGATGGCCTCAACTAATGTTATAAAAAAATTTAGTAATGAATTGTGTCATGTGTCACGTGTCTATATTTTATCATACAACATAATAGTTCTTGTAATATGTATTTTGTGACTAGTTTTTTGTCATGGTTAGTGGCTTTTTGTCTAGGCTGGCTATACACTATGTACTTTTTTCTTTAGCAACAAATACTTAGATTAAAATAATTTTTGTGGCTCCATTCTTGTAAATCCTTTTTTCTTTTATCAATATAAAAATGTGGCTTTTAAAACTAATAGTAATTATTAAACATATAGTTTTGATCATAAGTGAGCGAAATTTATTGTGACTTGTTAGTGGATATTGATAATGATTAAGGTAAAACAAGCCATTTAATTATCTCTTTTGAATGTGTCAAAGTACTCTACCTTTCATTTATTCAATTCTTAATCTTTTTGAAGAAAATGTGGTTGCGGTACTACATGCTACATCATGGATTAATGCCATATGAACATCCAAAGCAATTGATTGGATAGCTTTATATTGAAAACTACATGATGTACTATAGAATCATAGATGATGATGTCATTAATCCAGTGATCTAGTGAAACAAGATTTGTAATGACTTGATATTATTTCAGTGGCACTAGCAATTTTGACAGCTTGTCAGCTTGAGGTACAATTCACATGTAGCTAGACATCAATCAAATTAAACATTTTAATTATAAATGTAAGGCTTAAGTTACACGAATCAATTAAGTTGGTTTTTTGGTTTGCATGAATCATGATTATCATTATACCCAATCTCACACGTGACATGACTCACAAGTAAATAGGGATTAGGCTGGTAGTGGCACTGGTGGCCCATAAATAGGGATAGTGAGGATAACTAAAATCACTTGTTGAAGGCTAAAGGCTTTACTATTGAGTGAAATGTTTTGAATTGTCATAAGGGTTTTCATTTTGTAGGGTTAATAAGGATTCAAGAAGAAGATGATGTGGTATTATTGGGGATACTCTAAATTCTCCTACCTCTAGTTATGTAGTTACAGAGTAAAAGACCAATTTCCTTCAAGTTTAGAATGGGTGGAATTGGAAAGAAGTTGATCTGGTTGACCTGAATTCTCAAACAAGTTTTGAACCAGGATGAGGAGCACTGATGGAGATAAGCGATATCCTAGTGCATGGGGGTTGCATGCAAAATATGGGAGCAATTTTACTACCCCTCATCTTCTACATGACTCTAGTTCTCAAAGGGGATAAGAACATTTTGTATCTTCACAACTCCCATTTCCCCAGCATGGTTCACTAAGAAAGTTCCATGGATTTATTTTGAGAGCCCATGGTTTCCTAGGCAAGTCTCATGCATTTATTTTCAGTGCCCATGGTCGACCGGTCAAGTTCCATGCATGTATTTTCAGAGTGCATGGTTGACTCGGAAAGTCCCATCACCATGCATTTATTTTCAGAGTGACACTTGTATTACGTTGTCACCAACGGTCCAACAAAAGCTTGGTGCTTACATTTATATTTGTATTATGTAAAGTAACATATGTTATTTATACAAAATGGGAGCTTGGCGCCTGCATGCTCTAATCATCTTTAAAAAGATATGTAATAATGTGACATTGTAATTTAGTTGTAATAAAATAAATGGTTGTTTTATTCTTCGTTATTCATTAACAATAAAGAATTATTTTCTAAGTTCAACATCTACAAATCTATTCAAATCATTTTTTTTTCCTTTAAGAAATAATTGCATGCAGATTTAAAAGTAAAACATAAAGCAATACAAATGAAAAAAGAAAGTTGCCATTAAATTGACAAAAAACATTATAAACACTAAAAAATTTCACTCTTGTTAGGGTTTACTGAAATGTTATTGATTTCTAATTTTTCGTTGACCTTCTCCCCCGGTTCTTGGTATCATTATACAGAGTGCTAGGCTTGCAAACTTAAACCTTCAGAATCACCCTATAACTGTTAGATTTACAAAGATCAACGGTTTAGAATTTGTTGTCAATGCAGAATAACCATGTACTAATTGTGTAGTCTAGAAGAAATGTGTTGATGTTTCAATGTTTCATTCAATTTAATGTTTCAAAAAAAAGAAAAATTTATATTACTAAGTGCTAAGTGACTTTATTTTGAAGTGAGAGGGTCAGCAAATGGGAAGATTTCAGATTGCTCATAGTAGTGCACCAGGGAGATTCTAGGTTCCACATCCAAAAAATCTAGTCCATGCCTATCAGTATTAATCTTTTCAAGAATCAAAATCTAGGTAAGTGAAATAATTCCTATGGCTACATTTCAACTTTCATTGTTTCTTAAAATATTATTTTATCAAACTATGAAGTTTGGGCTTAGGGTTGAGAAACTTAAGAATTAAGAAAAATTAAGGACTAAGAGGGAATTCACAATTTCACATTGTATAAGCATGTCTACCACCAGTACCACTAGAGAAAAATTGGATAAAAATATACATTGTGAAAAATTGCTTAAAACCCCAGGTTTCACTGATGAATACCATGATATTTATGATCCTGAAATCTATGGTAGGCATACCTTAGAATGTATATTTTCATCTCAAAATAAGGCTATAAAGAAAATGCAAGTTAATAGTATCAGTGCATCGTGGGTAACTAGATTAGGGCACGTGATGTTACATGAGGTTTTCCCTTGCCCATAATTTATCATGGTCTGTGCCCAAAATTATGATGGTAAAAAAAGAGAAATTTTTAATAAATATAGCAAAGAAGAATTATTATCCCTTAATGCAAAAGAACTTGGAAAAGTGTTGGGGTTTACAACTAAAGAATTTGGAAATGTCCACATTGACCTAGAAAAGCTTGCTAGTGATTATGAAGCAACAGATGAAAGGGAGAAAAATTCTTTCATAAATAAAATAGTTCTGGATAGCATACAAGTTGGAAACAAATTGAAAGGTAATCATAAGCCTCCTTATTATTTTGATACTTTTAGACCATGGGTTCAGGATACTATTTCCATGCTAGAATTTTTCCTCATACTAGATAGCAATTGGGAAGTGGGTGCAAGCCTCCTTGAAATGGTATATAATATCCATTATGGTGTTCCACATGTCAAACATAACTTTATTGAGCACATTGTAGAATCCATGCATAAACAATTTTTAATGATTAAAGGAGGTTCCACCAAGACATTTAGGTTCACAACCTACTTGTGCTATTTTTTCTATACAAATTTAGAGGAATGTTTCAGACCGACAAGCTTCAGATTCAACTCTATAGGAATGCTCAGGAAAATAAAATGGCTCCAGTATATGATTGGACCATTGAGATAAGGATGCAAGATTCTCGAAGGAACTACAGTCATTTTGTAGACTACTTTTTGGCTCCATTGCATCAAGAAATTACAAATACTCCAATGCCTAGATTGCCTATGTTATGTAGAAATTGCATTCAACTAGGAAAAGAAATACAATTGGCTGATTGGTACTTAATGGAAGAGAATAGTGTGCTAATATTTTATGGATCGGGAGTAGAGCCATACAAACTTCCAATACATGTGACAAAAAGGGTTTTTGCATTGGAATATGTAAGGCAGATGAAGAGTACTGATGAACTACACTTTGTTAATCAACAAAACAAGACCTTATTTCCTTCTTTACCTTTTTCATGTGGAGGGCTCACATTTGAGAGAAAATCATTTAGTGTGGCACATGATCTTTTGAATTTTTTGAATTTTGATGTTGTCTTCTATTGGCAGTATGATCCATATGACACCATTAAATCAATGATTGTGGCCAATAGGAATGTTGTAAGTAGAATTCAACATCAAAGTAAACTCTTGCTTGAAAACTTGAGAAACAAGGATTCTTGGGATGAGGTCAAAATAGCAATGGAGAAAAGTGTTGCTGAGAAAGGTATTTCTTTTGAACAATTGTTAGCATAAATTATGGAATTGCATTGAAAGACAATTAGGAGGTACAATTTTTTTTATGAAAAAAGTGATAAACCATCTAGTAGAGTAAAAATGTCAGATTCTGTAGATAAGGAAGTTATAGCTAAAAATTGGTCACGATAAAAAAATACTGCCTTTTGGTCTATGAGGAAGGAGCTAGGTGATCCAAGAGCTCTTGCAAAGTATGGAGATAATGAAGAAGATCATAATTTTAAAAAACTGTGGAATATAGAGCATCTTGATGAACGTGAAGATCAAGAAACTGATGATGAATCTAATGATGATAGGGAAGAACAAATCCATGTCAATTTTAAACCTAGTTTAAGTGAGGCCACAAAAGAAGCATATACTTCAGGAGCAGCCATAGCTGATAAAATGGGTTATGAAGGTGGTCCTTTGGGGTCCCAAAGACAAGGCCCTTGGATGGTAACAGATGTAGAGCATAGAAAACCAGTTGATAAATCTGGCCTTGGAGGTGAAAAAGTAGACAAACGGCATACAAGTAGAGCCAAAACAATTCATTTTTTTAGATCTTCAAATCCTAATCCTCATGGTCAGATACAATCACAACTAGGACATTCCCATGGTGGAGAGCTTAGTGCAACTAGAATTTCCACTGGTGGTGATGGTATGGGTAGTAGTACTAGAAGTGGTCAACATGTGCTACAACAAAAAATTACACACAAGAGGACAACAATACAAGATACCACACAAACACTAGGTGATCAAGGCATACAAAAGAGGCAAAGGATTTTGATAGGTCCAAGTCACACTACTAGTACCAGTGGATCCACCACAAAGGAGTTATTTCCAGTCACTCCCCCACTACCAGTTAGTGTGGCTGCAACAACATTAGCAACTGAAACTACTCCTATTCCTTCACCATTCAAGAATTCCATTGTTCCTGCCTCCCTAGGTTTTGATTACATTGAAGAGTTTAAAAAGAAATCAGAATTGTATAAAAAAGAAAAGAAGCAACTGATGGAGAGTGCGTCTGATGTAACTTCAGAGCCTGCAACAACCATGGTATTACCTACATTTGACACAAATAAATAAATCATGGAGTACACGATTGTTGTTCCCACAGATCAAAATAAACCAACAAATCAGATGGATCAATCTGAATTTTAGGTGAGCAGTTTACAATTGGATTTTTCTGGACTCAAAAATACTGAAAAAATTAATGTATCAAAGAAGAACAATGATTTAGCATGCACATCATTGCTAAGGAAAGATAGAGAGAAAAAAAGGTTGCAGACTCGTAGAAAAGTTATAGGAAGACCTAGCAAATGAGAAAGAAAAGAGGAAAGTAGCAGATAACAAGAGCAATGAATTAGAAAAAAGAATAAAAAAATCTGCCTCTACATCAACAAGCAAAGAGGATAAACAAAATGAGAGAGAAGTGAATGATTTGAAACAAAGGCTAGATGAGAGCAACAAGAAATATGGTGAGGAAAATCCACTTTAGAAAAATTAAGACAAAGCATTGTGAATGGAAATGCACAATGGGAGCAAAAATCAGAGAAAGAGAGAAAAAGAAATAAAATATTGGAGGCAGAGCTGATGGAAGAGAAAAATGAAACTAACTCTTGTCAAAATAAGTTATCTGCATTTTGTAGAGAAACAAAGAGGCATATGAAACAAAAGATCTGGTATGAAATAATGCAAAGGATTGATCATTTGTGTGAATTGTTTCAATTGATTGATCATATCAGACTACATTATACAAAGCTCAACAAATATTTAGTGGACAACAAAAATGTGTTGGCATTAGAGAAATCTACAAATCAAGTTCAACAAACAGTCTACAAAGCCAGTGAAAATGATTTGAAATAAAAACGGATTAATAATCGGCTTGTTGCCTTAATGATGTTGTCATCTATCATCCAAAAGTGTTTAAGAATGCATGAAACAAAGGAATATGTGAATCTAGATGCAAACAAGATGAAGTTGGATGAAAAGGTAAGAAACTTCATAGAGCTTGGTTTTCTAGAGGCTTTTGACACAAATGAGTGATTCATTGGAAAGGATGATTTCATAAAAAAGATGGAGGGTGCAAGGAAGATTGATTTAGACCAGTGTCCTTAGAACCCAGATGTGGTGAACTATTTGGATTCCATCAAACCACTAATAACTTTGAATGCAAAATTGGTTGAAGAATTCAAGACAGGTTCCAATTTCAATCATGAAATCTTAACAAATATTCAAGTCAAACAACATCAGTTAGAACAAATGACAATTCCACCACCTGAACAGTGAAAGTTGCTAGAAAAGGTGATAAAATGATTTGATATTTTATAATATGAGTTTCCAAGTTCTAACTCAACTCTATGCAAAGTTTTCTTTAAGCAAGATTTTGCATTGCCAATGCCTATTGTATTCCTTCATGTGAAAATCAATAAAAAACTCAAATTCAGTAATGTGTTGATGTTCAATTATTTGTATTATTTATTTTCATTTGAAGAAAAAGTCCGGTTTTAACTACTAGATATACATTAAATGATTGTTGATGTTCATTTTTGTATACGCTACTATTGTTAATATGTTATTAATCATTGAGTTGAGTGATGAATCACTGAGTACATGTTTACATTTTAACACAATTAAAATATGAAATTATTAATAATATGATAATTTAGTCATACAAACCTATGATTTCATCAGAGCATTTTAATTAATTATTTGAATTAAAGCAAAGAAAATCATACATTCAACCAAAATGATTGAAGACCAATAGAAGAATCCTTGATCATTTTATTAATAATTCATATGGCAAAATATAGGAGGAGGGAATCTATTCCAGAATATGCATTTTCTCATTGAAATTCCATCACTGCTATAAAACCATTTTGCCTATTATAGACTTGAATTCATACCTAAGACTCAACACTAACTCTATTTATTTGTGCTTAAATTACAAAATTCTCTTACATGAGTTCAAAGTCTCTTTCAACCAAAGACTTGTGCAATTGGCTTTGAATTCCCTTTTATAAGAACATGGGAGCAAACAAGCTTCAGGCCAAGTTACTCATTTACTCACATTTACATTTGACATACAGTTGAATTTCAATTTCAAAACGTCCCCAAAGGCAGTTACATTTGCATTTCCAAATATGAGGGAGAATTTCTTATGAGACAAAAACCATTTCCATTTGCTGCTGAAGATTCTCTCACCTTCCAAAAGGCTCCTTTAGTCGGTGAAAAGTGATGTAACCCCTAAAATGCTTTTTGTTCCATCTCTAATTATGTGAAATTTGGTTATATTTTATTTCCTGGGGCTTAGGGATTTGTTCAATTTCATGCCTTAAGGTTTGTGTTACTAAAACCCTTCCTAAAAACCCCTAAGTTTGATGTCTTCGACAATTTTTATGTTTCATCGTTGACCCCTTGTTGTTAATTCCCAGTCAGTTAAGTTGTGATTTGTGCCTTTTGGATTGTTCTGTTGACTGGCCCCTAAATCCTAGGAATCTCGTCATTACCCATCGTCTTAATAATAAATTTCCTTCTATAATATGCATGCAACAAGTTAGTAAATATTTACTAGGTCTAAGGTTTCATCTATAGGTAATATGTCTTCGCCCAACGTTCACCTAGTCATGGCCCCCTTTTATGAACTAAAAAATTGACATGTGCAGATTTCATGTTTTATGAAGACCGTTTGATCACCGATAAATCATCTTGGCCACTCACCACACCCCCATTTGATTTTGTTTTGCATTAAAATATTATCATAGGCTAGAAGGTGAGCACCACGTATCTTCTGCATGAGAAGGCCTGACATCATTGAAAATTCAGCAGGAAGTGAGATGGAGCACATCAACAGTGGTGATAAAATGATGTGGTTGCATCTAGAGTGTTCCCCGCCTCCCCGTATGAATTCTTTTAGCTTTTAAATAATATCATGGGGCAACAAGCAGATGACGCATGTCCCATTGTCAAAAGGACCCACTGGGTGGTGAAGGAAGCAAACACTCTGTTTGGATGAGATCAACGGTTGAAGGTGGATGAAGTGGGTTAATCTCGACCACTCCCCGCCATCCCATGGGGGAGCCACCTTTGCCTCCTATCTCTCAACGGGGAAATAGGAGAATGTCACGTGGTGTCACTTGAGCTACAAAGGAAACATTTATAAAATTAATAAAATATTTTTCCATAGATTGAAGGTGTTAAAGTTTTGGTTACTAAAGGGAATTCTAGATGTACGTGTTGTAATAAAAAATGGATATTTTAATCATAGCCATTCATTTTTCCAAGGGATTATGTGCATGGGTGGGTGAGATTGCGTTAAGACACGCATAGGTTGAGGATGGGAGATTTAATCTCATCCCTATGTCTTCCCATTGATAGAAGTTGCACTAGGATTAAGATTCACGGGGAAGCGAGAAAGTTGATGTGTGGTTTCTTGCTTCAGTGACAATGAGATGGTGGAGCCCACAAATCATTGGGAAGTGGTTCCACATAGCTGGTTTTGGTTGGATGATGGAAACGGCTGCTCACAGTTGACTTTTTCAAACTAAGATGACTTAATTTGAGCCGATGGTCTTTTCATCTCACCGTGAGATCAACGAAAAATATTCAAAGTTGAAATCAAAGGAAAGTGAGCCATTTTGTTTTGTGCAAGTGAGCCATAATGGTAGATAGGATGTTGAGATACCAAATTTTGATGTTGTAAGGCTTTTAAAACTTGCTTTAAAACATAATTGAGAATTGGTAAAAGTACTCTACGCATCTAGGGAATCTCGTGTTGCATTTTCAAGCCTATTCAATGTCGAAGTTAGGGTTTTAAAGCTCACACCAAGCTAGTAAGTTGATATACTATCCCACCTTTGAAATTATTAAGATTTTGCTCAATTGTGTTTTCTTTGTCATCTTGTCACTAGGGTTTTCTTGGTTTTGCATTTATTTTAAGATTTGAGATTCATTTCAAATAATTTGGTAGTTTTGCACTGCAATTGTTTGTGTCAAACCCTTGCTCAAGCTGTAGGTTTTAGTTTGTGAAACTAGAAACCCAAATTTACAAAAACCCTTGAGTCATGGCTCCTAAAATGAAAGAATTTCATCAAAGGAGGACCTGCCTCTACTTCCAAAAGACCTTTGAGTAAGGACCTAGCTGACTAGTTGCCACCCTCAACCAATGAAAAACCTAAGGGTCAATTTCTTTTCTAGGGTCCACAAGTAGTAGAGGGCTTGACTAGAAAGTATAGTTTTATTAAGGATGTTGCATTACCTTGCATTAGGTGGGAATTATTCAATAACTAGTTTGGAAATAGAAATTGTGGCATTCCAATTGGTAACCCTTGGAATCTTGACTCGGGAAAATTGACTGTGCCAAATGTATACTTGGATATTGATTTGTTAAAAGCAATAACTATCAATTATGACCCAGTCACCAGGACTGTGAGGTCCTTTGATGAAATTGACATGGTTAAAGTCACTAAGGAGGAGATTGCTCGTGTTTTTAGTCTCACTGAGTGGAGTGAGGACCTGGTTAAGATCAATGAAAAGGCTTAGAGAAGAATATGAGAAGACTAAGCATTCATTCAAGGTCCATATACTACCAAAGTATCTAGTAGAGATTAGGGGCCAAAAGATTACATTGGGACCATTTGATATAGAGCCCTATCTTGTTCACTATTTTTTCCCTTATTTCTAGAAAACATTCTACTCCATTTTTCAAATTATTG
Source organism: Sequoia sempervirens (assembly GCA_007258455.2). NCBI lineage: Eukaryota > Viridiplantae > Streptophyta > Pinopsida > Cupressales > Cupressaceae > Sequoia > Sequoia sempervirens. The sequence continues at coordinate 434,542,505 of VDFB02058242.1, read as the reverse complement.
GTTACGACCCAGTCACTAGAATTCCCACAGCATGGATGTATATGGCGGCCCACATCCAACACCCCTATTATTGCTTGCACAACTTATGATTATGCAAGGTTTCTTGCATAGAAAATTCATGAGGGTCTGGTAAATTTGAAGAAGGGTGAAATGGAAGTAAGATTCAACTAGTATTCATTCCTCATGCACATGTTTTTGTTCAGAGGTGCACCTTACTTTGGAAAGAATATGACACTAGATAGGGTAGAGGGTAAGATGGAATTTCCTATCCACTGTTGGACCAGTATCCTAGACAAAGATGACAGAAAAATTTACTATGTGGTATTTGAGAATTTATTTTCCTCTGAGTTGAGAAGAGCTCTGGCTATGAATGTGCCAAGAGTTCCTAAGGCCCTACATCATCTTTTAAGACCCAAGGATAGGAGGCCTGAATTGGGGGTTGATCATAATTGGGGAGATTTTATCCATTATCCTGTATATATTGTTTTGAGAGTACATGGTGCTATTGTATCACCTCACTTATTGCCTAGATGTGTGCCAAAAAGAATTGGGTTCCTTGAAGTGATGTGATAGTTGAGAAGTGTGGATAACAAGCATTTGAAGGATAAGAGAAAAGGAATGTTTTTCCTTTCATACACATGCTTCTCTGAATTTTTAATGATTAAGGGAGGTTGGAATAATATAAATGATATACTCAATACTTTTTACATGAAGAGAGCAGGAGCAAGGGAGTATCATAATCTTGAGGGTTTCATAGCCTGGTTAAAGTTAAGGAACGAGAGTTCCAAATTTGAACACATTTTCTAGTACCTTGAGGATGTAATAAGGAATATCTTTGATCTTTTGGAGCAAGATGATAGAAAATCAAAGTGGATTTATTTTAACAAAATTCAAAGAAAGATAAGGGAAAAGGGACCTAAATTCATTGCTCTTGCAGAAATCACCAATATAATGCAAAGAATGGAACATGTTTTCTAGAATTTTGAAATAGTGGTTGGTCACCTTGAGGGTGAAAGGATGATTCAAGATAGAGGGAAAGCCCCTATGGAAGAGGAACGGGGTGGAGGAGAAATCCTTTTTATGGAAGAAAGGCCTACATATCATCCTCCTAAGGAGCAGAAAATAAAGTTTTTCATAAGGAGAAAGAATAAAGAAAAGAAGGATGATGTAGCAGTTGCTTCCTGTCAACAAGAGGAGAAAATATCCCCTTCTCCAATGCCACAAGTTCCATCACCATCCCCTCTGAGGTCAAATGGACCTAAAATTGTAGATGTTGATTCCCCATTAAAACATGCCTCACCACCAAAGGAGCCATCATTGAAAAAGAAAAAGGTCAAATCATCAGGTTTGGTGGATTATGATGATAAAGAATCAGATGAGGAAATTTGGGTATTTGAGCAGGAAATGCAATAGGGAATGTCTTCTGCATCAATAGTGATTGTTCCACAACAATTAGGTATGAGGTTGATCAGGGCTGACCTCAATGGGATAAATAAAACTGATGATGTCTGGGTGAAAGCATGCACAAGATTCATGGATGATGATTCATTTGTGAAATCAAAAGCTTTCATGGAGTTTTCCTATAGGGCTAAGGAGGATGAGTATGTTACTACTGTGGCTAAGCAAAGAATTCTTCACCCATAGTTTCCAAAGGCAACTATTCAAGCCCAGGTCCTAAAGGAAATGAGATCTAAATTTCATGGAATGACTGCAACAAAAGGTAGAGCGCTAGTAAGAAGTAGTGGTGTCCTATTGTTGCCAGAATGGGATCTAGCTTCTACCATTTCTTTTGATATGATAAAGAGGTGTGATAGACCCCCTCTATATTTTAGAAGAGGAAGCTACAACTGCACTACAAGGTTCTACCTTCAATGAACAGTGGGATACATTGGCTATATGGGCCTTAGCTCCAAGTACAAGAAAGCCTGACATTGTAGAGCCTACACCATACTACAGGGGAGGCTTGATAATAAAGAGAGTGTCAGAGACATCAACTCTTGACGCAACAACAATGTCAATAAATGTTGCTCAGTTTACAAAAGCCAAAGTACAATCAGTAACTGTAGAGAAGGAGCGGTTTAGATAGCAATACAATGACTTGCTGGTTTTTTATGGAAAGAATGAACAATAAAAAATATAGATGCAGACAAAGATAACAAAGATACCATTATTAAGGTAGAATTGGAAAAAATTGCAATCGAGAGAATGAACACAGACTTATGCTTCCTTCCCTATTGCTTCATCTGAGCCTACACCTATTGATCATACCCTTTCAAAAAAATTTGCATGGGTCATTGAGCCATACAACATGGGAACTATACCCATTTCAATGGTGCAACCAAACACATCAAAAGCACCATAGACAAAGGAAGGTTCCAACAAGGAGGCACTGCTTAAGCAGCTAAATTATTATAAGGAGAGATGTGACAATCACAATAGGGAAATCTTTGACAGTAATATGAAGATTGTCACTGTAGTCTTGGAGCATTTAAATAGAGGGGTTAATAACAGACTAAACAAAATTCATGCCAACTATTCTTCTATGAGATTGCTATAAATAATTTTGACAATGATAAGGAGAAGGCTATTCCACTTATGGAGATATGGATCCCTAGGTTGCAAAAGTTGAGAATGATGTCTATTGGAGCCAAGCAAGATGTTAATTCCCCTAAAAATCTTAAGTCCACCATTCAAAGTGTAAATGAAATTCAGGAGTTCAGGGGAAATATAGAGGCTTTGGAGACCAAGATAAGGGAATTGGTTAAAAAAATTCATGAAACATATCATGGTCTCTTTCCATCCATTTTAAGGGGTGATGGTAACATCAAAACCTTGCAGGATTGGAGAAAAGAAACTAATGAAGTCATTTTGAATCAAGTTGTTTTTATTTTTCATGAACATGATATGGGTACGCTAAAGAGGAACATGGAGATGCTAGTCAATGCATAGATTGTCTTGGCAGAGTTTGATAAGGAAGCCAATTAGGTTGTTACTAAATATTCACCTTATAGGCAAAAGGTTGATAGACTCATGAGCTTCAGTTGTAACACTAAGGATGAATTCCAAGCCTAGAAGAACAAATACTTGGTCGTATTGAAGGAATGACTTGCAGTTGTGGGATGGTGATTTGGTCCTGAAGTCTACAACCATTGTGATTAATAGATGGGAGAGAAACAATGCATAGTCTAAAAATAGTACAGATTAGAATTTTCTTGAAGTATTGCAAAATATTGTTCCCTCCCCAACATGGAGATTGGTGGCACAAATGCTAACATGGATTAGTTTTATATCTTTGTATTGCTTCTCATGCTTTTAGAGTTTTGTTGATTGGGCATGCACGTAGTTAACACTTATGGCTCGTAAGGAGGATATTTTGGAAGTTGTTACAATGAATGAAAGATGCCTTTTGGAATTGGTGGGTATATCTTCTTCGGAAAATGAAAATGGTTTTTGTCTTATATGCTTTCCCCCCACTTTCAAAGGTGCAAATATAACTGTCTGGGGAATGTTGAAATTAAAATGAAATGTATGTCAAATGTAAATGTGACTTTAACTGTAATTTGTCCTGATGCTTGTTGCTCCCATATTTCTATAAATGGGAATTCACGACCAACATGGGTTTTTTGATGGTTAAGCAAAATTTTGAGCTCATGTAAGAGAAATTTTGTAATTCAAGCACAAAGAGATAGATTAATGTCAATTCTTAGGAATGCATTCAAATTTGTAATGAGCATAATGGTTTTACAGTAGCAAATGAAATATGAAAGATAATTGAAAGTTCTTAAGGTTCAGTTATTTATCAAAGATTGTGTGAATGGAAATGAAATAGGAATTTAATAGTGTGATAAGTGTTGTTCTTTAAAAATGATGCAGAATCACATATCGAATTCAATACCATGGAATACAATATAAAATATAAAATATAACAATTTCATGGAATAAAATATAAAATATCATCAAATACATTTTGGAATATGATTCACAATTTCATGGAATACAATATAAAATACCATCAACTACAATTTGGAAAATGATTCATGAAGTGCAGTATAAATACCTAAAATTTGCTAATTCACTTCCATTTCCCAAATGGAGTCAGGGTCTTGAAAGTTATGTTCAACTTGAGATAAAGTAAAAGAGTCATCTTGATTTTGAGTCTACTCTTCATTTTCTTCGACTTGCGTCTCAAATTCAACATTCATTGTGTCACTATCATTTGTCCTGCTACCACTTCTAGTGCCACCAATACCAACATTTGGAGTTGGAGTGTTGCACAACCTATTCCCTCTTCATTCGCATGTGGACCTCCAGATTGTTAGTGCCCTTTCAAAAGGATTTTTTTTGACATTATACGCAATTCCTTTCATCCTCAAGCAATTTTCCTAATTCTTGTTTAGTTTGTTTCTTAACTTTTATTTCAAAAATGCCAATGAACTGAAAACTCTCTGATCCTCCACCGACCCCAATATCATTGTTTAACATAAATCAAAAAGTTTGAAATATTTTGATATTGTACCACACAATATTTCACTCTGACCTAAGTTTGTCCAAACCTTTGTTATTGATCCCAATTCAAAAGCCTTCTCCATGTGCATGGAATCATATTGGTCCCTCATAGTTATTGCAAAATTCTTACATTATTGTCTATGCTTATCTGTATTTAAAATTCCTTCTATTTTCTACTCATTGTATGTTACACTTTTCAAAAAAAAATCGATCAAGATATTTACTTTATCATGAAAATATTTTGAGCTATCTCAGTTTACCCAAAATTGAGGATACACAATACCCATGGCTTCAAGTATTTCATGTCAAGGGAATCTTTCATAGATATCTGAGGAAAGATATTTTACAATTTCCTTCAAATTATCACTAACAGATTTAAAAATGTCGTTAAAATCTTCCTCTTTAATAGGTACTTCTCTGCTAGAGTGCCTGGTTGTCTTACAATGGTACATTGGTATCTCATATCCACATACACAGATACATAAGTTCTCACTTGCATTAAATTGTAAATAATTATCAGGCTTATTCAAATTGGTAATTTTCTACCACATGAAATAATTTGGGCTTTCTTTTTTTAGATCTAGATATAGATGATCGAGGGACATGCATATATGTCTACGTAGTTTGGCATATTCATAAATATACATAGTTATTTCTTGGGATTTCTTCACAATATTTTTCATTTCATCCAGCATGGGGAGAAGACTAGCTAAAGTCAAGAGTGTCTCTATACCGCTTAACCTATGTAAGAGGTCAGGAGCTTTGTCTAATGTGTTTCAATGCTCGTACATTACTCCAATCAAGGATTGATATTTTGAAAGAGCTCGTTGCACTGGTCCATGTAGGGAGATCCATCTAGTATCGACATCCTTGAGAATCTTGTCTCCTGCTATTATTCCCTCAACAAAATTTTGAAATTCCACAAAACGTTTGGGACTTTGATAGAAGTATGCGTAAAGCTCGCGGACTAGATTTTCAACTTTTGATAATGTAGGAAACTTGCTTACAATTTTGAATGCCTAATTCATTCTATGGTCCATGCAGTGAATTCCAAGCATGTATGGTGCACAAGTAGTTTGTAACTTTGTGCAAAAACCACTCCTTTGACCTTGCATCACTGTAGCTCCATCAACTCCTACACACACCAACTTTTTGGCAATTGTCAAGTCATCCATACGTGCAATTTCATTCAAATATTTTTTGACTAGTTCAAATAGATTTTGTGATGCTGAACCATCCTTCATTTTATGAACATGGAGAAGATGAGCTTGGCGAACATGTTGTTTTATAGTATACACATGTATACAGACCCAAGAAGTATTGTCTACCGTAGTAACTTCATCTAAAGATAATGGAATGAAGTTTGACTCTTTTACTTTCTCCTTTAAATATTTCTTTTCCACTATAGTAAGACTGTTTGACCAATCCCATCTAGCATTTATTGGCCAATGTGAGCCAAGAAAGTGAGGAACACCCAAAAATATAATAAATTAAAATATTTTGGGTAGTCTATCATAGGATGCCCTCTGGACAAAATATGAAAAACACTCATCTGAACATTTTTTGACAGATTTGCTCCTTCCATTGCTTTTCCAAATTGAGCCTCAAGTTTACCTTGACATGCAACAAGCTTCAACATTCTTTGCTTATGCTCTTCATATTCCACGCCATACTTAACATGACATTGTCCTTTGATTTCCATTGTATGACTGATTTTTCATTTCCGTCTATGATTTGTTTTTCATAAACTTTACCGATATTATTTTCTATAGTGTCAAGCTTTAGCTACAACTTCTTGTCTCTTTTACATTTCCAACCACAAATCATACACATGCATTCTGTCAGGACCCCTATTTTCAATAATTAATTTTCAGTTTAATATACTATTTTAATGATCGTTGACCAAAATTTGACTCATGTGCATAACAGGAATATACTCTCGGTAGAGAGAGAGTATCAATGAGAAGGGGGTGTCTAGCCGACTGATGGTGACATATGGGGAAAGGAATCTGCACACACAGGAACCTAGTTGGCATTATAGTTGCATTTATTTTTGCATAGATAAATTATGTCAATAAATTGCTTTCTTGTCTTTGGTAGAAAAACAAATCGCCTTTATGTTTTATAGTTTCCATTTAATTAAATTGTTAGTTAGATATTAATATGCTCTTATTGGAATAAAAGTAGATTTAATTTATTTATATATTGGTTTTTATTAAAATTGTATGTGAAGGAAATAAGTATATTTATTTATTATTTAGACAATTGTGTGTGTGGTATACATTGTTTTTTATTATGGAACAAACATATTTTAGAGGAAACCCGAAACCTTTAATAGTAAGAAAGCATAAGATAGAACATTAACAGAGCACAGAAAAAAAATAGGACACTGCCCACAAAGAGATACACAGAAGAAAACCCAGGCAGTACAGACAAAAAACCAACAGAAAACCACAAAACAACCGGCCACTAGGCTAGGTTTCAAAGAATCTATGCCGCTTCCTGCTCCAGATTGTTCATGTTGAGCGTAGACTTCTTGATCTCTTGGATGTTGACCAACGCTTGGTCAACCTTTCTTTTCAAATTAGCTTTGGTCCTGTTGCTTGGTCCCCCACTATCTGGTTGCCCATCCTCATTGTCCAAGTCAAGAAAAACAACAATTTTAACCTGATGGGCTTTTTTCAAATTTTCCACCATGGTGTTCATGGTCTATGCAGTAGATTTTAAAATTTTATGGTTCATGATTAGCACTTTGTGGAGTGAACTTTTAATGTTCCTCAACTGTTCCTCCATATATGCCTACTTACCATCGTGATTTCCTTTAAAATCCTGTAATTCCTTCACTGTTTTCTTGAGGCATTCCACCATATACTTCTTCTCCTCTTCTGTCCACAATCCAATGGCCCGACCACTTCCACTGCCTCTGTTGTTATCCTCCATGACTTTCTCCAATTTTCTACTCATGGCTCTTTGGTTAAGCTTAATTTCCTTGATTTTGAAAAATGCCCATCTCATGAGCATAAAATTATCCAACGCACCATTGCAGGAAATAGCAAGCACATCAATGGGAAATTCCCGTTCCTCCTTAAAATAGTGATCCCCTGCCTTGAGGTCCATAGGGAAGCGGGATCTATCTTCTCTGTTCATCGCATGAAATGAGCCTAAATAATGAGAGGCCCTGAATGCACAGGACTGCAATGAGTGATAGAAAGATAAAGTAGAAAAACTAAACACGAATACTCTCGGGAATGAGGCTACACGCATCTGAAATGAAATTATGTTAAAATTGTTAAAATTATGTTTAGTTATAAAAATCTATGCATGAAATGAAATTACAATATTTATTCTTTTTTATAACAATAGAGATAAATAATAGAAAAGGAAAGAAAAAACTTATAAATAAAAAAAAAGAGGGGAAATAAAGAGAAATATAGAAATAAATAAATAAATAAGAAAGAAAACAATAGAAAAATGACTTAAATTTAGAAAATAAAACACAAAAACAAAGCAAAATAAAAATAGAAAAAAGGAAAGAAAATAATAAAAAGAGAATGATCTATCATTCTCTCTACACACAAGATTCATTCACAATTAGGAGTCTGCAAAAACAAGAACAAAAACAGAGACAAAAGATTTGGGGATTTGGTAAAGAGAAGAGAAGAATGAGGAAAAGATAAAGAGTCAAACCAATTTCAAGAGTTGTGGAAGACAAAATCACTAGGTTCCATTTCTATTTAATCCATTTTGATGTAGTTTAAGGAATGGGATAATCTATCTACGTGATATTTATTTTAAATTGATTCACCATTAATATACTTATGTTAAAATGAAGGAATTTAACGACATTATCTATATTATCATAAATTGGTTACTATTGTGTATATTTGTTATTATATTGTTGTTATTCTAAATAAGTATATATTAGTGTTATTTGATATGAGAATATGATTGCACAATGAATAAGCAATCCCAAATTCAAACTTTTATTCAAAGTATATCAATTTTGATTATAAATAAAGTGGTTTGATCAGACTTATATTAGACTGATATAAAGATTGCCAATGCATTCCAAGTTAAAGATTTGGAATCTAAACATAAACATGCATACTCAGAATGATTGGGGCTTGATCCTTGATTTCGGTTGATGACGTTACATTCCCCAAATGATGGATATATATATCTGAGTATGAATTCTAATTACACTTGCAGGTCTAATGCAACTGTAAATGCTATAAATATCATGAATTATGAATTCCCAAACAACGACTTCCTCTTGTCTTCAAATCAATTTCTGAATATTGTAATATTTGATGTAAGTTTGGACCATATGATGTCAAAATGACTCCAATAACTGATGAATGTTGTTGCAGGTCTGAGTGACTAATAGGATGAAGTTTTCTAACTTAAACAATGGAATATCACCTTCCATATACCACAGTTTACCTCCTTATGCAAGCAATATTTTCTTGGAGTCAATTCAAATATTTTAAAACCCTCACACATGAAATATTGCACTATACCTTTGTCATAAATCTAATGGCTAAAAGTTGATGTTAAATTTTGCCCAATGTGTTGTATATCTCCTCCAAAGGCCACGATTTTTCTTTGTTGAATCGCTTGGTATGGAGAGGGTTTATAACTGAAAAAAGTAATAAATGATGAATTTGTTGTCCTTGCTTTCCTTCCATGACTAGCTGATACAGATATAGGTTTTATAATTTAAAGATAGTCTTCTTATCCTTCATAAACCCATGATTTGAATGGGGAATGACTTTCATTGACCTACAAACCCTAATGCTCAATGTAGCAAGGAAGCTACAACTTAATCAATCTTATTTGAATTCAAATTGACCTCCAAGTGCTACCCCAATGAAAATAGCCTCTAATATGCATTTTGAAACCTCTTTGGTGATGAATACAAAACCTATATCAGGTGTGGACTCTGATTTGTTGTTGCAGAAACCTGATATCAAACTAATGGATTTGTGTTAAGATGATCACTCAAAATGTAACAAAACCCTTGCCCTAGTGTTTGCTTAGCATGGGTTCTTGTTTTTGTGCTAAGATTTCATATAGGGAATGCCATTGGTTGTTCTTGAGGTTATTTTTTTTGTCTTCCTTCACCTAAGGCATGGGGTTTGTAAGCTATGTCTTGTCAAAATTATAGGGGTTGTTTTGTGTTTGTTGTGTCATCCATTTATGAGTTAAAATGCAGATTAAAAGGTGATAAAAGATAATCACAACAGTGACTCGAATAGAAAGTTATGTGAACAGTTTGAAAGGTACAAATGATAGCATTACATTTATTATTTTTTATTATATAAATAGTGACTTGTCACTATGTCTGGTTCAATGCTTTACAGAGACATATCTTTTTGAAGTTGTAAATCAAAATTCTAAAATGAATATCTTGTAAACTGTATGCAAAAAATTGGGTTATTATCTGACATGTTATATATGATAAAGATTCCAGTTCTTATGAATCTTTAGGATATGAAATGTGGAGATAAATGTTATTTAGAGAAACAAAGTGATCCTCTGTAGTTGATTGCTTTATTATCCAAAAATGTGTTATGAAGTTGTAAATGGTCATGTCAGCGAGACAATATAATTCTATAGCCAATGAGGCTCTGCCAGTGAGGCATTTTTACGAGTGGGTTTTTCATCCCTATGAGAGTTTTCCACTCATGAAAATCATTGTGTTATGGTTCTTTTGTGGATGCATTTATGATCTTGTTGTTTCCTTAATTTGCATTACAACATTTGAATTTATATGTATTGATATTGTGTTATCTTTGTGCAGACCTACATGGCTAAATTTTGTAAAGGCACGACCTTGAGATGTTATACAAATCATTAATGTATGTAATTCTATTTGAAAATAATGATGAAGTCATTTAATTATTTCCTTTAGCACCATTTAATAATCATCTTATACTATTTAATTATTTTGGGTGTTGATTTGCTTATTGAGGGTAAGTTTTAGTAAGTGAGATTTACAGACCTTACATTTGGTATCAGAGCATTTGTGTTCAACTCTTTGACCCTAGGGCTCATTATGAGGTTGTATATAAGATATGTTAGTAATAATACGTTATTTCTTATGCCAAAATGAAGGGAACATCAAGAACACGAGGGTGAGTCAACAAAACCAAACATAATGAGAGGCCTAGGTCATCAAGTGAAAAAGAACAACCTAAGGAACCCAAGGAAAAGGGGTTGAAGGATGATAAAAGAGAGGACTTAGAGACATTGGTAGAAGCGCTTAAGCATATTCACCTCGGGAAGAAGAAAAGGAACTAGGAAGCAAAAATGAACAAGAGGGCGAAAAGTAAACCCTCGGTCCACTAGGATTTTCCTATTGGATGTGGTCGAAGTGCAACCATGTTGAATGAAGAAGAGATTAAGGAGTGTTCACAACTAAACCCAACCTCCAAATTGGTAACCCTCGAGTTCGAGGAGGAAGAGGAACCAAAAGAGTTTCCCTTATCTAAGAATGATTTGTAAACTTTTATGTTCTGGAAAAACAAGAACTTCTATATAGAATAAGGATGTAAGAATCCAAAAGTAAATAAAATGAGACCTTGGTTTTAGAGCATGTAAATATTTTGGGAAGTTCAATGGTATTTGTGTTGATTGATATGAAGTACAATACAAGTAGTTTGGAATAATATTCCATTATGAATGCAATCAGAGTTTTAGAAGGCTTGTTTGTCAAAGTGACCTTGTGTATTCTTCTACTCACCTCTGATCAAGGTGAAGTGTAGCATTTTTCTCCCTTCATATAATGTGAAACTGTGGATTTTAATATTTTATTTTATTTTACTGGGTGAAAATTTCAAGATGTTGAGGGCCAACATGAAATTTTTCTATTTTTAATTATGCCTAAGTATAGTCATCAAGAGTTTTACCTTGCAATTCTTATGAATATGTTTGATTTCTTAGCTCATTTTATGCTTTGATGATTCTCTTTCCGCTTGATATCTTGTCATTATTTTTATTTATCGATGGCTATGCTTGAATGTTTTGACTACTGATCATGTATTATGTTATGTTCTCCATCATGCGAAGAAAGGCTCTGATGAAATGTATAAGGGAGTAGAACGTGGAGAATACACTAGGTTCAAGGTGTGTAATTATGTACTAGAGACAAAGTTGAATGAACTTTTCGATTGATGCTAGGTAAAAGAGATGGTGGGTTTGTAGATGAAGCAAACATGTAGTGTCTGTAAATACGATAACATAGTATTGCCAACCTTGTAATTGAGTTGCTTCAGAGTTTTCCTTAGTAGTTGGAGGCTCCTAGCTTGAGGATGATAGGTGAGCTTTATGACAATTGACTCTTGATATTACATCTAAGATGAACTAGATTAATCTATTAGTGTAGTTGGACGGTGAAATTTTTTCTCTAAATGGAATAATGTTGGCTACACTCTGGCAAGGAGTATTGTATGTGATTGGTGTGTTTCAACGTAATCAAAGGGGAGATGCATTATGTGATACATGTATACCTTATATTGGACAATAGACCATGTGTGCACCTTATATTGATTAATATATTTATTTGAACTCCACAATGAGGTATGGGAAATTTGCTCGAATATGGAATATTAGTAAGGTATTTAATTACCCTAGAGCATGTGTTATGAAAGGTTGAGTAGGAATAATGTTGGCTACACTCTAGCAAGGAGTATTGTATGTGATTGGTGTGTTTCAACGTAATCACAGGGGAGATGCATTATGTGATACATGTATACCTTATATTGGACAATAGACCATGTGTGCACCTTATATTGATTAATATATTTATTTGAACTCCAAAATGAGGTATGGGAAATTTGCTCGAATATGGAATATTAGTAAGGTATTTAATTACCCCAAAGCATGTGTTATGAAAGGTTGAGTAGGACCATCACACAAGTGAAAAAAATAATATACCAAAATGTGAGATGCATATTCATGTCATAGTTGTCCTAGTGCAAGTGAAGCACTAAAGTGAGTCATTGACTCCTTTGTGTAATAATTACATTTCTAATTTGTGCACGAGATATATTTATTTTTGATACTCATTGTGTTTATTGGATCAAAGTAAAGATCATTATAATTACACTACTGTAAATTCATGCATATTTCATATTTTGTGTGACCAATGCACTTGTGCAAGAGATGCACTTACCATGTTTATAGAATATAAACATGAGCGAGTAATGCTCATTATATGCGAAGCATTTACCTTATTTTGTGCGAGAGAGGCACTACATGTAAGTTATGTAATTATACCTTGTGAGAGTTATGCACCAGGGGTTCATGTATTCTTTTGTTAATTAATCATTCTATATGCACTGGTGCGTGTTGTGCACTATCATGTTATCTGATCTTTTTTTTTTATGTAATTTGAGATAGATTATTCTTGTTGAATGTGTTGTGTATGATAAGCTTTAAGCTTACCTTCTGGGATAGGATGATGAATGTGGATTAACAGAGAAGGTGATCTTCTTTTTCAAGATTAACCACTTTTCCTATTATGCTTTGGCCAAAGCTATACTGTACCATTGAAATAGATGGATAATGAATTCCTAGCTTCTATGTTATATGTTTCTCTGCCACATCCTGTATGCAAGAAATATGTCCATTCTAGTGTTGAATGCATATAAGGCATCAGACATGCATTGACAGTTTCCCTCCTGCCCTTTTTATATAGGTTCTAGGTGCCTCATGTAGGATTGGGTATTCTTCGAGTTAAGGAGTACCCCGAGGAAGTGTTGTGTTCATGGTTGGGTGGAAAAAGCACCTTAATCATGTTTTTGATTTTTGATTGTTAGCTTGGGAATAACCGGTTGGTTATAGTAGCTACAAATAGAATATACATTTGAATATTTTATAAAATGGATGTATCATGAATTTGTACTTCTTTCTATGAAAATTATGATTGTATTTGATCACAAGTAGAAATTGTACATTTTGTATTTTTTTTCCAATACAGATTAAGATTTAATTTCTTGGTAAATGGATGTATCAATATTGAAATTTGATGAATTCTTATTTTGATCTTCTAATCATGAAATGATCTCTTTATGAAGACCTTATTGTAAAATTGAGATGTTTCTGTTGATGTAAATTTTGATTGACAATGGTGATAGCAAGTAGTATGGGATGCTTTCTTTTCATCATAATGGCAATGTTCTAGTGTCTCGTGCGAGCAAGCATGATGACAAAAATGAACATGAGTGTATTATTTTATGTGAATATCTAGAATATGAATAAATTCTATGAAGCAAAGGAATTAGCTTGCATGTTTTTTTTATTCGTTGTAAAGTGTTAAACTAAGTTGATTGATGAACAATGCTCTGCTAACAATGACTACAAGTGAATGCATGTTAGACGAAGGAATTTTTGCAGTTATGAACAAATAGGTGCATGGAGCAGAAACACAATTGTCAGGTGGGCTGATTTTGACATTAAGGTAAAATAGAATTAAAGAGGTATGAAATTTTTATCTTTAGTTAAGTTGATCATCAGGATGATGATTCTTTAAAGGGGGAAGGATGTCACAAACCCTATTTTCAATAATTAATTTTTAATTTAATTTACTATTTTAATGATCGTTGACCAAACTTTGACTCATGCGTGTAACAGGAATATACTTTCGGTAGAGAGAGTATCATCGAGAAGGGGGTGTCTAGCCGACTGATGGTGACGTATGGGGAAAGGAATCTGCACACATAGACACCTAGTTGGCATTATAGTTGCATTTGTTTTTGCATACATAAACTATGTCGATAAATTGCTTTCTCATCTTTGGTAGAAAATAAATCACCTTTATGTTTTATATTTGCCATTTAATTAAATTGTTAGTTAGATATTAATATGCTCTTATTGGAATAAAAGTAGACTTAATTTATTTATATATTGGCTTTTATTAAAATTGTATACAAAGGAAATAATTATATTTATTTATTATTTAGACAATTGTGTATGTGGTAAAATAAATTGTTAAAATTATGTTTAGTTATAAAAATCTATGCATGAAATGAAATTAGAATATTTATTCTTTTTGGTAATAATAGAGATAAATAATAGAAAAAGAAAGACAAAAACTTAGAAATAAAACAAAAGAGGAGAAATAAAGTGAAATATATAAATAAATAAAACAATGAGAAAGAAAACAATAGAAAAATAGAAAAAATGACTTAAATTTAGAAAATAAAACACAAAAACAAAGCAAAATAAAAATAGAAAAAAATAAAGAAAATAATAAAAAGATAATGATATCTCATTCTCTCTATACACAAGATTCATTCATAATTCAGAGTCTACAAAAACAAGAGCAAAAAAAAAGACAAAAGAGTTGGGGATTGGATAAAGAGAAGAGAAGATTGAGGAAAAGATAAAGCCCCAAACTAATTTCAAGAGTTGTGGAAGACGAAATCACCAGGTTCCATTTCTCTTTAATCCATTTTGATGTAGTTGTAGGACTGGGATAATCTATCTGCATGATATTTATTGTAAATTGATTCACCATTAGTATACTTATGTTAAAATGAAGGAATTTAATGGCATTATTTGTATTATCGTAAATTGGTTACTATTGTGTGTATTTGATATTATACTGTTGTTATTATAAATAAGTATATATTAGTGTTATTCGATATGAGAATATGATTGCAAATACATAGAGTAATGCAACAATGTAAGGCATATGATTGCACAATGAATAAGCAATCCCAAATTCAAACTTTTATTCAAAGTATATCAATTTTGATTACAAATAAAGTGGTTTGATCAAACTTATATCAGACTAATATAAAGATTACCAATGCATTCCAAGTTAAAGATTTGGAATCTAAACATGAACATTCATACCCAAAATGATTAGGGCTTGATCCTTGACTTCAGTTGATGACGTTAGATTCCCCAAATGATGGATATGCGTCTGAATATGAAGTCTAATTGCACTTGCAAGTTTGATGCAACTGTAAATGCTATAAATATCATGAATTATGAATTCCCAAACAATTACCTCCTTTTGTCTACAAATCAATTTTAGAATATTGTAATCTTTGATGCAAGTTTGGACCATACGATGTCAGAATGACTCCAATAACTGATGAATGTTGTTGCAAATCTGAGTGACTAATAGGATGAAATTTTCTAACTTAAACAATGGAATATCACCTTCCATATACCACAGTTTACCTCCTTATGCAAGCAATCTTTTCTTGGAGTCAAGTCAAATATTTTAAAACCCTCGTGCATGAAATATTACACTATACCTTTGTCATAAATCTAATTGCTGAAAGCTGATGTTAAAGCCTTCCCAATGTGTTGTATATCTCCTCCAAAGGCCACAATTTGTCTTTGTTAATGAATCGCTTGGTATGGAGAGGATTTATAACTTTAAAAAGTAATAAATGATGACTTTGTTGTCCTTACTTTCCTTCCATGACTAGCTGATACAAATATAGGTTTTATAATTTAAACATAGTCTTCTGATCCTTCATAAAACCATGATTTCAATGAGGAATGGCTACCCTAATGCTCAATGTAGCAAGGAAGTTACAACTTAATCAATCTTATTTGAATCCAAATCGACCTCCAAGTGCTATCCCAATGCAAATAGCCTCTAATATGCAAGTCAAAACCTCTTTGGTGAAGAATATGAAACCCGTATCAGGTGTGGAATCTAATTTTTTATTGCAGAAATCTCATATCAAACTAAGAATGGATTTTTTGTAAGATGATCACTCAAAATGTAACCAAACCCTTTCCCTAGTGTTTGCATAGCATGGGTTCTCATTTTTGTGCTAAGCTTTTATATAGGGAATGTCACTGGTTGTTCTTGAGGTTATTATTTATGTCTGCCCTTACTTAAGGCATAGGGCATGTAAGTTATGTCTTGTTGACATTATAGGGGATGTTTTGTGTTTGTTGTGTCATCCATTTATGAGTTAAAATGCAGATTCAAAGGTGATAAAAGACAGACAGAGCAGTGACTCAAATAAATAGTTATGTGAACAGTTTGAAAGGTAGAAATGGCAACATTACATCTATTATTTTTTATTATATAAATAGTGACTTGTCACTATTTCTGGTTCAATGCTTTACATAGACATATCTTTTTGAAGTTGTAAATTAGAATTTTGAAATGAATATCTTGTAAACTATATGCAAAATAGTGGGGTTATTATCTAACATGTTATATATGATAAAGATTCTAGTTCTTATGAATATTTAGGATAGGAAATGTTGAGATAAATGTTATTTACAGAAACAGAGTGATACTTTGTAGTTGATTGCTTTATTATCCAAAAATGTGTTATGAAGTTATAAATGGTCATGTTAGTGAGACAGTATGATTCTATAGCCAATGAGGCTCTGCCAGTGAGACATTTTTACAAGTGGTTTTTTCATCCTTATGAGGGTTTTCCACCCATAAAAATCATTGTGTTATGGTTCTTTTGTGGATACATTTATGATCTCTTTGTTTCCTTAATTTGCATTACAACATTTGAATTTATATGTATTGTTATTGTGTTATCTTTGTGTAGGCCTACATGGCTAAATTTTGTAAAGGAATGACCTTGAGATGTTATACATATTGAATCATTAACGTATGTAATTCTATTTGAAAATAATGATGAAGTCATTTAATTATTTCCTTTAGCACCATTAAATAATCATCTTATACTATTTAATTATTTTGGGTATTGGCTTGCTTATCGAAGGTAATTTTTAGTAAGTGATATTTACGAACCTTACATATTCTGTTGCAATTTAAACATTGTTTTCTTTCCCCACTGGTACAATGAATGGGTACTTTGACAACCAACCAAGTTGAAAATTCCTTGTCATTTCCCACTCGCACCCCACTTTTGATTTTCCTTTTCTTTTCTTGCTACCAACATCATCATGATCCAAGTCAATTATATCATTCTATCTAACTAGGTTATCCCTTGGAACATCTTTTGCAATATTGACATCCTCATTTAACACATTTAACTCAATGACAATGTCACCTTGACCTTCTAGTGGCGGTGAGGTATTGTGAATACCTTCTTCATTAATATTTGGTGGAAGAGTTGATGATGTAGCTCCATCTTGATATGATGGATCAGAAGCATTTCCAATTTCAAAGTAAGACTGTATGGTACCTCTATGTTTTGGGCATTTTGATGGCCTCCCAATCCCTTCACCACCTTGAGGAGTCTTACCCTTGTTGCTTGAAATATTGATCTCTCACTTCGAATAAAAGCTGGAAAAAATGTCTTCTTGTTTAAGAAGGACAAAGAATATAGATCCCATTCCCTACTCAATATCATCTTTAAGATTGAAGCAAGAACGGAAAAGAGACAAAGAAAATTTATAAAACTATGAAGAAATGACCACTCACCTTTAAGTTTAGGTTTTTGCTAACTTGCTATTTGTTAATGCAGGAATGCCTGTGTTGTAAGTTTGTAACTTGCCTACAATCAACTTCAACATTCCAACTCCAACTTCCAAATCGAGAACTGAACAAAATGTGTAAGAATAAATGACAGTTTTGATTGTATTTATATCAATCCATATTTGGTGAATTCCATGGGATTTTTAAATGGTATATTAAAAATTTGGCAAATCTCGTGTGCTTATACAATAATACGTTGTAATTTTCAAGGCGATTATGGCCCTACGATTAGCATGGAGGTGTCATGCCAATTTGATGTAGACAAGGTAGAGAAACACAACATCCAATACAATTTGATCAATCAAAAACAAGAAATCTTCCCTTGAACATTATTCTTCTCAAATTGTCGAAAACAATCATCAATAGACTTGTAACCCTTCAAACTCAACTTTATACAAGATCTCATGAAGAAGGTCGTACAAAGGCCATCAAAACATCAATCAAGCTTTAGCACAGATCTCTAAACAATATCTCGAAAGATCTCACAAAAGGTTCTTTGCAATAACATAGAGCTTCATTAACCCACCCTGTTTTGAAGGCTACTAGATTAGCCCTATTTTACAAATTAAGTATATTCAAAACTCTTGGTTTTCACAAAAACTCATTTGAAAAAGTTAGATTATGTCATAAAACCACACATTCATCAAACAATTCTTAGATATAAGAACTTTAACCCCCTGATCCATCAAACCCTCCATTTTCATGCAAAATGCTAGGGTTTTATTGGAAATCATATCTCTGGGGCTTTCTTGACATATCCAACACATAAAACACTCTACAAATACTTTGCTCAAACTTAAAAATCCATCTCAGAACCGATTCGCTCAATATTTTATCAAAACCCCATATTTCCACTCTCATTTCACATGGGAAACACATAATTACACCCTAGGGTAACATCCCACAACCTTCAATTCATTTCACCATCACTCTAAAACATAGAAATACTTACTCTACCTTCATATTATTCCATTCCATCGAGATAGATTAAAACAGTTGATGGAATGGTTGTTTACATTATTTAATGTAAGAAAGGGCCTTCACTAGTTTAGATATGCAATTACAGAGAACTAAAGAAATCTCCCACAAAAATTGGTGATATTCCCTCAAACCAATCACAAATAAAAGTGAATTCAAACTACATCAATCTAGAATGATTTGCAAGAAAAAGACTCAATATACGAGGTCATACAGAGGAAGAATAGTCCAAAAAATAGTATATACCTGCAAAAAAATGTTGTGTTTATTTATTAGAATTTGAATTTAATCTTTCAACAACCTACTCGAGCCTCCTTGAGGCCTTAATATACATTTTTACATCAAAAACCAATGGTCGAACTCCTCTAACTACCATTTAAAACATTAATCTCCTCATATTCCTTAAAACTACTTTTTTGATAACTTTGTTTTTATACTTTTCAAGCAACTTTTCACTCCTAAACACCTATGACCCCTAAAATCACTCAAATGGATTTGAAATAGGCTTATTACATCATCAAGACTCCAATCTTGCATATTCATGTACAAATTCAAGAATTTTCCTTCAAAGGCTACAAGGACAACTTTTGGTGCAAGATTGCATTTTTTTTGCATTTTGATCACTAAAACTCAAAAACTCATCCTAATACATATCTAATGGTCTCGATTGACTTTATTCAAGACAAAAAGACTCAGAATACCCACACTAACCTACTGACCAACCTATTCATCATCAACTGATCAAATTTTCCTCATAAGGTTTAGGTGCTCCTGTACCATACAACCCCACTGAAAAAAATCATGCCTCATGAGTTGAGGTTGGTACCAACTCCACCATCCTTCATACATGCTTCTCTGGTTCATAAACTCTTTCCATTGTTCCATGTTTTGTGCTCTTGCAAACTTCCCTGCACCTTGAACTATGTTTGCACTTGAAAATGACTATGTTTTTAGGCTCAGACCTTATGTCTTCCCTCTCCCCATTCTTTTTCCAAAGCTTATTTGTTTCCCTGCACTTGTACCTGCACACAAACAATGATTAGTGACTTCATGTATTGCCCCCTTCCATAAGTCATTTCCTTTCTTGTAGTTGCTCCATCAACATTCCTTGACACTATTTTGTTAGACCTTAAGACTGTTGTACCTACAAAGTTCACTTGTTTCTCAACCTTATACAGAACCACAAGACACTCTATGGTCCCTACCAACACACTCTCTTGCTTTTTCACTGTCAAATCACTTTTTAACCCTATTTTTTCCTTCAACCCTGTTGTTCCTACATTCTTAGTCTTAGGACAGATTGCCACATCAGAATTTTTGGTTTTCTCTACAACATTTATCAACTCTTTCTTGCCACACATTATTACCTTTTCCTTACCTTTCACATATTCCACAAGTGGGGTTAAAACAAAAGAACAACCATCTTTCACTATTGTGTAGGTATTTTCCCTTCCATAATATATGGAACGCCTATCATATTGCCAAGGTCTACCTAGGATTAGGTGACAATAGTCCATAGGTAGGATATCACAAACAACACTATCACTATAACCTCCAATCTAAAAATCATCCACTACCTTTTCATTCACCAACAAAGACTGACCATCACTTAACCATGAAACTTTATAAGGAAACTCATGAGGTATTCTTTTAAAATTTAACTTATTCACCATCTTAGTAGACACCATGTTTTCTATTGAACCAGAATCAATCACAACTCTACATACCTTGTTTCCACACTTAAAATTAGTCTTGAAGAGGCTCTTTCTTTGCAAAGGATCCACCTCTTTTGCTGCCTTCAATACTATCTTCCTCACCATCAACATTTCCCCTGTTTTAGGATCAACCCTCCTACTTGTAGAATGATTTCTTTCACACTCCTCTTCTTGAACCAATTGTTCTCTCCTATCAATCCTCTTTTCACCACTTAATGAACTACCAACTCTCTCATGACACTTCCATGAAGGATGACCAAATTCATTGCAAGTATAACATCTCCCTGTAAAAACATTAGAATCTCTTCCACCACTAAACCTCCCTCTACCTCTAAAACCACTTCTAACATCATTACCTTGTTCCTTACCCTTATCTACTCCTTCTTGTTCTTCCAATTACTGCTTTGGTGTAGAAATTACTCCTCTTCCTCTTGCACTAGTACCACCTCTTCCTCTCACTGACTTCTCTTGTCTCCTCTTAAGCTTTTCCTCCACCCTGATTGTTAATTGAAAGCATTCTTCAATAGATTTGGGGTTAGTAACAACAAGTTCATCTTGAGTATTAAACCTCAAACCACCTAGATATCTAGCCACCTTTTCAGCCTCATCTTCATCCCTTCTTGATCTTATGCTTAATTTGTAAAATTCATCAGTGTAGGCTTTAACATCTAGTTCCTTTTGTTACAATCCTTGCAAATTTCTATACAATTGAACCTGATAGTCCTTTGGAAGAAACTTACCTTTTAATTTTTGCACCATCTTGTCCTATGAAGTAATCCTTGATTTTCCTTGTTTTCTCCTCTTTGCATGCTCATAGTCCCACCATAGAAGAGCATGTCCTTTTAGCTTTGTTTTTTCCACCTTCACCATTTGTTCTTCTGAAATATCCTCACTTTCAAAGTAATTATCCATAGCAGAAATCCAATCAAGTAATTCCTCTTCATTTAAATTACCACCATAAACAGGAAGATCAACTTTTACCTTTGTTGATTTGCCTTTCACTGCTTTGAGCATCTTCACCATTCTCTGATCTTCAGGGTCTAGTTCTTCTCCAACATCTTCATAGTATTCATCTTCCTCTTTTGTTTCACTCTCTTCATTCACTTCTCTCCTTTTCCTTGTCTCCAAGGCAACAAGCCTTGCCAAAACTGCATTATGAGATTCTAGAAGCTTAGCATGCTTCTCTTTCAGATCTTGCAACTCCCTTTCAACACCAACACCTTTTGGAGGAATCCTTTCAACCTTGACTCTTCACCTTCTTCTTCAAACTTTCAAAAACCAACCACAAGGAATCTTGTCCCTGGACTCTGATACCACTTTGATGTAGACAAAGTGGAGAAACAAAATACCCAACACAAATGATCAATCAAAAACAAGAAATCTTCCCTTGAACATTATTCTTCTCAAACTGTCTAAAAAAATAATCAATAGACTTGTAACCCTTCAAACTCAACTTTATACAAGATCTCATGGAGAAGGTCATACCGAGGCCATCAAAACATCAATCAAGCTTCAACATAGATCCCTAAACAATATCTCAAAATATCTCACAAAGGTTCTTTGCAACAACATAGAGTTTCATTAACCCGCCATGTTTTGAAGGCTACTAGATTAGCCCTATTTTACAAATGAAGTATATTCAAAACTCTTGGTTTTCACAAAAACTCATTTGACAAAGTTAGATTATGTCATAAAACCACACATTCATCAAACAATTCTTAGCTATAAGGACATTAACCTCGTGATCCATCAAACCCTTCATTTTCATGCAAAATGCTAGGTTTTTATTGGAAATTATATCTTTGGGGCTTTCTTGACATAGCCAACACATAAAACACCCTACAAATACTCTACTCAAAATTAAAAATCCATCTCAAAATCGGTTCCCTCAATATTTTATCAAAACCCCATATTTCCACTCTCATTTACATGGGAAACACATAATTACACCCTAGGGTAACATCCCACAACCTTAAATTAATTTCACCATCACTCTAAAACATAGAAATACTTACTCTACCTTCATATTATTCCATTCCATCAAGACACATATTAAAACAGTTGATGGAATGGTTGTTTACATTATTTAATGTGAAGACATGGCCTTCACTGGTTTAAACAGGCAGTTACAAAGAACTAAATAAATCACCCACAAAACTTGGTGATATTCCCTCAAACCAATCACAAATAAAATCTAAGTCAGGCTACATCAATCTAGAATTATTTTCAAGACAAAGACTCATTGTACGGGGTCATACAAAGGAAGAATAGTCCAAAAAATGGTATATACCTGCAGAAAAATGTTGTGTTTGTTTATTAGAATTTGAATTCAATCTTTCAACAACCTAGTTGAGCCTCCTTTAGGCCTTTAAATACATTTTTACATCAAAAACCAATGGTCCAAATCCTCTAACGACCATTTAAAACATTAATCTCCTCATATTCCTTAAAACTGCATTTTGATAACTTTGTTTTTATACTTTTTAAGCAAATTTTCACTCCTAAACACCTATGACCCCTAAAATCACTCAAATGGATTTGAAATAGCCTCATTACATCATCAAGACTCCAATCTTGCATATTCATGTAAAAATTCAAGACTTTTCCTTCAAAGGCTACAAGGACAACTTTTGGTGCAAGATTGCATTTTTTTTGCATTTTGATCACTAAAATTCAAAAACTCATCCTAATACATATCTAATGGTATTGATTGACATTATTCAAGACAAAAAGACTCAAAATACCCACACTAACCTATTGACCAACCTATTCACCATCAAATGATCAAATTTTGTTTATAAGGGTTAGGTGCTCCTGCACCACAATTGGTGAAATGTGTCCTCAAATGTAATTATTTTTTAATGTTATTGGTGAAATGGGTCCTCATAAGAAACTATTTTTAAATTTTAATTTATCAAATGCATCTTCACAAGAAACTATTTGTAAATTTTAATTGGCAAAATGGGTCCTAATACAATGTTGTTTTAATAGTATTGGCGAATACGTAGGTGTTTTATTACATGCTTCCAGGATTCCAGGTGAAAATATTAATCGGTCCATTTGAAACGCACAGTTTGTTATGGAAAATTTTTTGCTTAAATATGTCTCATAAAAAAAAATTTGGTGAATGGACATGCATTGGACCAACAATTCATAAAATTCGAGCGATTTCGACACCTTATTGGGTGCGATTAATTTGCCAATTTTGACTTGGCCAATTTCTAAATTTCGCCAATCAACAAAGATTCGCCACTAAATTTTTCCCTGACTTTATTAAGAATGTAGAAATCAGTATGAATTACTTCCCTCCAGTATACTTTTGATAGGTTTTCCTCTTTCATCATTATTTTTGCAACTTCCTAATCCACTCGATTCTATTAAGGAGTCCTAGGGGCAAATAAATGCCTCTTTATCCCATGATTCTCACAAAAACTATTAAACTCATTGGAGGTGAACTCTCCACCTCTATCAAACCTCAAACATTTTATTTTCATATCCATTTCATTTTCAACCATAACTTTGAACATTTTAAACTTATCTAGAGCTTCTGATTTTTCTTTGAGAAAAGTAACCCATGTCATTCTAGAATAATCATCAATCAATAGCATGAAATACCTATCACCTTGAAAATTTCATACTTTGGTAGGACCATAAAGGTCTATATGTGCTAGCTCCAATAGTTTGGTAGTATATTTTTTTTACTTTAAAACTTCTTCCTGCTTGCTTCTTAATTTGACATTCTTTGTAGACAACATTGATAGGCTTTTTAATCCTTAGCAAATCTCTCACAGCTTGAATTGAACTAATCCTTACTAAGTTATCAAAATTAATGTGACACGTCCTTCTACACCATAACCAACTTTCATTAATTTGAGTCATAAAACAATGACCATCAATACCTTTAAGCTGATAAATGTTTCCATGTGTCCTTCCAGCAGCAACCACAACTCTAGGGCCTTTTTTTTCTCACATATATCATCTTGAAACATAAGATTATATCATTTGCTACAAATTTTTCCAACACTCAAAAGGTTTGTCTCAAACCCTTAACATAAATAACATCATCTATATTATGCTTTCCATCAAAACTAATTGAACCTTTTCCACATATCTTAGCAAATGTATCATCACCAAACTTTACTAGACCTCCTTCATATTTCTCAAGTCTAACAAAGTTACTTTTGTCACTAGTCATATGATTTGAGCATCCATTATCAATAATCCAGTAGTTCTCCTCTCTAGCATGAAAAGTAGTCACCATATAGTTCCTCCAGTATTATTACTTGCTTTCGGAGCACTTTCCTTAACACATCTCTCAACGTTAGCAAAATTAGTTCCATATTTAATATCCATGAACAAGCATTCACTATCCTCATCATCCACATAATTAGATTCATCATTAGATATACTGGAATCTTCTCTAACATAATAACTTTTCTTAATTTCTTTGCCTTTGTTTTCTTTATTCTTATCATTTAAAGCTCTATTTGGACATCTTGAAGCATAATGACCAATCTTACAACAACTGAAAAATTTGAAAGGAAACTTACCTTTGTATTTGCCAATACCCTATTTCATTTTCCTCACAAGGTTTGCTTCAACCACATCAAGATCCTCTTGATCTAATTCTTTCATCTTTTTTGACTTGCCAGCCTTAAAAACAATCTCAAATTTTGCATTATTTGTACCAAATTGTCTCATTTTAAAAGAAAATATAGCACCAGACAACTAATCTCTAGAATATTTGCTTAAATCCTGAACTTCCTCAATAGCATAAAATTTCTGACTATAAGATTTAGGAAAAGTTCTTAGTACCTTCTTTACCACTTTCTCTTCTTCAATATTTCCACCAAGAACTCCAATGGAATTGAAAAATTCATCCACATTTTGCATGTATATTTTAATATTTTCATCTTTAGACATCTTCAAGTTCTCAAATGTGATCTTTAAATTTTGTATCTTAGCTTGCTTGACCTTAACATCTCCATATATACTTTCCAACTTTTCCCAAATAGATTTAGCATATTTTAAATGCATAACTTTCACAAGTTCAGTGTTAGAAAGACCACTTGAAAGAGTATACCTTTCATTACAATTGTTCTCATAGGCCTTGATCTCATCATCAATACTCGGACCACCAGTAGGCATAGTATATCTAGTCTCAACTGACTTCCAAACTCCAAATCCAAGAGATACCAAGAAACCTTCCATCCTTGTCTTCCAAAAGCCATAGTTTGTTTTATCAAACAAAGGATCATCCCTCTTGTGCACCATCCCAGTTCTACCTCAAGCGGTTAAGATTTCTTACAAGGAACCTTGCTCTTATACCAATTTTTGAATGCACACAAGACAATTGAGAGGGGGTGAATCATGTGTACATTAAAACATCCAAAACCCTCATCAACATTCAAATCCACATCATCTTAATCAACCCTTAATCTGTTAGAATAATTTAGCATGAAAGAAAATAACTGAGACTAAAACACATCAACACCATGCTCAATAGAACACCAAATTTACGTGGAAAAACCAAGAAGGGAAAAACCATGGTGAGGATTAGCTCACAATTTAAAGTAATTGCAACACTGAATAAAAAGGGCTCACTGTCAAAGGGTTCACTGCCCAAAAGAAAGAAGGGCTCACTGCTAGATTATAGAAAATAATAAAATATGTTACAATGATAAATCCATCTCAATGCAACAAAAAAATCCACCACAACATCACCAATACATTTGCAACCTTTCTAAAGATTGTAGACAACTTTTTCTCACTGCTTCCAGTAGTCTAACTCATTAAGCTGACGTTGTACTTCAAAAATTTGCACTTCACACTTCTGAAATTTGCATCACACTTCTCACTACTAAATTATCCATCAAATCATCAGTTATTTATACCTTCTTCAACATTAAAAACTTTCTCCAAGGTCAGATATGCACCTCAACTGTGCAAATTCAAATTAAGTTGGCACTAAGCATTCTCGTGGTAGAAAGGAATGAAAGCAAACCACATCACACCTTAACTTGAACCCAAATCAAACATATACATCACACTACACTTACACAAACATCGAAGAAAATATGTAATTAGTGTAAATACCCAAGGTTGACCAAACCTATGTAAACACCATTAACATTTAAGTACACACTTCCTCAAATCCAAAGACAACTCATGGAACATACACCACACTTTAACATAATCTAGAATATTCCACAAACACTCTAAAATCTAACAAATTCCTTCACAACAAATTTCAATTGAAGAATGTACACACCCAATACACTCAAACTACCTTCCACACACTATTACTCAAGAAACCAACTTTCAAAGCACCAAACCATGAAAAAATTTGAATATAGGTAGATATGACCATTATCAACACACTTCTAGAATCACAAGACTAGAAACCAAATTACGGAGAAATGTGGAGCAAAACTATTTCTCCTAGACACCACTACAACATAGTTCACACACTAGTGAACACAATTATCTTTGTACCACAATTGAAACCAAGAAATTCTAAATATAGAACCTTTGAACACCTCTGACCAACATATTCAAACCATATAAGTACATCTCCAACATAGAAGAAATGTGGATCTAAACCAAAACACCATTTTGTACACTAGAACACCTCTACAACACACTGTTTCCTCTTTTATTCAAATTTTCTTAAAAGCACTTGGAAATGAAGCACCAGAGACATAATCATCATCTTCAGTACTTCCTCATCATCACTAAACCAATAACATCCACAAACAAAATCTTATCAAAGAAACAGGTTGACACTAGTAGTGCTTACTAATAATAACATAATGAAACTAATCAAAGCATCAAAACAATAAGCCTGCAACAATCTCCCCAACCTTGTTGAAATTAATGAAAACACTAAAATTCTCACCCAAGCTTATTGACATTAATGAAAACATCAACTACTCATACTTTTAACAATGCGGTGATCTGAGTGTGAGCTTAATGCTTATGACTCCAATGTAGTGAGTAGAAGGGTCTATATTTTGAGTGTGCTTGAAGTTGGTGGAGGAAATGAGACAAAGGTTGTAGATGGAATAAATTTCCAATGGTGGATTTCTCATATTTCCTTGAGATAGTGAATCTCTTTGTAACAATATTCTTCTATTCTTCTTTCTTCTTGGTAGTGAGTCACCCGACAGTGAACCTAATTGTATTCATTGTTGCAATTCATATATATGTGAGCTAATCCTCAATGTGGTTTTTCCCTTCTTGGATTTTCCACATAAATTTTATTTTCTTATGTGTTTGGATGTGTTTGCATTATTGTTTCATATGTTTACATTTTGCTAATACATGATAAGGATTTAAGGGTGAACGAGGGTTTGAATGATAGTGAGGGATTGAATGTTTTTAAATTATACAACTAATTCACCCCCTCTCTTAGTTATCCTATACATCTAACACTCTAGTCACATGATTGGAGATAAAGGAAAGTTCATCAACTTGAAGAAGTGGAATGGTGGCTCTATAAAATTTGATGATAATACTACTGCAAGGATTTGTGGAAAAGGATCTCTAAGTATTGATGGAAGATCTATGGGAAATTATGTTATTTATGTTGAAGGAGTAAAAAACAATATTTTGAGTGTAAGTTAGATGTGTGATAAGGGATACAATCTCATATTACATTCTCAAGGTTGTGAAATCAAGAAAAATGGAAAGATTATTGCAAAAGCAAGTAGGTCACAAGGAAAGCTATACAATCTCACTGAAGTCAAAGGAAGAAGTATTTTAGGACAATCAAATGAGATTTGGCTATGACATAAAATAATGGGGCATATCAACTTTTATAACCTTGTGAAGATCTGTTCCAGAATATTGTAAGAGATATGCCAAAAATTACTAAGCCTACAAGCACCTTCTACAAAGAATATCAAATAGGGAAACATACAAGAGTAAGATTCAAGACAAAGGAGCACTCTACTACATAACCATTGGATTTGATTCATACAAACCTATGTGGACCAATAAAAACACAAGCCCTGCATGGGGAAAGGTATTTTGTGTTATTCATTGTTGATTTTACTAGAATGACTTGGGTGTCTTTCTTGAGAGAAAATTTTGAATCCTTCAGTAAATTTAAAATATTTAAGTCTATGGTTGAAAATGAAATGAAATCAAATATAAAATGTCTAAGGTATGATGGAGGTGGTGAGATTACCTCAAATGAGTTTGAAGACTTCTGTGAAGAATATGAAATAAAAAGACAATATTCTACTTCTAGAACTCCTCAACAAAATGGAGTAGCAGAAAGAAAGAATAGAATAGTTCAAGAGATGGATAGGACAATGCTAAATGAAGCCAAGTTTCTTGATGTATATTAACGAGAAGTAGTTCATACTAGTATACATATCCTTAATAGATTACTAATGAGAGTTAACAATTGTAAGACACCACATAAGCTATGGTATGGAAAATTTGCATCCGTCAAGCATTTCAAAATATTTGGAAGCAAATGCTACATTAGAAGGGATGAAGAAAATTAGGGTAAATTTGAGTCTAGATCAAATGAAGGTATCTTTCTTGGCTATCCATCAAGGAGAAAAGCTTACAAATGCTACAACAAAAGACTACATAGAATTATTGAGAGTATAAATGTGAAAATTGATGAGGATCTACATTATTTACCATCAGTTAAAAGGAATCAACTCTTTAAACAATCAGTTTGTACATATGAAGAATATGAAAATATAAAAGCTCTAGCTATGTATGTTTAGAAAAAATATTCTAAAAATCAAATTCTTGGAGACAAGAATGATGGAGTTATGACTAGGAGAAGATAGAAAAAATGAATGAACAAGTAAATTTTTGTCTGATATCTAAGATTGAGACTAAGAATTTTTGAGAGGCTAGAAAAGATGAGATCTAGATTAATGCAATGGAAGAAGAATTAAATCAAATTGAAAATAATGAAACTTGGGAGCTTGTTCCAAGACCTAAGAATAAGAATGTAATTGGAACTAAATGGGTATTCAAAAACAAATTGAATGAAGATGGGAAGGTAATGAGAAATAAGGAAAGATTATTTTGCAAAGGATATGCTCAAGTAGAAGGTATTGATTTTGAAGAAACTTTTGCTCTTGTGGTTAGATTAGAAGCAATTAGAATGTTCTTGGCATACTCAATCTATAAGACTTTCAAAGTATATCAGATGGATGTCAAGTTAGCTTTTATTAATGCCAATCTTGAAGAAGTGTATATTGAGAAACCTAAAGGATTTCAGCTATATGAGAATGAGGATTATGTATGAAAATTGAAAAGGAATTTTATGGACTCAAACAAGACCCTAAGGCTTGGTATTCTAGATTGGGCAAGTATCTACAATAGTAAGCATTAAAAATAGGGATTGTAGATAGCAATCTTTACATCAAGACATAAGTCAAATAAGAGCATTTTCATATCACAAACCAAGTATGTCAAGGAGATGTTGAAAAAGTTCAAGGTGGAAGACTACAAGCCAATGAGTACACCAATGGTGATAGGATGCAATCTAAGCAAGGATGATGAGTCAACTAAATAATATCAAACTCTATATAGGTCAATTATTGAAATATTGTTGTATATGATTGCATCCAGACCTGAGATTATGCAAGTAGTGTGCATGGTAGCAATATTTTAGGAAACACCTAAGGAAACACATGTAAAGGAAGTAAAGAGAAATTTTTAAATACTTAAAAATACTATTAACTATAGTCTATGGTATCCCAAAGGTGATAATTTCACTCTAGTAGCTTACACATATGTTGATTGGGTAGGAAGTGTTGATGACATAAAGAGTACTAGTGGTGGAGCATTCTTTCTTGGAGACAAAAATTAGCAAGAAACAAGATCCAATATCTCTGTTTACAACAAAAGTGCATAATACATTGCTGCAACATCATGTTGTACTCAAGTGCTTTGGATGAAACAAATGAAGGATTATAAAGTTGAGTATAATGAACCTATCTCCATTCTTTGTGATAACACATGTGCAATTAATATTTCAAAGAATCCAGTGATGCATTCAAGGACAAAGCACATATCAATCAATTTTCTTAGAGAAAAGGTTACAGATCAAGAGGTCAAATTAGAATATGTGGTTACTCAAGATCATATTGCATATATATTTACAAAACCTCTTCCCAAGGATACTTTTGAATATCTCAG
Source organism: Sequoia sempervirens (assembly GCA_007258455.2). NCBI lineage: Eukaryota > Viridiplantae > Streptophyta > Pinopsida > Cupressales > Cupressaceae > Sequoia > Sequoia sempervirens. The sequence continues at coordinate 434,511,686 of VDFB02058242.1, read as the reverse complement.
ATCGAAGCTAGGAGTAACAACTCCTCCCTTTCACTGAATAATTAGATGAAGCATAGGTTCAGGGGAAGTACTCATCTACTTTTCCCCTAGATTATTTTCGTTAGGGGGAGTATTGCTGAACAAATGGGGAGTACTGTTATATTATCATATTCCTTTGCATTGATGTCAAAGGGGGGAGTTATAGGAAGATTTGGAGATTTGGATATGGAGAGTTATAGGAAAGGGGATAAAATTCAATGTGTATTGCCATCAATGACAAGGGGGGAGATTGTTACAAAATATTATCATTGATGTCAAAAGGGAAACTATTGTCAAGTTTATGCATTATGAGAGAATCCTACTTGCTCTTATCTATACATGTTTATTCATGGCTTTGCAGAGTTTTTGTATGGAGTTATGGCAATTTGGTTCTCTCTGAACCACATTAATGTTAGGGTTTCATGCTCAGCTATGGTTGTGGTCCTAATCCTTCTCAACCCTAAGTGTTCTACTTAGTCATGCACTTTGTCTTCTAATTTTTCATTGACTGGCTATCAATTGTTTCCGGTTTCTTAAGTTATGACTTAAGCCCTTCGACGTTGTTGGTTTACTAGCCTTGCTTATCGCTTCCCTCAGTTCTGAAATATTTCTTCCTAAGTATAAGTTAATACTTTAGCAAAGAAATGGATGATGCTAGTGGGATAGGTGTCACATGTTTGTGTATCCATAAGAGTAAAGGTGGGCCCCGCTTTGGTCGTTTAGAAGCACATAATGATGACACACGGTGGTCTTTTGCGAGTCTATGTGAAGAGAAGAAAATTATGAGGTCATGCAGAAGCACAAAATTATGACATGTGGTGGTCTTCTGTGAGTCCACATGAAGAGAGAGGAGGAAGAGACAAGTTCATTTGGAGGCACGAAACATCAACACATGTCCAAAACTTTTCAACAACTACTATGAGTTTGTGAAATGGTGACACATGTCCAAGATAATGTATGTTGAAAGTCTTTTCAATGTGGTATTTGTATTCCTATTGGTCAAATAATATTCTAAGGGTAGTCATATCTTCATTTGACTGTGCATCATCCAATTTTCCCATGAAAAGGGAAGATCGATGCTCCAGATTCAAACATGTCCACGACTAGTTCATGGTTCAAATTTTTTCTCTTCCCAAACCAACATGGGAGAAATAATGAAATATTTTCACATGTCAACTTCTCCTTCACCAAAAAATCATTGCAATATATTCTATCAACCCAAATCGACATTTAAGAAAATTGTTTCGGGTTGTTGATCAAGTGAATGAAAATACATAACTATGTCTCCATATATTTTTGAGACCTATCCAAGAAGTTCATGTTCAATATTTGATGATAAAGGGTGCTTATGTGAAGCAAATAAAATTGTGAATATGAGGCTATCAAATTGACAAAGAAGAATTGAAAATTCACTCTGTAAAGTTTATGATAAAAATATATTTGTAATTGTCACTGTAATAATCTTTAATGTATTTTGTGGTGGGTGTCACAGTTCATGTGAGGTTGGTGCCTCTTTTTCCTTGAGTTGGTGCTTAGTCTGTAAGATGGGTGTCTCTCTTAGGTTGGTTCCTATCAAGTTGTTTTGGGGAGTGGTGTCATCACTGGGTTGGTGCTTGTAAAATCAATTGGAATAGTTGAATCTTATTGTGAGGCTAGATTTGGATAGTAGATCCAAGCAACTCTTCTCATTGTGGTTTTTCCATTTAGGGTTTCCACGTAAATTTGGTGTTACTTTGTGTGATTGCTTTCATTGTTGTCTCTAATGTTTTCAATGATGTTTGGATTTTAATTGATATATTGATTGAAGTTAAAAGTTTAATGATATATTGATTCACCCCTTCTTCATATATTTGTGTTCAACATATGTAAGTAGATCTTGGGGATTAAAAGACACTTGTTTATTTTAGAGCCCAAATCTAAATGTGAGATTAATTTTAGCCCAATTTCCAATGTGAGGAAGACACACCAAGAAAGATTGATTGAAGCAATGATACCAAAAATGATAAAGAAGCAATGATTAATTTGAAATTCTAAAATATAAATGGTGATTAGAATGAAGGTACCCAAAGTACAACACTAAACTTGAGAAGATAATTTGATTCAAGGTGAAGATCTCCAAACTAGCTTTTGCAACCCTTTGAATTTTCAATCTCTACACACAAAGACCAACAAACAAGCCTAGAAAAGAAAAGAAATATTAGTTATTTTTTATCCTCAAGATCATTCTCAGGTACAAGAAGAGAGCATACATAAGTAGATCTTGGAGATTAAGATACAATGGTTTGTTTTAGATCTCAAATAAAAATGTGATGCAATTTTAAGATGCAATTTCAAATGTGTGAAAACATGCAAAACAAGATAGTTTAAGGCAACCAATGACAACACTAATGGATTCTTTATGATTTTAGAAATGTTAATATAACTCTTGTAAATATCATAAAATAATTCTATAATGTACCAAATAGATATTTAGAAAAAGATATGCTCATCACAAGGTTGTAATTTTTTTTTTTTAATTTTCACCTAGTCAAACTTGATCCAATTAGTTTGCAATACTTCCAGTCCCAAAATTAAAAATGAAAAGAATAAACCCCTAGTAAAATTTTGAGAGCTTTCCAAAAATGTTAAAATATTTGAAAAATTCCTTAATTTGCACCCTAAAAAGAAGATTTATGGTGAAACCCTAATTTCCAAAGATCTAATTTTTTGTTGCTATTTTGACCTCAAAAATTAAAATGCAAAGAACAAACCCCTGTTTAATTTTTGAGAGATTCCTAAAAAATAAATTTGTTCAAAAAATTTGTTTATTTTCAACCTTAATCTAGATTTATGAAGAACCCTAAAATGATAATAACTCACCAAATATTTATGATCTGATTTTTTTTTATTTGTAGCCTTATAAGATGATTAGTAACCTTTAGTAAAAAAATGTAGAAAAATTCTAAGTCACTTGGAAGATATGATAAACTCTTTAAAAAATAGGGTTTTCCTTATTTGATAATTTCATTGTTATTTTGATTTTAAAAAATAGAATACAAATAACATATCCCTATTTAATTTTTTGAGAGCTTTCTAATTTTTATATTTTTTAAATTTGTTGATTAAGGACCTAAAAATCAGGTTTATGAAAAGATCTAAAATGCCAATAACTCACCAAATATTGATGATCTAAACCTGGTTTTTTTATTGGAGCATCTTGAGGTCATCCACAACCTTTAGTAAAAATTTGTAGAAAAATTTGCAATTGTTTGAAAGATATGATGAAATATTTGAAGTCCTAGGGTTTTGTCTTCAACCTACAATAGTTAGCTCCAAAAAAAAGTTTCTACATAAAAGAGTTGAAAACAAGCAAAATAGGGTTAGAAAAACCTTCAAAAAGAAAGATCTAATAGGGATGTGAGTCCCACCATGTGTTCCAAAATTTGAATGATGAAAATGTTAATCAATAATAAAAATGCAAAACTCAAACTCTCACTTGATCAGATAATCAAGTTCAAGATTTTGGCTCAGAATATAAAGTTTAGATAACAAACAAAGTCATCATAGGTAAGATCTTGATTTAATCCATTGTTGGTTGCTCTTAAAAGTAATAAAATATGAAAGAACAATAATAATATAATGCAAAGATAATGATAAATTCTCAAGGATAACTAATATGTATGCTTGATAAATGACAATGATAATTCTTGATAATACTTGAAATGCTTGATAATGCTTGATAATGTTTGATAATTATTGAATGTTTGATAATGCTTGAATGCTTAAATGTTTGATAGTGTGACCAACAACTTAGTATAGGCTGACTACACTTGATCCATGAGGATTCAAAGTGTATTCAAGCCACTAAACATTAGTTCAATAAGATCAATCAACAAAAACTAAACTAGGAATCCATTAAAACTAACATATTAAATCATGAAAGCTTCAAAAACACCTATTCTAATCCATTGAAACTTATCCTATTGGGGGAGTGGTGTCGCATTGATGTGGAATGGTGACCCTTTCTCAATCTCATGGATAAATGAGCTTGTTTTGATCAATTCTATTGAAGATAATCGATGAAACTGATGAAAAATGTGTATGAAAACATGATTTAAATGTTAAATTGACATGATGCAATCTATTTTAACATTATGTAGGCTAATATGATCAATGTGGGTGTATGTAAAGCTAATCTAAATGGATTTTAAGCTAAAAAGGTTAAAACCCTAATTACACAATATACTGAATGGATGCATTTATGTTATCATGGAAGTTAAGATAATATGCAAGTAAATTAAGCTAAAATGATGCTAAATAAGAGCTAAATATGAGTGAAAGTGAAGATTATTTTAACAACATAAGTTTTCTCTTAAAAGATGGATCCATTTGTCTCCAAATAGTGACCTATTTATAGGAGGACAAATGAGAAATGAAGGGATAAGATTAAAAAGGTTAATCAATGGTCAAAAAGGAAGGAAGATGGAGGCATGGATCATGGATTTTCATCAATGGATGAGAATCAATGATCACATGGATCAAGAAAAGGATCAAGGGCTCATATTCTTTCCAACAAACACACTTTCAAAAGCTTACTCAAGATTGAAGAAAGAGAATATTCTCATGGGTGAGGAAAATTAGATATTTAGTAAATTAAAACAAAGTTTTAATGTGCAAAACGGGAGGGAATATTCCATAGGAATATTCCCTTATAAGTGGGAGAATTAGGATTTTTTAGTAATTTGATAATTAAATAAATTTTCAATTATAGAAAGGGATATGATATTTAATTAAATAACTTCGGGTTATTTAATTAAATAAGAGGACTTAGGGATTTAAATTAAATAACTTGATGTATTTAATTTAATAAGTTGAAATGTTAGCATGAAAGGGGGCGAATTAACCCAATTAAATTAATTAGATCAATAGATGAAAATGACATAATTAATTAAATAGCTAGGCTAATTTAATCAATTAAGCGAAAGGAGGATGGGTTTTAGGATGAAACGGTGTTAGTATACCTGATTCGAGTGCATGATATCATTCAGGGGATTTTTAAGTGTTTACATTTTTCCCCTCTTTGAAGTGAGGTACCTATTGCATTGGTTCAAAGACTGTCACTTTTCAAATTAAAAACTATTTCTTAGATCAAAAAATCAATTTTTTTAAATTTTTGGATGCCTCACTATTACCCTAGCAAAAGGAATAAGCTAGTTCTCTACCCCTCGAGAAATCGAGCAAAAATTTTGAATTTTTGGTTTATTTCTTGATAAAGGTTAAATATAGGTGTAGGTATTAAAATAGGCCTCAAATGCCAAAAATGGCCTTAAAAATGCAAAAAAAGGCTCAAAATATGTTGCACAGGGTGAAAACAGGCCAAAACCCTAATTTTTAGGCTTAAATATGCAAGAAGGGTGACACTTCTAGTTCATTTGTGCATTCACACCTTAGAGATCCTTGCATTTTGAGCTCTGACCTTCTAACGAAATGGCACAATGAGTGCTTTCTCTTCACCTTTCAGAGCGAGTTTGAGAGTACCAACAACAAGCAGACGCAAGACCTAGGGTATGTGACTAGAAACTTTTCTTGATTTGTGCTTTTAGGTACATTTAGTATGGGGTCAAAATTGGGTCTTTAGGTGTGTCGTTGTATAGCGACACATTTGAAGCATCGGAAGCATCGCTATTGATATTATAGTAACACACCTCTAGTTTAGCAACACACCCTAATCTTTTGGTTGGGTGACATGTTCGATTTGGGGGTCGCTAGGTTAATACAACAACACAATATTTTCATGTTTAACATCGCTCAAAAGTAGTGGGTGGCGTACTAAGGTTTCAACAATGTACCCCAATATTTTAGTAGAGTGATACATCCCAATGTTGATTCGCTATTAAGCATAGCGACATGCATCGCCAAATTGGCGATGCACCCTTGAAATTGATATGACACACCAAAAATTCAGTAACATTATTGATTTCAGTAATGCATTTGATGTTTTGGATGCAAAGTCTCAAATTTTGATTAGTTTTCTGACTTTTTCAGCAAATTGACGTTTTGTGTGCAATGCATGTAGGAGGATCCTCCACCACTGATGTCATAGGAGCACCAATTCGACATTTTGGCAGCTGCAAAAGACTTTGATGACCTGGAGGTGGAGTAGCTAGGTAGGTTGGGATTGGGCTTCATCACTTTCTTGCCTAAGGTATGGGAACACCTTGCTATGGTGACTGCACTTACTGAGAAGTGGCATAGTGAGACCTCATCATTTCACCTACCCACTAGTGTGGCCACCATCACAATAGAGGATGTGTGGTGCATGTTGCAACTACCAATTCATGGCGAGTGCATGATATATGGAATAGATGTTGGGAGAGATACATGTCTCTCTCTTCTACATAGACGTCAAATCACACTAGTGAGCTCTCAGATAGACCTTGATGTTTATCGAGATAGAGTTCCCATATTTAGATTGTTCGTTGCAGCATTGATCTCTAAAGTTATTTCCCTAGACTGACGGGGCAGAGGTTTTAGTCCCAAATGGGGATTGGCATGGGACGGGATGATTAGGAGGGATGTGATGTATGCCTAGGTTCTAGTTCTTTTGTATTCATTGTACCATGACATGCACGAGACCATCTATTGTGAGGTTTGAAGCATAGGAGCAGGTGTTACACTACTCCACATATGGGCATACAAGCACATTACAATATTGAGGCCATTGGTGGTTTTAGTAGATATTGATGAGGATAAGCCTGTCGTGTTTCGGTACAGGGTAACAATGACCCTTCAGCACATGGGCCCCACAAGTCTACCCTATTGGTATCGTGTCATTAATGGCATGACTATAGTCAAATGTAGGTCATGGCTACACCATCTAGCTTGGTATGATGATCAGTAGTAGCTCAACTTTGCTCGGAAAACCTGATATATATAGGGGAGAGAGCACACCATTATAGAGTGGTACCTCCTAGACTGTGTTTCCTGACAGTTTGGAGAGATTCAGGATGTGCCAGTTGATGATTACACTGTAGTTTTTGCTAGGTCCCAGAGAGAGGCACAATGGGGTGCACAAATTGATCCCATTGTGGTGATCAATGATTTAAAACAACTTGTTGCACAGCCCTAGGCATATGATCAGGGTATAGCCAATGCAAGCATGACTCCAACCTATGATGCATGGTTCAAGCCACCCACTTGCCTGATAGATCTAGTAGGGGGATACCTCAGAGGCAAAGGTAGAGGTAGAGGAAGAGGTCGAGGTAGAGGCCAAGATGGGGGAAAACATGGAGGTAGGGATGGTGGCTAAGGTAGAGGCCAGTAGTAGGATCAAGGTAGGGTCCATGTGCCAAGTGATGGGCACCATCAGCAACCAAATCGGGCACAGGTGCTAGGGTAGCAGGACGGACATGATGGACAAGTTATGGGGCACCACTGCCTCCTCCACCTTCACAACAACCAAATGCATAGGCATAGGGACAAATTCAAGCTCTCACTACAGAGAGAGATCAACTACGTCAGTAGCTATAGGATATGACCTTGCAGTGAGATCACAAGGTCTATTTGTGGCAACAACTGGACTTATAGCTAGCCCAAGAGATTGGGCAGAGACAGTAGCTTGAGGTAGTGACAACTGCTTCATAGGGACAAATAGTGTATGCCTGGTTATATAGAGAGGCAGTGATAGAGGCTACTTATTATCGCATGCAGTATCATCATGATATTCCTCAAGTAATGGGACAAAATAATTTTTCATAGTGGAGAGAGCACCACCTAGAGCTGAGGATCAACCATCAATTAGGGGTGAGTCGAGAAAACCATCAAGGCTAGCCACTTTTGCAAATAATTTTTGATTGTTCACTTGATTATTTATACAGTGGGATCCTTTTTGATAGCCTCGTGGATATTGTATTTTTGATTTGATATTCATACATTGATTCAGATATTGTATCATGACAATCATCATTATATATATATATATATATATATACGAGATGATTCAGATTTGATAAGTGATGTCCTCTATATATATATATATATATACGAGATGATTCAGATTTGATAAGTGATGTCCTCTTTATTTCATGTTTTATGGATGTATGGATGCAATATGATGGATGCACTTCTTTTATTTATGTGTATGTGATATGTGATGATGATTTACGATGTAAGTGTATGGAACGAAATGCAATGGATATGTTATATTCTTTTTCAGTATCTTCTTATGATATGTTATGGGATGGATGCTATGATATGATATGCTTATGTAGATGTAGATGATATGGATGGATGCATTTCTTTTTGTGTACTTTTCTATGCAATTTATGATGTGATGATGCATGCATATGGATATATATGGATAATGCAGACGCTCATGCTTATGATATGTGATATGTATACATACCAATGATTTGTGGATGTAGGATGGATGCATGATGATGTTTTTTGTTGACTTTCATGATAGCAGGTTAGTGTGGAAAGAAGATAGAACAACGAGATGATTGATTTGACCATTGATTTTGAAGATTGATTCAAAAATTCCAACAAGTCTATGATCCACTAAGACTTTATTAGATATGGTGATGAGAGATGGATGATTTTGCTCATATCTTGGGATTGGGATTTTCTGTCATTCCTTATGTTTGATATAACACATAGACATGATGCATCAAGGTATTAATAACCAGGATGGTATTGTATCTAGTGTAATGGACTTTGACTCTGCAAATGGATGGGATAGTTGTTGTTTACACCTTGACATATGGAAACCTCACCAGAATGTATTTTAGAATTTTAGAATATCTTGGACCAAATCATATGCAATAGCCAACAATCTACTCCAAATGATCTCCCTACACACAACTAAGAAAGTATGCACCAATATTTTTCTACAAGAATATCCACAAGCACAACAAATGGAAGATAATGATTAATGCCCCATTCCTTTCTCTCTAAATCATTTTGATAGACATCATCGAGAGGTCCTAGAAATGGGTCAATAGGATAAATCATAAGAAAGGATCAAAGGCAAAAAATCAGTGTTATCTATATCTCTTGCTAATTTAACTTAGCTAAGGTGATCTCTGATGTTGATGTCCATCGTAGGAAGGATGCATCCTAGGACATGTTTATCAAATGGTTTGATTAGGATGAGGTGTGTTATGGGCCATTGATACAAAATCCACTGACTCATTTACCTATAACCTAGACTTTAGATTTTGACACTTAGGTTCTCACTTTATGACTTGTGATACTTGCTTTCTACTTGTTTTACCAAAGGTTGAAGATGACAATTGATTTATTATGGGTGAAGGTTTATCATGGGTGAAAGAAAAATGGGATGGATGGTTTTGGATTTTCTAGAATATTTAGATGTTTTTGGTATTTTGAAAATGTTTTTGAGGTTGTTTTTGATCTTTTTGAAAGTTTATGTGGATGTTTTGGTTTTCTATTATTTGATGTTTTTTAGGGTTTTCTCTAAGATATTTGTTGTTTAGGTCTTTTGAATGTTTTCTAATGTATTGGGTTTTTTGATATTTGGATGTTTAGGGATTTTTCAAGATTTCAACCAAGAACCTAACCTAAAAGACTATCCTAGGGGCCTCAGGGGCTTATCAAAGATGATCCTTTCCTATGTTATACACGCAGAGACCACGTAGTTCAACTGGCCCAACTTATTAACAATGAGATATTAACAATTGATGGGATGTTAGTTTATTATGACAAACCCCTAAAGGATTGACCTAGGGTGTCTCAAGGGCACATCAATGATGGTCTTTCCTGCGTTCAAGCTCAGAAACTCATAGTTCAACATGGTACTATTTTGCATTTTTGAACTTTTTAGGGATTTTGATGTGTTTTGGATGTTTTGGTATTTTAACTTTATAGTTTTTGAATGTTTTTGGATTTTAGTTGTACAGGAATTTAGATTTTTTTGGATTTTTTTTATTTTGCAAGTGTTTTTGGATTTTGATGAAGTTTTATGAATGTTTTGGGGATTTTAAATGAGATTTACAATAACCTTAAGATATACAAGAACCTAATCTGATCCAAGATGAATTTCCCCTAGCGTGATGCAATAGACTACCTCAATATAGGTAGGACAAGCTGACCTTAGGAATATGCCAAGTAGTATTGTGGGGAATACGATACTTCACAATATCAAGCTATGACTCAAACACGGATGGGTGATGGAATAAATAGGATGAATGATGCGATGGATGGATGTGATGCAAAGAATGATAGGACCAAGAGCCAAAGAATAGATGGATGTGCTTTATTTACACAAGGTTCCTATTTGCCAAGTTTTCACCAAGGTACTTTCCCAAAGCACCACTGAGGTGGTTTTCACTAGAGGACGATTGTTTTTATTTACTTTTTTCAATCCTTTTTCTCAGTTTTAAGATTTTTTGATCATTTTTTTATTTTTTTGTATTTTTATATTTACACCCCTCAAGCCTAGGCATAAATTTTTTTAAGATGCAGACTATTGGTCAGTTCCTGCAAGGGTTCACCTTCAGGCATTGATAATTGGTATTCTCCTATTCCATAGATTTTTGTGATGAAAAAGGGACCCAACCAGTTAGGCACAAACTTTCCTTTATTGTCCTAATCTGGAAGATTTTTTTGATTCTTCTTTAGGACAAGATCCCCTACTTGGAAAGACTAACACTTGATCTTCTTGTTATAGCTTTGTTTTAATCGGTTTTGATATACTTGCAAGTGATTAAGGGCATCAAGATGACGCTCATCCAAGAATCCTAGCTCATTTAGCCAAGATACTTTGTACTCTTCATCTATGATCAGATTCTGTAGTGACACTCACAGTGATGTAAGCTCAACCTCAATAGGCAGGATGGCTTTTGATCTATAGACCAAGGAGAATTGGGTTACACCTATAGGCATGTGAATACTGGTTCATTAGGCTTTGAGGGCAGGATTTAACTGTGGATTCCAGCCACAACCAGCTTCATTGACCATTTTCTTTAGGATCTTCAGAATGGTTTTGTTTGTAGCCTCAACTTGACCATTGCCTTGGGGGTAATATGGGGTAGAGAATCGATGATGGATGTTGAATATTTGGCATAGCTCTTTCACATCTTGATTCTTAAAGGGTGTTCCATTTTCTGAGATAAGGGCATGTGGAACACAATAATGGCATATAAGATAATTTAGGATAAACTTAGCAATTTGCTTCCCTGTTATGTAGGTCATAGGAATGGCTTCGACCCACTTGGTAAAATACTTAGTGGCTGTTATGATAAAAAAAAATTCATTAGTTGAGGTTGGAGTAATATTTCCTATGAGGTCAAGCCCCCATTGTGAGAAAGGCTAAGGTGTGACCATTGGTTGCAACTCCTAAGTTGGAGCATGAATCAGATCTCCATGTTGTTGACACTGGACACACTTCTACATGTCCTAATGGGCTTATTTCCATGGTTGGCCAGTAGTACCCCATCCTCAATAATTTCTTAGCTAAATTCATACCACTAGAATGAGAACCACATATGCCATCGTGCACTTCTGTTAAAGTGATCAAGGCTTCCTCTTGGTTGAGACATCGTAGTAATGTCCCCTCGATGCTTTGGTGGTACAAGGTATTAGATAGGATCATGAATCAAGATGTCTTTTTAACAAAGGTCTTTTTAAGGTTAGAGGTGATATCAGATGGGAGGTTTCCTCTACTCAAGTAGGTGAATATTTCATGGTACCATGAGGATCCAGGTCCAATGATGACACGCGCAAATTCAGATTTTAGGATTTTGAAAGTTGGTACGAGAAGTTATTCTACCAAGAATTTGCATTGCAAGACATTGTGCAACATGTCTAGCAATGATCCGATTGTTGCCATAGCATCTGTTGCTCGATTGTTCATGTGAGGAATCTACTCAAAAGTTGTATCTATGAAAAGGTCCTTGAGACTCTCTACCATCTTCTTGTAAGGAATTATATTTTCATCCTTAGTTTGGTAATCATCATTGACTTGGTTGATAACTAGTTGCAAGTCTAATAGACTTTCAACTCTTGTATTTTCCATTGAACTATTATCCTTAGACCTGTGATCAAGGCTTCATACTCCATGATGATGTTATTACATGGAAATGATATCCTATATGAATTTGGGATGCAATCACCTTGAGGGGTGATAAAGATAATACCCACTCATGATCTATGTTGGCGAATGATCCATCAAAGTACATTTTCCATTGATCTGTTGCATTGACAAGGAACACTGATTCATCAGGGAATTCAAATATCAATGGATTCTTTGCATAGATAGGTGCTTCTTCCAGTTAGCCTACAATCACTTGTCCTTTGATTGCTTCCTACTCCACACTCTCTATGTCAAACTCAATCAAGATCATTACCCATTTTTCCATTCGTCCAATGAGAGTTGCCTTGGATAACAAGTATTTTAATGGGTCAATCTTTGCAATAAGCTTGATTTGATGTGACAACATGTAGTGTTTGAAATTTTTTGAAGCAAAATCCACTTATAGGAATTCTTTCTCAAATGATGAATAGTTCATTTCATATCCCACTAAGGTCCTCCTAATGTAATAGATGGCTCTTTCCTTTCCATTTTTATCATGGCACCTAGTGCTGTTGATGTTGCTGAGATATATAGGATCAATGGTTTGTTTGGTATCGATGACATGAACACTAGAGGTGTCAATAGGTAGTCCTTGATCTGCTATAAATATTTATCACACTTCTCATCCCACTTGTAATTTATTCCTTTATGGAGAAGATGTGAGAAAGGGTGAATTTTGTATGATAATTATGCTATGAACCTTCTGATGGATTGTGACCTTCCTTGTAACCCTCTCATCTGCTTCAATGTTTGTGGTGGTTCCATGTCTAGGATAGATTTTACTTTTGTTGGATCAATCTCTATCCCTCATTGTGATAGGATATAGCCAAGAAGCTTCTCTGATGTAATCCCAAAGACACATTTTTTTGGGTTTAGCCGTACTTTATACTCTTCAATTCTATTGAAGATGGGTCCCAATACCTCGATGTGCTCACTGCTTTTCTTTGATTTTTCAAAAATATCATCCACATAGCCTTCGACTATTTTTTAGATCATGTCATGAAAGATGAGGGTTATTTCTCTTGATAGGTCACTCCTACGTTCTTCATCCCAAATGGCATCATGTTCCAATAGTATGTTCCCCATGTACAAGTGAATGTGGTTTTGTTTTGATCCTTCTTGGAAATCATGATTGGATTATAGCCTAAAAAACCATCCATGAGTGATAGCATTTCATTCCCAACTATTAAATCCATGATGATTTCGATGTTAGGAAGCGGGAAATCATCCTTCGGTTGTGCCTTATTCAAGTCTCTATAATTTATGCATATTTTGATGCCCCTAATGGGTTTGGATATTGGTACTAGGTTGGAAACCCACATAGGATAATCTATCGACTGGATGAATCCAACGTCAAGAAGCTTTTGTAACTCAAGTTTCACTAAGAGTGTTATCTAAGGGTGCATCTTCCTTAGTTTTTGCTTCACTAGTTTAGCTTTAGGATAGACTACTAAATGATGCACAACTGCTTTTGGATTGAGCACTAGCATATCTATGTATGACAATGTAAATTTGGATCTTCGATGTTTCAAGAATGTTGTTAGGTTCTTTTGTTCTTCATCCAACAAGGATTCGACATAGAAAGTTATCTTGGGTGCTTCTTTTGTGCCCACATTGACTAGAGTGGCCTTTTCTTCTAGTACTGCAGACTTTTTGGATGCAGTGCACTAAGGGGGAGATTGAATCCCTCATCCTTGGGTGCCTTAGAGAGGTTTTCACCCTTAGATGCATCCTTTCCCTTTACTATTTTAGGATCAGAAAGTGCCACAGTGTCATTTTCACTCAAAGATCTGCATGTTAGTTGCATGTCATCAATTTTACAACTAAAGGATTCAATCATCTCCCTGTAGTATGCCCCTATGTCTAGCTCTATATCAAAACTAGTCTTATGATCTGCCCATGGTAAGTTGTCATGAAGTCCCATGAATTATGATATTTCTTCATCTTTTTTTAATAAATCTAGAATTGGTGGTCCTTGTTGGTCCAAGTCAATGAATTGTGGGTATACTAGACTTATTTTAGTGGGTTGATTGTTCGAGGTGAATGATATTGTGGATATCATGAAGAGAGAGTTATTCTCAAATAGGTTAGCAACATCGAGGGGAAGTCACCTAGGGTAGTGCCACACAATGTTGGTAACCAAGAGGAAGCCTCATCCCATTTAGCGGAAGTACCTTTTCAAATAAGGGTAACCTTGCTAGTAGTACATCCTAGGTCGAGATTCTTTGGACGTTTCTTAGGAATGATAGGTTCTAGTAAACCATTTTCATTTTGTCCTAGTTTCTTGTTCTTGTTGTATCCCCAACTCTTCATTAGTTGCAAGCCTTTTTTGTCATCTTCCCTGGGAAGAACGGAGATGGGTCATTCATCTTGATACAATAGCTTAGAGAAATCTTCCTCATTGACATATTCTTTGTTAAAATCCCCCCACTTGGTGAAGGTGGTAGCTACCATCTTGATTGTTTCAACCAATTTTTTACTAGATGTGGGTTTCCCATGAGTTTTGGGAGAAAGTGGTAGCTCCCCCAACACAAAAGTATCCTTCATTAGTTTATAGTTTCCACAACTATCATCTTGGATCACTACTTTGATATCAAGAATGTTCTACACAATTTGTGTTTTTTCTTTTGAGGTAGATGCAAGGGATGATGGGTCAACAAATGAGGAAGATGATGTAGGCCCTTCATCATTTTTAGGTATCTGGGGTATCTTGTAAAACTTTGCCTCAAGGTTTTTGCAGTAGTAAAAAGGTTCAGGATCTCCATGGATGGTAACTTCTATGCCCTTAAAATGAAATTTTACACATTGATGGTAGGTCGAGGCCACAACTTTCAAGGCATGGATCCATGGTCATCCAAGTAGGATGTTGTAGGGGAGATCAAGGTCTAACACTTGGCATGCAATTTTTTCAATGACAGGTCCTACTTGGATGGGTAGTACGATGATGCCTTGTGATCCCACTCTTGATCATCATATGCTCGGATGGTGGTACTCTTTGCTTTCTCAATGGTATCCTTTGAATAACCCCAAGTTCTTGATCAAATGAAGGGTGCAAATGTTCAAACTAGCACCTCCATCTATTAAGACTCTTTTAACCTTGTTCTTATGAATAATGACCTCAAGGTGCAAAGCACAGTTATGAGATGGTTGCGATGGTAGGTCTTTCTCTGAAAAGGTGAGAAGATGATTATTGATATTCCCTACCATAGCTTGGAACTGTTTTGCACCAATATCCTCAAGGATGAATGATGAAGATAAAGGTTTCTCTAAGATTTCCCTATGTGTAGGTGATAGCCTCAATAATTCTAAGATAAAAATTTGGGCGAGGGTCTTCTTAAGCTAATCTAGGAGATTGTACTTGCTATGGTTTGATGTAGTAAAATTAGGTTGTGCCCTAGGTTGAGATGAAACTCCTTATATGGCGACTTTTCCATGTCATGTGGTGACTCCACACTCCATACTAGGCCCTTTGATGGTGATGATGGTGATGACACTATTGCAAGAAGTGACTACATTAGAATAGGTATGTTGTACATTTGTGTACTCCTTAGCTTTTCTAGTGTTGTTCCCTTTTCTATGACCTAGCATAGGGTTCTTGTATATCTTACGATCTTGGTTACCAGCTGGTACTTCAATAGATATGTCTTCACTCTTGATAAGATCTTGGATAATATTCTTGAGCCTCATACAATTCGATGTTTTGTGTCCTTTGATTTTGTGAAAGTTACAAAGATATTTTTTGTTGTACCAAAGTGGTTTATCCTGTGGTTCTTAGTAGTTTTCAAAATTAGGAAGCATTATTAGGTTTGACTCTATCAGTTTCTTCATGATGGTTTCAATAGGTTTCAAAAACTATGTGTATTTGTGTTTTGGATAGTTGTTTTTGTTGGGTGTTCACCGTTGTGGCATTTCAGTGTTGTTGGCCTGATTGTTTTGTGGTGATGTTGTTTGTTGCACAGTTGATTGAACTTTGGCTATTTGATTGTTGTTTGGTCTAGGATCACTTAGGACTACCTTAGCATCTACCATGCCATCAATTGTTACGTTATTTTTCTTAGCCCAAACACGAGGCTTGTCATTTGAACTAGTTGATGGGTAGTTGTCTTTGTAGGTTCGAGTATTTCCCTGTGAAATTATAGCTCTCTCGATGTTAAGGGCTCTAGGGACAAGCTCATTATAAGAGGTAATGCACTGCATTTTTAAGTGGAAGGATAGATCTGGATCTAAATTTTCTATGATAATCCCCACTTGTTTTTCATCAGGAATGGGCCACTTGCTCTTACTAGCTCTTTCCCTCCATCATTGCAAGAAATTGGAAAAATATTCTCCTTTGTTTTGTTTCAGAGTGTACAACTCTTCTAGGCTTACGTCCATGTCAAGATTAAAGGAGAAGTGATTTATGAATTTATCAATGATTTCTTGGAAGGTTTTGATTCATGGAGGTAACTGAGAAAACTAGTCGATGGTTGGGCCTATCAAGCTTCATGGAAAAAGGCACATCAAATAAGACTCATTGTAGAAAACTTCCATACGCATGATGTTTAAACTCCTTGACATGGTCCACAGGACTTCCCCTCCCTTTGTATTTATTGAATTTTGAAACTTCAAGACTAAGAGGGAATGACACCATTACAATATTTTGATCAAATGGATATATGCATAGGTTTTGTGTATGGGGCTTCTTCATTTTTCCCATTCTTATATCCTGCATTTCTTGTGTATTGGGTCATCCTTCCAGGCCTAGAGGCCCTTATCTATCCACTCTCACAAAGACAATAGTGTATACACCCATCTAGGTGTCCCTGCATTTGACTTGAAGGAGATTCCAAGTTGTGATCCTGAAAGTGTTACCATTGGCCTTGACCCTAGGGATAAAAAATGCTTGAAATTTTTTCAATGTGTTATTACCAATATAAATTGGGTTGACTTTTTCCTATCAACATTCAAAACATTACGATTAATTCATACACTTTGTTTTTTGTGTTTTATCACTTGTATCTCAGACATCAGATCAAACACACTCAAACTTGCAAAATTTTCAAAAAACTATCAAACAAATAGAAAACTGTCAAAACAAAGCCGCTATTGTGAATTATGTCACTTTTGTTCTATAATCCTGTTGTATTCGTCCTATTTTCTAGCTGCTTTTGTGTGCAGAGCCGCTATTGTCATTTCTTTTTTTCCAGTCACTAAATTACACAGAGACCGCTATTGCCTGGATTACTGTAGTTTTCCTAAAAAATAGAATCGCTATCATCCTAGATAGAAGCTGCTATCATCCTAATTTTTGGCATAACTTAGAATTTTTCACAAACTGATTTCAAAATATTGGCATAATACCTTACACATTTTCCAGAGAACACTATCATCATTGGACCTATACTTACACAATCCAATAGCACCATCCTTCACTTCAAACTTGGTTTACATAGGGTTCGTAACTATCATCTTTTGGACACAACATCAAAATTAGATTTGTATTATAGCCTATCAATATCCTTCATATCACCATAAACCATCAAACATCAACCTAGTCTTCAACACATATCAAAACACAACAAAGTCAAACCATCATTTTTGCTATTGTTTGGCAACAACATTTACTTGCAACCTCATAGCTAGTTCAAGTGAAGAAAATACCATATCATCTAAGACATAGGAAAACATCAATTTGAGCTTGTGCACCTTGTTTCCTAAACTATCATCAAATCAAAACATCAAACATCCACTCTGGTGCAGGAGAAACAATCCCTTTTATGAATCTTTTTAGTTTGAGTTGAGTCTAGGTGTTAGTATTTTGAGAAAAATTAGTGTAATAAGGCCATGATGAAGGCCAAGCATGATTATTTGAAGGAATTTTGGTTTTCAAGCAACAAGGAAGTTGCAAAATATGTAATAATGTGGAAATTTTTAGTCATTGGCAAGTTTGGTAAAGTTGTCATAGGTAAGGTTTTTGTTGATTTTCAAGTATGGGGTATTTTTAGATGTTAAATAAGGTCTAAATAGACCATTTATGATGTTTTAGGGGATTAGGTGAGTCAAGGGGAGCAATATTTCAAATATGCAAAAAAAGGCGTCAAGTGTAAGTTTGTAAAATGCAAAATTGTAAGGGCATGGAATCCCAACGGTCACCATGAGTTTGTAAGGTAGTTGGAAGGTGGTTGGTTAGTTATTGAGTGGGAGAAACTTTAAAAGGGAAGATGAACTTGTTATAACGGTTGTTGAATCAAATACTTTGTGAATAATCAATAATATCCTATTGTTTCTCTTGCAAATTGTGAATTTTCCAAAAATTTATGAGTTTTCTTGATTGTGAGGCCTCCATACAATAAGGTGATGACTTCTCATGGTGTATAATGAGTGGGTAGTAGGCTTGAATAACCTTACAAGTTGTTTTGATAGATTTCACTCAGTTTTGTGAGTTTTATTGAAAGTTTTCTTTAGGTGGGTGGTCATACCCTGTTTTAAGCTTTTGAACAAAGTATGATCTATTAAAGCCCTCCACCTACTATTTCCTTCATGTGGCTCGGTGGAGAAGCTTGATATAACAGGGTTTGAGTGTGTGTAGGCCTTGTAGTGGCAGGGGAAGTTTTTTAAGGAATTTATTATTGTTGTCCTAAACAATTTAGTGTCAAGTTTGTATGAAAATGAGGGTTTTACATTAGGTTTTGTTGTAAACGATAAGGGCAGTGATGTTTCATTGATTTCTAAACATATTTGAGTCAAAATAAGGATATTTGGGTTGGTGGCATGGTCAAGGGAGATGTGCAAGTAGGACTTTCAATAAGCCCTAGGTTATATTGAGGAAAGTGAGGGTTTTGTGGATTGGAATGTTGTTGGGTCTGTCTTGGCCTAAAGATTGTGGATTTTGTGTTGTCTCAGGAAGGTGAGTGCTTCTCCATCAAGATTTTGGTTTTGAGAAGTGTTTCAAAGGTGGTTCCTTTGTAAATTTGGCCTAATTGGCCTTGAAAATAGTGTATTTTTCTTGACTTTTAAAAGTTGCTTCAAAAGACTTGTATGTGAGATTGAGGTATGTTAGAGTTGAACCTAATGGGTATCTAGATCAGTCATTTTATTGTAAAGTCATTTGGGGAATTTGTGAGAGAAATTAAGAAAAGTAGGTTTGTTATGCTACTAGATTAACAAGGTGAAAGGTAGGAAAACAAACCACATTGGTTTTGTGAGAAAGGAGTTGATTTGAGACCTTTTGAATTATCAAAGAGGAGTGTTTTGGCCACCTAGGCTACATCAATTGGTATCGGAGCAAATGAAGTGGGTCCCGTGTGAAAGAAGGCTAAGGTTGAGTGCAAAAAGGTGTAATTGAAGAAATCCAAACATGCCTCCTAAAGGAAGTGTAGTTGCAAGAAAGATGGATGAGTAGGCTAGAAAAATAGAATCCTTGAGAAGAGAGATGGCTGCATTGAAATCAAAGACTGGAGTGGATTTGGATGAGAGTGATAATGAAGAAGAGACTTCCAGTGAAGAAGAAGAGATGGGCCCAGATGATGTAAGAATGATGAAGCTTTTGAAGGCTATAAAGAAAGATGGACATGGAAAAATGGATTTTCCTATGTATGGGGGAAAACTAGATGGAGAAGAGATCTTGGATTGGATAGGGGTTTTGGAGAACTATTTTGAAAGTGAGGATATTGATGATGAACACAAGGTGAAGAATGCACAAACTAAGTTGAAAGGACATGCTTTGTTGTGGTGGAACTTTGTGCAAGGTGAAAGGCAGAAAGAACGAAAGAACAAGATCACTTCTTGGGAGAGGATGAAGGAAAAAATCAAGATTAAGTTCCTTCCTTGAGAATATAATGTTCAATTACTTAAAATATTACAAAATCTTAGGAAAAAAGAACAAGATGTGCAAACATATACTGAAGAATTCTATAGGCTAAGTATAAGAACTAAGCATGAGGAGGATGAGGAAGAAAGAGTAGCTAGATATCTCAATGGACTAAGATATAACATTCAAGATGAAATCAGTTTGTTGGCACCAAAATATGTGGAAAAATATTTTCAAATGGCAATAAGAGTAGAAGAGAAACTCAAGAGGAGACAAGAGAGTGCAACAAGAGGAAGAGGTAGTAATTCTAGGGGAAGAGGTACTTTTTCTACACCAAAACAATGCAAAGAAGGTCAAGAAGATGTTGGTAAAGGAAAAGAACAAGTGTTTGAGTCTAGAGGTGGATGGAGAGGTGGAAGAACCAACTTTAGAGGAAGAGATTCTAATGATTTTGCAGGAAAGTGTTACAAGTGTGGTGAATTTGGACATCCATTGTAAAAATGTCCTAACAAGTTTGGAGCTGCTACAAGTGGAAGTGAAAGGAAAGGGGAAAAGAGAGTTCAACTTGTGCAAGAGGATGAAGCAGAAAGTGTTAGTTCATCAAACCTTGTTGCAAAACCTGACATTGGAGAAGCTTTGATGCTGCAAAGACAAGTTTTGAAGGCCTCCAAGGACAAAGAACCATTGCAAAGGAGAAGCCTCTTCAAAACCACCTGCTAGAGTAAATGAAAGGTATGCAAATTAATCATTGATTCAAGCTCTACTGACAATAATGTATCTAAGGAAATGGTGGATAAGTTAAATTTGGTTAAGTTCCCTCATCAAACACCCTACAAGGTGTCATGGCTAAGTGATGATTAGACACTCCTAGTGAATGAGCATGCTTTAGTGGAATTTCAAATTGGGGGGTACAAGGACAGGGTACTTTGTGATGTTTTACCTATGCAATGTTGTCATTTGTTGCTTGGGAAACCATGGTAGTTTGACAAGCATACTATGTATAATGGATGGGAAAATATCTATAAGATTGAGCATGAAGGGAATTCATTCACCTTATTACCATTACAAGAAGATAAGGAGCGAGTAGGGGCGGAAAAGGTGATTATGATGGGTAAAAAGGAGTTTGTGAAGGTTGGGGAAGATAAGAACAAAGAGGTTGCAGTCCCTCCAAGGAATGGAGGTCAGAAAATAATGAACTTGAATGTTAACACAAAGGTTGAGGGAAACAAAGAGGTTATGAGAAGGATGACCAAGGTTGGGGCAAAGAAAGATAAGGGTGAACCTCATAAAAAGGTAGATAATGAGTCAAGAAAGGTAGAGGTAATTCTAATTGGGACAGTAGTATGTCCATTACTGGTTGCTAAGGTTCAAGGGAAGTCAAAGGATGTTGTGAGAGAGGCTCTTGTGATGGAGAATACAGTGGTAAGTAGGTCTAACAGTAACAAGACCATGAAGACAATGAGTTGCATGCCTACCTTCAAGGCAAGAGACAGGTTGGGACAAATGGAAAGATAGGGACATGTTGGACAAGAGATCAGTGGTATGTATCAATAAGGAATAGTAGAAAAGACAAGGTATTCCAAAGAACCATTGGAAAAGGTTGGTTTAGAGGTATGAAGGTTAGGACATTGGCATGCTTTGGTCTAAGAGCATAGGGAATACCACCCACAGATTTGATACTAGAGAAGGAGGCAAGATCAACTATAAACAGAGGTCAAAGAGCAGAATGTGATACAAGATTTTATTGTCCAAACCAAGCAAGAAGATATGCAAGTCAGAGATGCCATGGAAAGAGCAGGTTGGAGCAGGATAGATGATTACTCATGTGACATGAGTCTTTTCTTGGTGGTGTGTATGGTGTAGGAGCACCAATCCTTTTTATGAATCTTTTTAGTTTGAGTTGAGTCTAGGTGTTAGTTTTCTTATTCAAATTAGTGTAATAATGCCATGATGAAGGCTAAGCATGATAATTTGAAGGACTTTAGGTTGTCAAGCAATGAGGAAGTTGCAAAATATGCAAAAATGTGGAAATTGCTAGTCATTGGCAAGTTTGATAAAGTTGTCATAGGTAAGGTTTTTGTTGATTTTCAAGTATGTGGTCTTGTTATATGTTAAATAAGGTCTAAATAGACCATTTATGATGTTGTAGGGGTCTAGGTGAGTCAAGGGGAGCAATATTTTAAATATGCAAAAAAAGGTGTCAAGAGTAAGTTTGTAAAATGCAAAATTGTAAGGGCATGGAAGCCCAACGATCACCATGAGTTTGTAAGGTAGTTGGAAGGTGGTTGGTTGGTTTCTTGAGTGTGAGAACATTTAAAATGGAATATCAACTCGTTGGAATGGTTTTTGAATCAAATACTTTGTGAATAATCAATAATACCATATTGTTTCTCTTGCAAACTATGAATTTTCCAGAAATTTTTGAGTTTTCTTGATTGTGAGGCCTCCATACAGTAAGGTAATGACTTATCATGGTGTATAATGAATCAGAAGCATCCTTCACTAACCTTACAAGTTGGTTTGATATATTTTCACTGAGTTTTGTGAGTTTTATTGAAAGTTTTCTTCAAGCGGGTGGTCATACCCTGTTTTAAGCTTTTGAACAAAGTATGATCTATTAAAGCCCTCCACCTAATGTTTGCTTCATGTGGCTCAATGGAGAGGCTTGATATAACATTTTTTGAGTGTTTCTAGGCCTTTTAGTCACAGGGGAAGTGTTTGAGGTAATTTATGATTATTGTCCTAAATAATTTAGTGTCAAATTTGTATGAAAATGAGGGTTTTACATTAGGTTTTGTTGTAAACGATAAGGGTAGTGATCTTTCATTTATTTATAAGCATATTTGAGTCAAAATAATGATTTCTAGGTTGGTGGCATGATCAAGGGAGGTGTGCAAGTAGGACTTTCAATAAGCCCTAGGTTATATTGAGGAAAGTGAGGGTTTTGTGGATTGGAATGTTTTTGGGCCTATCTTTCCCTAAATATTGTGTATTTTGTGTTGTCTCATGCAGGTGAGTGCTTCCCCATCAATATTTATTTTTTGAGAAGTGTTTCAAAGGTGGTTCCTTTGTAAATTTGGCATAACTGGCCTTGAAAATAGTGTATTTTTCTTGACTTCTGAAAGTTGATTCAAAATACTTGTATGTGAGATTGAGGTATGTTATATTTGACCCTAATGGGTATCTAGATCAGTAATTTTCTTGTAAATTCATTTGGGGAACTTGTGGGAGAAATTGTGTAAAGTGGGTTTACTATGCTACTAGATTGACAAGGTGCAAGGTAGGAAAACAATCCTGATTGGTTTTGTGAGAAAGGATTTTATTTGATACCTTTTGAATTTTCAAAGAGGAGTTATTTGGCTACCTAGGTTGTATCACACTCATACTCTTAACCTAGGGTTTGAGCATCCAACATCATAGCATCATTCATCAAATAACATCCAAAATTGACTCATCTCCTCATCATAGGGTTGAGTAGAAAAATATTACCATCCAGCATCAAACTTGATTGTCCAACTATCCCAACATCAATCCATATCCAAAAATCAACAAAATTTTTCCAAAAAGTTTACAAATGACCCCTTTGTACGTCATTTTACCAAAAAAAAATCAAATCAAAACACCATCCCAGTTCCATACCTTGTCATCTCAAATTCATCAAGGTCTTTTGACTTCATTTATGGCTACAAAAAGATCCCAACATAAAATAAAAATGGAAGCCAACAAAATTAGCTCTAGTGCACCAAACACCAATACTACCAATGAGGAATCTCAACCGTGGGGTTACGATCCTAAGACATACTCAAATCTTGAAGAACAACAAACGTTCTAAGCTCAACCAAATCCACCACCTAGTGATGTGGAAATACGCCTTAAACATCAAGACATATTTTCTAGGAAATAAAATCAACCTTCTAATCCCATAGATATGATCATAGAGAAGTATGATAGTGATGAGGAAATCAATGATGAAGTACTCTTAGAGCATGCTCAAGATCCCAGAATGAAAAAAATAATGGACAAAATGATTGGGAAATATCCAAACACATATTTCCTCAAACTAGCACAATGTGGTACCAAGCTACCTATAGACTTTAACATTGAAATTCTTAAGGATCCTACTCTCATTCCCTTAGAAGACCAATCAATGGTGGATCCCAAGATCCACCTTTGTTCTCAAAATCACCTATCAATGATCAATCTTTCTCACAGAATGTGGATAATCCATTGTATAGACATCCTTCACAAGTCGAACAAGTTGTGGTAGCTCAACACGCTCAAGAAAATCCAAATCTATTGACAAATGAAAACATGCCACCACACAATATGGAAACTAATACAATGGGACCCAACATATATGATACATCTTGGAACACCCAACAACAAGGTCCTAGTGTTAATATGAAAAACATGAGAAATCATCCACCAAGACCACAACATGTAGTGAACCAACAAAGCAACAACCCTTTGCAACCAACTACATGCTAACAACCCTCCTCAAGGACAACACATGTATCAACAAAACAATCCACCCATATATCAACAACCACCACAAACCAATAACCCACAAGATCAAAGCATGTACCAAGGAAATATCCAAGATCAAACCCAATACATGCATCAATAGAATACCAATATGGATCATCATCTACCCAAAATCCTCAACATCAAACATACATTCCAACACCATAAAACACCAATCCTCAGTTACACCAAATGTATGTTCAACCACAACAAAACACATACCTTCAAAATCAAGCACCCAATCCTCCACAACACAACACCGGTGTACAACAACCTCCATCACAATATCAAACCTACACAACTCAACAACAACACATCACACCTCAATAATGTGTCACACTACAACAACAACCTCAAACTTACTCATCACAACACACTCATATTGGTCCTGAAGAACCCGATCAATCATCCTACACACACAATATGGCCCAAGGACCCTCATATATACAAACCCCGAAGTAGAGTGCATAAAAAATTGTGGGGTAGAAAGGTTATAACATTCATCCTCATCAAACGAATGCACCAAGTGATGATGTAACCTTACAAATCCAAAATCTAAACCAAAGGATATCGGGCATTCAACTTGGAAAACTGAAGAAGAGTTATGCCCTACAAGACATATGTCCATATCCCTTCAATAGTTCCATAACCATGATACCCTTCCCTAAGAACTTTGAAATACCCAAATTTGACAAATACAAGGGAATAGGAGATCCAATAAAACAAATACAATAATTCTCAGTAGCTTGCATGGATATACAAAATAATGACTCCTACTTAATGAGACTTTTCCCACAAAGTCTCGATAGTGCATCTATTGAGTGGTTCTCTAATCTACAACTTGGTATCAAAATCTTTCATGAGTTGTTAGACAACTTTGTTAACCACTTCTCCTATAATATAGAGAAATAAATAATAGTCCCCAACCTATACAAGATTAAAAAAAACCAAGGGGAATCATTTGCTTCATACATATAGAGATGGGGACACAAAACTAGTAAGTGTAAGTGGCTCATTCCCAAAAAACAACTAGTGGAAATCTTTATCTCTAACCTTCAAGGGGACATTAGCTACCAACTCACCAAGTTATGTCCTAGAAATTTTGAAGAAATCATAAAAAAAAATAATTCATCGAAAGATCTCTCATAGCAAGGGGAGTCATTAAAATCTATAACAAGGACCAAGCTTGTAGTTCTAATGACAAACCTAAACTATGGGAAAAGAACAAGAATGTTACAAAAAATGGAGTGGTTGATGTCAAATTTGTGCAAAAATATACAAAATCCTAACAATCCACAAAATAATGTCCAAGCAACTCAAACAAACTATCCTCAAAACAACACACAAAATAACCAACCTACGTATCCTCAAAACAACCAACAAACAAGGTCAAGATAATCAAAGAGGACCGCCAAGGCAAAGTAATCAAACTAGGAGAAAGTTCACTCCATTGGGAGAATCTTTTGAGGTGATTATGTGTAAACTTGTTCAAACGAACCTTATCAAGCTTTCAAATAGAATAAACTATGAAGAACCAAACTTTAAACCCCCTTGATATAATGAGAATGATCAATCCAAATTCCACAAAATAAAGGGTCACACAACAAACAACTACATGAGGCTTAAAAACATCGTACAAGACTTCATAGAAAAAGGAGAGGTCGACATTGAAAATTGTCCTGGGACCTCTGAAAATAGAGACATGGGAATTTAAAAGGATCCAATCCCTAATCATTCTAGAGGAAATGTCAAAGGTAAGGGACAAGATTACTGAAAAGCTAACTTCACCTATGACAAAGTCGTAGGAACCATCTGTCAAGATGATCACAATATCAATGTCATAACCATATTGGGAAAAAACCCTGAATGTAATGTCACTACACAAAGAGGGAAAGTCACGATCCAAGGAGCCCCATCTCAAGCAAAATTTGTAGTATTGTTGACCAATTAAATAAAACTCCAGCACTAATCTCTATCCTTGAGCTTCTAAAGTTATCACCCACACATAAAGAGATCCTATAGAAAGCTCTCAATGAATCTTCAGTGCTTAACAATATTAAAACTTATTAGTTTCAAGTTATGGTTGGTACCATCACTTCCCCCCATCACTTAGTATTTTCTGAAAAAGACATTTCCCAAGGATATTTTCATAATCAAGCCTTATACCTCAAGGTTTGCATCCATAAACATGATCAAGAGATTCCTAATAGATGGAGGTGCAACCTTAAACATTTGTACCTTGAAACTAATAAGGTAGTTGGGATATTCTAATTATATGATTGACAAAAATAGAAGTATTACCATAAGGTCCTATGATGATATGGAAAGAAATTATGAGGGTACAATCATACTTCAAATTCAAGTAGGGCCAATAATAGCATAAATGAATTTTTAGGTATTGGATCTTGAGTTACCCTATAACCTTCTCTTGGGATGCCCTTGGATCCATGCGATGCAAGAGGTCCCTTCAACCTTCCATCAATGCTTAAAATTTCCTTACAATGATAAGAAACTTACAATATATGTCGATCTTGAACCCTTCCATTACTGCACAAACTTGGAGGAGAAATACAAAATACTTCTTCAAATTCCTAGTAATGACATATCCTTCCACTCATTTTCCTATGTCAATCCAACATCACTTGCTTCATCCTCAAATACATCTACGTCAATTGATCCAATAAAATCTGACCTTAAGACCCATGTACTTGAGAAGGGCTATGGAGAATACCATTTCAAATAATCCTTATGCATTTGGCAGCTTCCCTTGTCACCAAAATCCTACAGGCAACCAAAGGAAATCAAGCATATTCAAGTTGTCACCTATGAAGTCAAACCTACTATTTTCACCAAGTGGGGAGACATGAAGGATGTAGTTGTGTTTGAAGAGGACCTCTCATTGTGGCTCTACAAAGAAGAAAAACAAGAGGAACAAAAATAGCTGCATCCCATTCCTGTGGATACTAGCAATAAAGGTTATCAGTTGGCAAGAAATATGAGATACACTGGAAAAGGTGGCCTTGGTCTACACGAACAAGGTATGAGAGAACCCATCTTAATAGAACAGTAAGAATAACATGAGACTAGGTTATGGTTTGATAGATGTGGTTACCCCAAGCATCGAAACTACCTCTTATCAGTAAATAGCTCCTTCTACCATCAGTGAGACATCATATGGCTACCATATTGAAATAGATTCCAATGAATGGGAATGGGAATCTTACACCTCTAGTGACTAATACCTAGATACCCTTTGGGACCTTGATAACTTTTCTATCCATACCCTTTCCACATCCTCCATAAGCTTTACCGATAGCAATGACAACCTACCCTTACTTCACCCACAATTGATCAAATGGGATCAACAACATCACGTAATTGTTGTGGACCAATTCCAAAACAACAAAGCTATTGCTGAGTTGATGGGATTTCAGAATGGTATACCACAAGGAGATCATGAGGTTGTTTTTTTCATAGAAATTGAGTAAGAATCCTACTTTGGAGGGGTTATTGCGTCCTCTAGTCACAAAATTGAAATAAAAAATCTAAAAATTAAAATAAGATCCCCTAGGGAAAACCATAATGTGGCTCTATTGAATCATGAAAAAGGGAAAAAAAAAGATGTATCTAAGGGTGAAAACCTCTTTGAGGCACCTAAGGATGGAGGATTCAATCTCCCCATCACAGAGTATCAAGAACAATCAGTAGTCTTAGTTGAAGGTTTTGAACCTATCAACGTTGGAACAACAGATGCACCTAAGGTAACATATCATGCAACTTCCTTAGATCTTGAGGATAGAGTCAACTTGTCAACATTCATCAAGGAACATAAGATCAACTTCGCTTGGACATATGTAGATATTCCTAGGCTATATCCAGCTTTAGTGGTGCATCATCTAATAGTATTTCCTGCAATGAAACAAGTTATGCAAAAGCTTCACAAGATGCACTCATAAATAGCATTGTTAGTCAAGGTGGAGCTTTAGAAACTGTTGGATGTGGGATTCATCATACATATAGATTATCTTGAGTGGGTATCCAACCTCGTACCAACATCAAAACTCACTAGGGGCATACATATCTATACAAACTTCAGAGATCTTCACAAGGCATGCCATAAGGATGAATTTCCCCTTCCCACCATCAACGTAATAGTGGATCTAACTGTTGGTCATGAAATGCTTTCACTAATAGATTTTTTTTGGTTACAACCAAATAAAGATAGCCCTTGAAGATCAACACAAAATGACTTTTACTTGTGCCTGGGGAAATTTTTTCTAGAATGTAATGCCATTCGGCTTGAAGAACACATGAGATACATATCAAAGAGAAATGACTACCATATTCCATGACATGTTGCACATCACCATGGAGGAATATGTAGATGATCTATTGGCTAAATCAATCAAAAGACAAGAACACTTGGCTAACCTAGCTAGGATCTTTGATAGACTAGAGAAGTATAACTTGTGTCTAAATACAAAGAAATGTGTGTTCAACATAACCTATGGGAAACTTTTGGGCTACATTATATCCAAAAGAGGTATCGAGGTGGATCCCACTAAGGTCAAGGCTATCCTAGAAATGCCTCCCCCGAGAAAATTAAAATAGTTGCACAGTCTACAAGGAAAAATTCAATCTATCAAAAGGTTTATTGCACATCTAGCAGATAAAAGTCATTTGTTCACACACCTACTCCATAAAGATGTAACATACAAATGGGATGGAAGTTGTGATCAATCTTTTCAATGGGTAAAAAACTATTTTCTCAATTTCCATGTATTAATGGCTCTGATTCAAGGTAAATAAATGATTCTATATGTATCCACAAAAATAGTAGCTTTGGGAGCTCTATTGGCACAAATTGATGAGAAAAAAAAAAAGATAGAGCAATTTAATACATCAATTGTACCCTAGTCGGCTATGAGTTAAATTATACACCCATTGAACGAGCATGTCTATCAGTTGTCTTCACAACACAAAAGCTTAGGCATTACATGTTAAACAAAAAAATCAAGTAAATATCTAAAGTAGACCCTTTAAAATATCTCTTGGAAAAAGTAGCTCTTACAGGAAGAATCACTATGTGGGTCATGATACTTAGTGAATTTGACATAAGATATCTTAATAGGAGAGCCATCAAGGGATAGGTGAGAGCAGACCAGTTAGCACAAATGCCTATTAAAGATCATCAACCACTCATAGAAGAGTTTCTAGATGAGAGAATCTTGCTAACAACTTAGTCAACCCATTGGACTTTATACTTTGATGGATCCTATACTTAACACAGCTCAGGGGCTGATATCCTATTTCTTACACCAGAATGAGAGAGTATACCCAAAGAATATAGGATTTCCTACCCTTGTACGAACAATATAGCTGAGTATGAAGTGTTGATCATCAGGTTGAAAATTGTCGTGGAATGGAAGATCAAAGAACTACAAGTCTATGGTGACTCCCAGCTAGTCATAAGGCAAGTCAATGGAAAATACTAGAGTAAAGACGAAAAGCTCATTCCTACAAGAGAATGGTGGATAGTTTCAAGCAATACTTTTTGGTTTTCATTTTTGAACATATCCCAAGGGTTAACAATAAAGTTGTCGATGCTATGGCCACTATTGGTTCACTCATTGACATACTTGAGAATGTTCCTAGATACGAATTTTAATGGAACAATTGCTTATACCAACATTTGATATCCTAGAATCCAAACTCGTATGTGATGTTGTTGGTCTTGACTCACTTTGGTATAAAGACACATTTTCCTATATCTAGCACAAAATCATACCACCCCACCTAACATCTAATCAAAAGAAAACCCTTGTCTATTGAACTTCTTGATTTACCATCCTTGGAGATACCCCATACTTTCGAAGCCTTGATGGTACATTACTCTGATGTCTCAATGTAGAAGAAGCGCAAACTGCCTTGCAAGAGGTACATGAAGTTGTTTGTGGATCCTATGCTAGTGGACCTAACCTAGTCTAGAAGTTGCTACTATACTGGCCACCACTAGAGAAAGAAGCAATTCATTTTTTCAAGAAGTTTTGTCATTTCCAATGACATGGATATCTCATACATGCACATGCACAAGAGTTGTGTCCTATCACCACTCCATGACCCTTCTCTCAATGGAGACTTGACTTAATAGGAAAGATATCACCAACCTCATCAAATGGACACAAATTCATCATCACTGCCACAAAATACTTTACAAAGTGGATAGAGGTTATTCCTTTAACTTATATCACAGGGAAACAAATAGCTAAGTTCATTCTTAACTATTTGATCTATCGATATGGTATCCCACAAACTATCATAATAGATAATGGAACTTCCTTTAAGAACCAAGATGTTCACAAGATCTACTTGTGATTCTCTATCCAACACTATATTTCAACCCCATATTATCCCCAAGAAAATGGCCAAGTTGAAGCATCTAATAATACCATCCTAAATGTCCTAAAGAAAATTGTTAATGATGTCGGTCGTGACTGGATCCTACAGTTAAACCCAACTTTATGGGATTATAGAACCAACATCCACACACCTACAGGTGTGACTCCCTTTTCCTTGGTCAATGGATCTGAAGCAATACTGCCTATAGGGGTTGAAATCCCAACCTTAAGAGTATCATTGAAGGATCTTGTTAGCAACGAAGAGTATCAGGTATCCAGACTCAATGAGCTTGAACTCCTAGATGAAAGATGCTTGAGTGCATTGAACCATATATAGGCCTATCAAAATCGGCTCAAGAAAAGCTACAATAAGAGAATTAGAAATAGGAACTTTCAGGTTGGTGACTTGGTCCTGAAGGAAAATCAAAAGATCTAGCTGAATCAAGATGGGAAAGGTAAGTTTGAATCAAACTGGATAGGTCCCTACATCATTACAACAAGTTATAGCTCTAGAGCATATCATTTGGCTACTCTAGAATGTAGGCAAGGCCATCATCGATGAGCCCCCAAGGCACTAGGTCAATCCTTTTAGGTGTCCCTCTTGGTCTTTAAACTTGGTCAAAAATCCAAAAACATTCATAAACAAGAGAAAAATCCAAAAAATTGTGTCAATCATGGTCAATCAAACTACGTCATATTTGTGCATACATAGGCAAGGCCATCATCAATGAGCCCCCGAGGCATTAGGTCAGTCCCTTTAGGTACCCCTCTTGGTCTCTAAAATAGCCCAAAAACATCAAAACCAACATCAAATAACCTCAAAAACACAAAAACATTCAAAAGATCTCAAAAATCCTATCTCCATTATCACCTATCCATTCATAATAAATAATCATCACCATCAACCTCTGACAATGAAATCAGTAAGCAAAGAAAACATTGAAATCCAAAACTTACAAGCAAAGAAAGGAAATGATTGGATCATCATTAGACTAAAACAATACTCAAGTTTTAACTACCCTACCTTTTGAGAATCATCATCAACATCCTAACACATGTCTTAATGGATAAAACGTTCCTACAATAGAAAACATTGATGGATAACATCATGAAACATCAAAACATCTATGGTAAGTGATACAACAACATTGTTTATCTTTCATGATCTTATCTTTTTGGTTTATTTTATTGTCACATTCCCAAGATCTCTTGAGGATGTCCATAAGGATTTAGAGAGGAAGGAATGGGGCAATTGATCATTGATTTTTTGTCTACTTTGTTTGTTGGATTTTTTTGTAATACTACCACGGTGAACACTTACTTTTTTCTGGGTATGGAAGTCATTTTTGGGAAATTTGTGTAGTTGTTGCATGTTGGGTACTACATACATCTTTGTGTAACTACTCTAAAATATTTTGAAACTTCTCACCAATACACTCTAATAGGTTTTTTGTATGTCTTGTATGAGAAATAATAATCTTTGTTTGTGGAGTCAAATTCCATGCAATAGATGCAAAGCCACCACTGGTCATTAATACCTTGGTGCATCATGTACATTTGCTACATCAATAAGGATTGCTAAAAAATACTTATTCCTCCATGAAAGAAAAAACAAAGTCATCAATAAATATAATCACATATCATCAATGTATAACATTAATTATATCATCAATCATCTCAACAATGCATATCATCATAATCATAATATATGAATTTTCATAAATTAGATCAATCATCTAACACTTCTATCTATCTCTAATCATACTAACATGTCTTCTAACTAACATTTGCATCTTGCATCACAAATTCATTAGTACCACATACATCCTACATCCACAAACTCATTAGTGCATATCATTTCCATCATATAATAAAACATCATACATCATAACATTGTCTATTACATATCACCAATCATGCCATTAGTCATCCATACATCCATATCATATAAATGCATAAAAGAAGTACAAAATCATGAGCATATAATCATAAATCATCTATCATATGCATATAAACATCCATAAGCACCACATAATACATATATGCCACTACAAAAAATGGTAACTCGTATATCATAAAAAAATGCAATATCAATGTACATCACCGGTATCATGTGTGAAATAACATCCAGAAATATACAAAATATATATGAGGCCTCAGATGGGCTGATGAATGTGTATGAAGAACATGTCTACATCAAGTCTCTGATACAATAACATAATATCGGATCATGAAACATCAACCCTATTGATCCTGCCTAGGAGAGGGCTACTCCCCATCATGATGTGACCTGTGATGGTTGTGTGTGGGAGATGGTTGAGGCTACACGATCGGTTGAGAGGGTTGTCTCAAAAAAATTTCCACGGACTTCCCACCTGATGACTCTACACCAATAGCATTTCTAGGCATCCCAAATCTAGGATGTCTCATCACTCTTAGAACTATGACCTCATAGAGAGTCCTATAGTAAGTCCTCTCCTCTATCAATGCCTCTCTCCCACTACCACTGATCTCGTGATATGCAGGAGGCATGTGAAATCTCTAGGGTAGTTTTCTATTACCTCTCAATGGCTATCTCATGTCTCAATGCATACCTCTCCTGGTTGAGAGCATCCCTCTCAGTCCTAATAGTGTCCCTCTCTGCAGTTAGTATAACCACCTACACATCTACAGCTTGTCATCGAGCAATCTCGACATCTCTCTCAACAACCCTCCAGAATTTCTATTAGCCGTGAGCTGAGTAATTTATCATGCCATATCCCCCTATGGGGGAGGTGTTTGTGGTCCTTGCTACTACTGTTGGTATTGTGGAACCTGCCCATCATGTTGTGCTTGATCACCATCACCCTACTAATCTTGTGTTCTCTACAACTTCTCATGTGCAATCTTGATCCTTTTTCTATCTCCCTCATGCATGCAATCCCTGCCATCCTCCTAACCTAGCCGATAATAGGGCCAACACTAGCATGAGCTATGAATCTCAAGGGCTGATGAAAATCCCACCACTGCACATAATCTTTGGTAGTACTAGGATTTGGGGGACCAACTTCTCATCCCCATCCAACAGGTGTAAGTGCTTTGAACTTTGTAATGACTGCCCTTGAATTTTCTCTAGGACCCCACACATTGACCTCTTGACCCTTGCATCCAAAATAGGCATGATAGTAATCAATGAACCTGGTTTAACTCTTTCCGAACTAGTGGAGCACTCTCTCTGGAAAACACCTATCCAGTATGATATCAACTCGGCCTATCAGCCACCGAGTCTATGTGCAATATGTCAACTGGTCATGGTCATTGGCCCATGTCTCACATGCCATATAGGGCCTCCAAATGAACTCTTTAAGGTCATCAAAAATGCCTCCCAAGTATGATAGTCAATCTGGTTGTGTGTAATGTAAGTAATCATAATATCTATAAGCATACAAATCCTCAAGATCTCGTCGAACCAAACCATCTAATCGAGTCACTGCCACATGCTCCCATGCCCACATATGGAGAAGAGTCATCTCAGCATAAATGGAAATACTACCACGATATACTTCCTCATGCATCTCTCTATACAAATGATCCAACACACATGGGTCCCAAGCATACATCAGATCCCCCAACCAATAAGAAATCCTCGTGCTCTCCTATCGAGCATCAAGGGCTTGATAATATGTCTAGCCAATACCATAGACATTAGATCAACACCATTTATAAATGGTGTCAAATTGATCTCTAAATCCATCACCTGCAATTGTTGTACACCCAAGAGTCTTTACATGGCATGGGTGCCCCTCCTAACATCATACATAGCTCACCATGGATCGAGATCCTCAGGATCCTCCATACATCCTCAAGAGTGATGGTACACTCTCTAGTAGGCACGTGGAACAAAGAGGTCTTAGATTTCCATCTCTCCACTAGAGCAGTCATCATGGCCCTATGAGCCTGGATCTCTAGCATGTAGCAGATGTATCACAATCTGAAAGCATCCAAGAAGTCCCTCTCAAGCTCTTGGAAGCCAGTAATGAAATCTAGTAGGTGTCACGACCAACACTCTCTAGAATAAAATGGTTTGAGAACTGCCTGCAAACATTCAACCCACAACGTCAAAATTTTGCTAGAAAATCAAATTAAGAACTTAAAATTGTAAAAAAACTAGCTAAAACATTCATTTTAAACAATAGTGAGCTTTTCTAGAACGTTAGTGGCCCTATTTTACAATATTGGCCCTGTTTTAGGATGATAGCGGTTCAATTTCACGATAGCGAACCTGTTATACTACAATGGCGATTGGTTTTACCAATAGTGGTCATTTTCATAACTTGTTCAATTGCGCAATCATTTCCAATGACTGTAGTCGAACAATAACGACTACTTTTTACTAGAGCAACCTATTTTTATGATAGCAGTTAGTTTCAATAACTACGGTCATCTAACCTAGTACTATAGTGGTAATATCACATCAATAGTGGCATTTTTCCTAGATTATCATTATCGTCCTACTTAATGTTTGAACATTAATTATGAAAGCATAAAATGATGGAAGCGAAAATGAAAAGCATACATACCACAATCCCTGCATCAACTGGCCTCTAGAACTAATGGACTGCATCCCCTCTGTGTGGGGTACTAGGAATACGAGTCATTGCAAATCGATAATTGCATAAGGAAATCTCTAGAGAGCTAAAATTCAAAATGGTTGAGAGTAAAAATGAGGCTAAATGAACCCTAATTTCCTATTTTAACCCCCCAAAACCCTAATTTTTATCCCTACAAACCCTCCTAGGTTAAATTTTATGCACCTTGGATCATCTTGAACCTTGAAACGAGACCCCTAGGGCCTAAGTTTTTATCCTCTACACATTAGAACTACTCCTAAACCTTGTCGTGAGCCCAACTTGAAAAGTAATTTTTCCAACCAACCTCTTGAGGGGGAAGCCCAACATCTTACCATCCTTCCATTGACTATTAGGGCATAGTGGGGCATCATTAATTTTTTTCTTTCTTGATTTGAACATCAAATTCTTTGAAACAATGTAAGTAGTACTTTGTGTCAAAGAGGGGCAAAATGTAGACATGTAAAAATGGCTTAACACATATCATATATCCTGAACTGCATTTTTCCATTATTGACATCACTTTCATTATCATTGTTGCATTTTGCTTCATTAACATCATTAATCCCCTTTTTTAACATCATTTGCATCATTAACCCTATTTTCCTCTATTAATTAAATAATCTTGAATTGTTTAATTAATTCACTATGTCACCACCTAATTTAACTTTATTCCTCCTGATTAATTAAATAAATATTATTTATTTAATTATGTCTCTAACACTGGGGTGGGGGGCCTAGCTCGAACATGAACCATTGATCCTGATATTTCATCCTTGCATCCGATCGTTCATCTGAAACTTGTAAATCTATAAAACAACCTTCATCCCTCTCATAATTCATCTATAGAATTTGTGGGAAGGTCATGTTAGATTGATTATTGAAGCAAATTAAGCAAACATATCCTTGCATTTTAGATCACCCTCTTATCAAGCTTTTGCAATCATGGAGGCTTTGTGTTGAATCAAGCAATTCGACATCCATCTTCAACACAAATACATTCAACCATGGGATGGTATGATTGTAGCTTTTGAATTCATTTGTGTTTCATTTGTTTATGCTAACCTTGCTTGTTTGGATTCTTAAGCTTTACAATTACATTTCATGGGTAAGTGGGTCTTATTATCTTGTTTTGAATTGATTTGAATTCATTTATTGGTTCTAATCTATGATCCATTAATTCCCCCTCACACAGGGCTAATAATACCTCTAATTGGAGATAATTAGAAAGGGGTCATTACATTGCATTAATGATCTTATTTTTGTAGCACATTTAGTGCAGGTGTGCAATAGGGTAGGTTTTTTATGTGACCAAACCTATGGTCTTGGACTCTTTTTTGGTCTTTATAATATGAAGGAAGAAATTAATAGAATAGCAAACTTGAATAAAAAAATTTGAGATAGTAGAAGTTCATTGTAAGAGCTTGTCTCCATATGTTCAAAAGTGATATTGTAAGTCTTTTTTAGGGTTAGTAGTTCTAAAGAGAATTCTTGATGCCTAACTCTTATATGCACTATCATTTGTTACCTTATGTAAATTTTTAGTTTTGTTAGTTTTGTAAGTAGCTATTCATAGTGTTTGCTTGATGAACAATTTTTAATATTAGTGATAAGAAATTTTTTCCTATATCTTATGGAAAATATTTGATAAAGCTTATGTTGTTAATAGAAAAGTTTAGTCTCTTAATACGTATTGATATTACAATGTGATTGTTAAAGCCAACAAGTCCAAGTAGAAAGTGAAATATTAGCTATGAGAACAGTATGGTCAATGCACAAGAAATTTGCATGCCTTTTCCTTAGCACTACTACACAAAGATGTGCTAGATTGAAGATATAGCAAGGCATTGTGGTAGTAGTGTAAGCTTGAGGTTCATTTTGATATGCAAAGTTGGTCAATTGCATAGCATAGGAATCTTTCCTTTTCAAAACTTGAATTGATTAAAACATATGAGAAAATGTGAATGAGCATTGTACTATGATTTAACTACTCTTCTTAAGCCTATTAGCAACGGTTTAAGATGGTTTGTTAAGACAATAGGCCTTGTGTTGCAATAATGAAAGCTTATTTCATAGTAGCCTCCATTTGAGGACTATGTGACCACTTTGACATCTAATAAAATATAGAAAGTGATAAGAGAATTTTTAGGTAGTATACCCAAAATATGTGGTTAGTGGGAAGAGAGTTATTGTTGTCATTGATAGTAAGATTATTTGTATTGTCATTTCATTGTCTATTTAGCATCGACTATTGAATGAAATAGATTACGATAAAAACAATTCTTTAAATATGTGAAACTAAAATTGTATTGACTATGTTTCGAACTAATGATTTTTTCTTTGATGGCTTTGATACACTATTAGAAATTTTATTTAAATATTTAAATTATAAATGAATATTGTATACTAAAATGTTGATCATATTTTATTTGATGTTTGAAATGATATATCTCATAAATTTATCTTAAAGATGTGTAAATTAATATTAAAATGAGAAACAAGAGATATGACTACTTCCAAATCTATTAGTAAGGAATAAATCCATTGAATTGGGTATTCTCAAATTCTCAACCTAGAACAAGTAAACAAAGAGGACAAATGATCACAAAAGAAAGTGATCCTTAATGAACTTTTGAAATGTAGTTAGCCTAATTCATTTGAAGCTCATGGCTTCTGCATGGCAGTAGGTGGTCACCACGTGTTAAACTATGACACCCCATGAGCTGTCAAATCCTTCACTTAGATTTTGTTCCCATTTTGGGTAACAAGTTTGATAAGAGGAATCGTGTCTAATCGGAGCATCAGATCCCCCTTCTTCCAGCTTTTATTAATGGACCCGATATCATAATCTAATTCGGTGTAATGTGTGGTCAGGTCCGAAGGCACCCATACTTTATTCCTTTGTCGCCTGTCAATTTATCCGACACCACGTGTCCATGGAAGACTAAATTAATTTGAATGAGGACCACTTGGGGTTACTCTCGAGAATAAGGCAAGTCGGCAGATAAACCACAGTTTTTTGGGTCCCCAAATTATGAGCCACTTAGGGTCCATAGCCGTCCATTCCAATTTCAAGTTCTTCAACTTCTTAAATGGTAATATCAGACTTTTTTTAATTTTTAATTTTTAATTTTTTATTATGTGTTTTTAGAGCATAAATCTATTGTTAAGCTTTTTGGTAGGTATGATGATCATACGACGAGTCATTACATGTACAAAGGTCTAAAAGTGGTTATTTGGAGGTGTCAATCGATAGCTATGCATAGACACCTCAATAACCATGTGCTATAGCCAGAAAAAAAATGCATAACTCTAATACATATTCCTCTAGAGACTCTAATACATATTCCTCTACAAAAGGTTTTAACAAATACCTATGCAAAAATGCATAACTCTAATACATGTTCCTCTACAAAAGGTTTTAACCAATACCTACGCACAAATGCTTCAGTAACCATACATTATGGTCATAAAAAAAATTTGCACAACTCCTCTAATCAATATTCAATGGCTTACACATGCACAAGAGAATTTTTTTTTCAGAGTTTTAATTTTCATGTATTAGTTATTGTAAAGAAATTGATTGGGGGTTAGGTGTATAACAGGGGAGCGGCTATTTGTATGTGAGCAACTATTGGACCCTCTCTCCTAACATATTTAGGTCTTAGCTTAATGCTAGAGCCCATAAAAATTTGTAATCTAATTGAATGTAAACATTAATCCCAAATCTTAGTATGGTGAGAATCATGTTAATCTAATTATTTAACTATGTTAATACTTAAAAGTTTCTTTTCATTAAAATCAGATTGAATGTTCATAAAGGATGCTATAAGTTTATATTGGCATTTATGGAGTATTAATTTCATCTATTTTGAGACTTCTTTAAAGTGTATTTAATCTTTTGTAGATTTAATTTATTTTGGTATATATTTTAGTTCATATTATTGTCTTACAATTATTAAATATATTTTACATTCAATATATTCTTCTAGAATGATTACCTTATTTTATATACTTTCTTTATGTTTGGTGCAATTTTATTTATTATGTTATTAATAGTATATTATATATTACAATTATTACAATATTGATGGCAACACATAATTAAGAATATTGTTCAACTTGACTAGTTTGACAACACAATGTGGCAATTTTATGTCTAAAGTCTAGAAACCTCTCAAAAAATGAGATCCAAAGATTAGTGTGTCAACATAACCTTATTTAGGTTTGAAACTATAACACTTGAATGCGGAATATAATATCACAGTGAGGTGAGTAGGATGTTGTACTCATAGTTCATCTTATCCCATCAAAAAATGAAGAAGAATGTTGAAAGATAGGTTTTGGCACCCCCTAAGTTGTTTTCGATTATAGGTAAAACATGTTATGAAGGGGCCCCAAAACCCTTTACAAAAAGGACGGTTGCTTTAACAAATAATAAAAAACAAAACAAGCAACCAACCATCAACAAAAAACCAACAAAACACCAACCAAAAAAGGAACAAAAACATCAAAAGATTACAGAGTCTTCAAAATAGCAGTAGCTTCCAAATCATTGTCAATAATCTTTTGGTGCATATTCATAACCTCAGTGGCCTCCTTAACAAGGATCCTGACATTCATCTTAGTTTTGTTACGAGTCCTAGTACAAGGACCCTTCTCACTAACCCCTTTTTTCTGAACACTAGGGTGATCAACCACATCATCCGCAACTTCTTTCACACCAGATGCCTCCCCCATTCACTACCTAGCTTTCTCATTCAGGGAACACAACCCCTTAGCTTCATTACACATAACAGTCTTACTAACGTTAACAACCTTTTCCATTTTTTGATAGGCTCAATCCATTTTATCTTCTAGAACTACAATTCTAAATTCAAAGGCATTTTTCATCTTTAACATCTCATCAGTAACAATTTTCATCACATCAACTAACTGATTAACTTGGGCCTAACAAAAGGCTCCTTGGGAGTAGAGGACTCCCCCACATTATTTACTAGAGATCAAACCTTCACATTGGTGAGGTTCAATTCATTGAAAGCCCACTTAAAAATCCTAAAGAAGATTAAGGATCTATCTTTCGTCATACCAAGCACATTGGGAAAGTCCTCCCTATTACAATTAAAGACATCCATGTCATCATCCCAATCCTCTAGAGAATCCCTATTGACATTTTCATTCCTAAAAACATCCTTCCCTTTCTAACCATCACCAAGAACCTTAATTTTGTGCATGCTCCTCTTGATCTCAACAACCACATTCCTACCCTACTCCCGCTCCTTCTCATTCTCCAGTCCAACATCAGCCTGTAGAAGCCCAACATTAAGAGAAAGAGCACCAGTACTAACAATATCCTCCTATTTAGACACACTTTCCACTTAGTCTTCTTCTGAGACCTCCCATCCTTCAAACCCACCTTCCTCTTCATACCAGTCATAGGGGAATCCCCAACCTTATCCCCCACAACATTTTCCATCACTTTCTTCTTACTCGAGGAGTCACCCTTAAATTTCTTACCACTCAGAGACTTTGCAAGTTTGGCTTTATGAATTTTAGTGGGGTAATCAGAATCCATTGCCTCTTCACCACCTATAGCATACTCTTCAGAATTAGAGGTTCTAGATGATTTCCCCTTCTTATTTCTCTTACCCTCAAAGGAAGCAAGTGGCTTTGAATAGACCTCCATGGAGGCTTTGGAACCAAGAACATACTCCTCCTCAACGGACCCAAATTTAGACCCAGTGTCATACTTTGAATCATGCTTCTTTTGTTGGCCTTTAGAAACCTTCTTAGGTTGATCAAGAATAGTATAAGACTCAGTATACTTTGAGATTAAGAGGATTAAACCCTTTTGGAGAACATGGTTATTGGGATTTCATTTATGGTCTCTTATACCACTCTCTAGGGAAACAAGAAAATAAAAAGGAAATGTAACCTTTTTCCTATGCCTGAAGTGATTAAGAAAAAAAAAATGGCACCCAGATAGAACAAAAAAAAACCCATCAAGAGTAAAATACCTCATTATTTCTTTAGCCACATCCCCCCATATTGCCTTGATAGAGTTGTGAAGATGACCCCCACATTTTGTGTTCTCTATTTTTTTCCTTTCATCATCCTTGAAGAAAATTTACATGGCAACACTCAACTCTTTCTTATCCTTGTAGACATTCCTTCCCTTAGTGGTCATACTCGTAATCTCAACAATGAACTTTTCAATATATTAAACTCCATCCCACAGAGCTTCAAAACTCTATTCTACAAACCCTCAAAAAAAAATTGTGACACCTTAGGGTCATTCCCATGGAGTCTTTCCATGTAGGGAGTAACACCCCCAGCCTGAAACACCTCCTATAGCTTCTTATTGCTTTTAGAAGAGTTGCAGGGTGTCAATTTAGCTCGATTCTGCTCACCACCCATGATAGCAACACATAGAAACCACATCAGCTTGAAAGATTTGCAGAGAATCAAGAGAAGCATCAAGAAGGTGATAGCTTTACAACCACCCATAATCTATGTGGGAAAGGTGGGGTGATAGGGAGAAATAATTAACCTTGAATGTAGCTCCTTACGGACCTCAGTCACATCAAAAAACTTCAAGGAGAAGCCTCTATGAAGATCACACCTGGATTTGATATACCACATAATAATTTGCATGTGATATAACCAAATAATGATAGGAACCTCAACCTTAGCCCATTTGTAAATCATGATTTATAATTGAAAGGAATTCAATGGGGAGGTGGTCATTCCCTTCCCAAACCATATGTTCATTAACCCCATAGTTAGCAAATATATCCGCAAGACAATTTTCCTCTCTATAAATATGGGAAATGAAACATTTATCAAAGGAACTCAAAATACCCAAGGCATCCAAAATAAGAGATTCAACCATCCACGATGGAGGTGTAGACTTCTTTAGGTTTTTTATAACATTTAGGGACTCACCCTCAATCCAAACCTTCTCAAAACCTTTAGACTGAGCCATAGGTAGTTGAAGCTTCTAAAGGTGGTTTGTCTGGGTTCCCAAAGGGAGCGCCACCATGAAAAAAAACCTACCATTAGAATCTATCAGCACTCCCCCACAACCAATAGGACCTGGATTACCTTTAGTAGCTCCATCAAAATTGACTTTCACCCAACCAGTAGGAGGAGATTTCCAAACAACATCTTTCCTAGAAGCCTTACCTTTTTTCAAAGGAAGAGAAATATCACAGGCAGGTTCCAACTCAAAGAGACACAGACATCACCAAGTGGCACAACAATCTTAGGACCAATTTGAAAAGACACCTCAGACATAAAGTTCTCTCTGATAGCAGCACAAATCTTATAAGCAATCCTGATAGAAGGAAGGGCATTATCCCTAAAGATTCTATTATTTCTTTCCAACCAAATTTCTCATGCCAAATGAGGATGAGTAAGAGACCAAAGGAAAACCAGAGCAGGATTAGAAGGTCCCACCCATTGAGACCACAAATCCCTAATAGAAGACGAAAAAACCCAACTCAAATTCTAGAGATAAAGCACATGTGCCCAAACATCCCTCACATACCTGTAGCCAATCAAAAGATGATATGAATCCTCTGCAACTTCTTCACACAAAAAACCTCTGGTAAGCATCATAAAACCTCTTTTCACAAGATTATCAATAGTAAGCACTTGTTTTGGTAGAATAACCAGAAGAATAAATTCACTTTAATAATCATCTTAGGGAACCAAAGAGAGGCCCAAAAAGGGATAGGGCCAATAAAAGAAAATTTGAGGGAAAAGCCATTGAGACAAAAAGAATTCCATTGGATGAGAAATTCCACATCACCTTGTCAACTAGAGAAAAGGAGGGGATATGAATAGAAGATAAGGCTTTAAAAAGAACTTCCAAACTTGGGTTAAGCTCATGTAGTCTTTTCCATGAGTCAACATCAATGTAATCAACAACAAATCTGCCAAATTGATGAATACAAAAATTCATCAAAGGAAGATCCCAAGGCTCATCTTTGAGCGGACCATTCCCAAACCACCAATCATCCCAAAAGAGAATCCTTCTACCATTCCCCAATTCCCACATCAAGCCCTTAGAAACAATATTTCTAGACTTCACCATAAAGTTCCAAAGGGTCAAACTAGAAGGAGGGGAGAAACCAATCACAAGGAGATCCTTGATACGATCTAGTCCTCAAAGATATTTACTAGTTATAATTCGGGCCCATTCACTATTTCTAGAGATAAGGTTCCACAATTTCTTAGTGAGTAAAGTCAGGTTGAATTCTCTGATTTTATGAATTCCTAAGCCACCCACCTTCTTAGGCCTGCAAACATCATCCCAAGAAGCCAAATGCAACCTTTTCTTCTCTTCAACCCCATACCAAAGGAAATTCTTTTGAATACTTTCAATCTTATCCACAAACTTCCGTAGTGTCTAAAAGAGACTGAAGGCATAAACTGGGAGATTTTGAAAGGTTGACTTAATCAATTGAACTTGCCCAGCTTGACTCGGAAAAGCACCTTTCCAATCAGACAACTTGGAGTTAAACTTATCAACCAAACCATGCCGGAAGGAATCAAGAACATAAATAGAACACAACAAGAGGCCCAAATAAGACGATGGAAATTCCCCAATATGACACTGCAAGATCCACACAATAATTTGCTACCTATATTTAGGAGTATTGAGAAAAAACACACTACTCTTGGGAAAACTAATCTTTTGCCTAGAATCCACTTCGTATTTCTGCAGAATAAGTCTGATAGCTTTGGCTTCTTTAATGGAGGACTCACCAAGAATAAGGGTGTCATCCACAAACTGCTGATGGGAACATCTAGGATTCTGAGAAGGAGAAAGCCTCGACAGCTTACCAGTAGTAATAAACCTTTGAATTAATCTTCCAAGAGAATCAACCATTATAATAAAGAGAAAGGGAGAGATGGGATCTCCTTGTCTCAAACCCCTCAAACAACAGA
Organism: Sequoia sempervirens; assembly: GCA_007258455.2. Taxonomy (NCBI): domain Eukaryota; kingdom Viridiplantae; phylum Streptophyta; class Pinopsida; order Cupressales; family Cupressaceae; genus Sequoia; species Sequoia sempervirens. Next base: position 434,467,322 of record VDFB02058242.1, on the reverse strand, counting down.
AAAGAGGAGAAGGAGAACCATTCACAAGGACATAAAATTTTGTAGTAGAAATTACTATGAGACCAACAACACCAACTTCTCCCCGAAGCCAAAGGCTTTCAAAATCTTAAGGAGGAAACCCCAATCAACTCTATCAAAGGCTTTGAGAAGATCCAACTTCAATAGTAAACTTGCATGTTTATTAACCGATAAGGAATGGTTATTCTCATGAACTGTAAAAACTGAGTCAAGGATTTTCCTTCTAGGCACAAAACAATTTTGTTGGATGGAATAATTTAAGGAAGGACCTTTTGTAATCTAACCACCAACACTTTAGAAAAGATCTTATAGATGGAATTACACAAACTTATAGGGCGAAACTCATCAAAAGAGGAGGCCCTCGAATTCTTTGGAACCAAAACAATAAGTTGTTAAGTGAACCTAGGAGATAAAAAAAATGTTTGTATTGTATCATATATTAACTAAATTAGATTCAAACATTACATAATAAAAAATATATGCTATTATGATGTATAATAGACAATACAAGAGTTGGAAATGGAAAAGCATAAATAAAAATAGATAGTATAAAAACTTGAAAATAGAATATGTGCACCTATAAATCGATGAATTTGATGTCAAAAGTGGGTTGAAGATTCTAGAAAGGATGTGGTGAAATTAAAAGATGATTATAAATAATTTCTAAATTTTGGGTGCAATTATTATGTTGGGAGGACTATTGTTACACTTATGGGCATTACTACCCCTCCTAGGTGTAAGTTTTTTTGTTTCTAATAATTCAAAAAAATTAAGATCTTTCTCACATTCAACTCTTGACCTCCTTTCCACTTATAGAAAATGAATGTTGGCTCCTTGTAGTTTAATAATCTAAGTTTAGTATGGTGGAAAAAGGGGAATGGGTGTGATGCATTGTATATTTCCTTAGCTATCCACTTATTGGGAGTTTTTCAACCTATACAAAGCACAATTAGAAATATTGTTCAAGTGTTTGTAAACCTAATGGTAATGTGGAATATAACACTTCAATGTGGAGTATAATATCACAGTGAGGTGAGTATGATGTTGTACTCATAGTTCATCTTACCCATCAAAAAATGAAGAAGAATGTTGAAAGATAGGTTTTGGCACCCCCTAAGTTGTTAAGTGAACCTAGGAGATAAAAAAATGTTTCTATTGTATCATATATTAACTAAATTAGATTCAAACATTACATAATAGAAAACCTATGCTATTATGATGTATAATAGACGATACAAGAGTTGGAATGGAAAATCATAAATAAAAATATATAGTATAGAAACTTGAAAATAGAATATGTGCACCTATAAATCGATGAATTTGATGTCAAGGTGGGTTGAAGATTCTAGAAAGGATGTGGTGAAATTAAAAGATGATTCTAAACACTTTCTAAATTTAGATGCAATTATTATGTTGGGAGGCACTATTGTTGCACTTATGGGCATTGCTACCCCTCCTAGGTGTAAGTTTTTTCTTTCTAATAATTCAACAAATTTAAGATATTTTTCACATTCAACTCTTGACCTCCTTTCCACTTATAGAACATGAATGTTGGCTCCTTGTAGTTTAATAATCTAAGTTTAGTATGGTGGAAAAAGGGATAATGGGTGTGATGCATTGTATATTTACTTAGCTTAATAAAATCAAGGTGGATAAAAAAATATGTGGAACTATCCTCTTAGTACTTACCCTGTGAGAGGGGGTTAAGCACCAAGGGGATGGAGAATGGGAAGGGGGAGAGATTTTGGAAGGGATCTCTAAAGAGATGTGAACTCTAACGAGAAAAAAATCCAAATAACTACGATGTGAAATAATAAGAGTAATGAAACCCAACATCAATCACACCCATGGAAAAAAGGAGATAAGACAACCATAAGAAATATTAGAGAAAATATTGAATTGATGAGAAAATATTGAATTGATAAGAAAATTAACATGGCTAGCCCAAATGAAGAAGAGAGAAGACAACAAAAAAGGATTGAAAGAGAAGAAAGATACTGTAGAAGGATGGAAATTATGCAAAAGATGAGAAGTGAGCACCCCAAAGAGGGTGTTTTTGAGCATTCCAAAGGGGGTGCTACCAAGGAGAAAGGAAAAGAAAATAAAGAAGACTGAGAATCTTTGAAAAGAATAAGAAAATGTTGGGAAAAGTAGCAAAAATCCTAACTAGTATAAAGAAAAATATTAATGATTATGGGGAATCTATAAGATTACTATTAGGACCTTGTAACAATATAGAGACTCCATTACTACGACAACCTTCTAAAAATCTGACAATCAGGATAGACCTATCAAACCTTACCACCAACCTAGGTGATATATTTATGGAATTTATGAAAACTTTTAAGAAGACTCCATCAATCTAAGAAGAATATCAAGAAGAATTAGTCAATAAAAGCATACAAAAATTAAAAGAGGAAGAAATAAGGAAAAGTGGAGAAAATAGATTGAATTTGGGAAGAGATTTATGTTTGCAAAAAAATAAGATGATACTAAAAATAAGAAAGTGATTTTTTTTAAGAGTCTCAACCCCCCAACCAAGATCCATCCCCTTAGTCATATAAGAGTCAAAGAATTTTAAAAGAAGAGACACCACAAGAAAAGAAAACAAGAGAAGAAGAAGGAAAATAAATAGTGTGGGAAGAAATATTGGGAAAATAATATTTTCATATAAAATTAACAAGAGACAAAGGTAGAGAACAAAAACCTCATATTGTTAGAAAGATAAAGAAATAGAAAGAAGAAAAACCTAGTCCGCAAATCCAAAAAGTTGGAATTGGAGAAAGAAAAGACAAGATGGAATCCACAATCAAGATCCCAATATTTGGAAAAGATACAACAAAGGTTGCATAACACATATTTTTATTGGAACCCTTAAGGGAAAGGTGGGATATAGATGAAGATAAGCCAAAATTACTTGACTTTGTGTCCTCTCTCAGAAAAGAGGTATTAGACTGGTATAAGAAGACCTATCCTAACCATGGTAAAAACTAGAACAAGGTAAAGCAATACTTCCTAGCTAATTTTGACACTTTGAACATTCCAACAAAGAGTGTAAGTAAAATGAGAGACCTAGTACAAAGAAAAGAAGAATCAATATAAGAATATGATAGACAATTCAAAGAATTTTTCTACAAGCTAGAAGAACCATTGATAGAAAGACAAAAGATAAAATGGTTTATTTCCAAAATTCAAAAATATATAAGAGCATCTTTAGATGGGAGAATATATAATGCCTGTAAAATCTAATCACCATGGTATACCACATTGAAGACCAAACCTGGCGCATATTTTAGAAGGATGATATGAAGGAAAATTTTGATAAATTACAACTTGCAATAGAACACCTAACAATATAGAATTCCATCTTAGCAAGAGGAGAAACAAAGAAAACAAAAGAAATATGGTGCACATACTACTCAAGAGACTGATCACCTCTAGAATGAATTCCCTGAGGCTCAAGGAGAGAAAATCGTCACTGCACTACATGTAGAATTAAAGATAGTTCTGACCAAAACAAATAGTATATTGTAGGACTTATCAAGAGTGGGATAGTCACCTCACAAGGACTACCCTACCAACCAATTCTATACCAAGAACACCATGAATCATCTTGACCCTAGATGTCTTATGAATCATAACTATAATGCAGATATAGAAAGGAATATGGCATATGCCAAAGGATTGGCAGAAATACCTCTCCATAATGTAGGATATAGACACCCACCATGGAGGGATAATAAAAGTGCATATGCATTGCAGAATAACTTATCTCAAGACTATATAGAAGATAATATACAATCCAATTATAGAGGAGGAAGAGGACGCAATAGAAACAAATGCCAGAGGAGTGATGCAACACGTTACAACTATGGAAAAATAGGTCATTATGCCATAAAAATTTGGTCAGAAAAGAGGAGAAAATGTCCCTTTTGTGGAGGTGATTCACATGATATATTCAAATGCGACAAGGCAAAATAGTATTATTAGAACACAACACGTTCTAGAAGTGATAACCTACAAGACAATAAAGGAGCCAAAGTGATTAGAAGAGTATCACAAGGAGTCAAAAACTGCTAAATAATAGATAATTGGTCTTCAAACACATCAAATGAATATTATTCCAGAGATGAACAACCACCACAAATAAGTAAAAAGAAGAAATATGGAGCAAAAACAAACAAAGCTACAATACTAACTAGACAAAGAACATGTACCAAAAATCATAGAAAGGAAATTTTAAAAATTACTAAAGAATCAAAACTGAAAGAAGAAGAAGAGTATGAACACTTTCAACCAAGACACAACATGACAAAATAGTGGGAAAATCAAGGAAACAAATTATACAACAAAAAGATGAGATAGCATACTTTTCAGAAGAAGAAGTAATCATGTTGAAGAATTTAGCCTCATTGGCTCAACAAAAATATATTTTAGTAAAACTAAAACAATTAGGAAAGTATTAGAATAAACAAAAATAATAAGTACATCAGATTGTAGAAGACTGGAATGTGAAAAATGGTCCTCTACTAATTACTACAAATCTGAATAATAAATAAAATTAAACATGTAATGATAAATCTAGTGTGGACCTTAATGTCATTTTGACAACTACTTGGGAGAGGCTAGGTAGACCTAAGCTCATTAGAACACCTATGAATATTATTCTAGCTAATAGTTTTGGCATGGAAACATTAGGAACATGGAAAATGTGGAGGCAAACATGAAAGGGGTTACACAAATTGTTGAAATTTTGAAGATGTAGAGATGAAAGAGCCTTTCAAAACTTTTAGAGTATTTATTGGACTCAAATGGTTTGTAAATTCCAATGGGATGGTAGAATTTAGAAAGGAAGAAATTTTGTTGGCGGATGATAACAAAATAGCACACATTCCCTTAGGATACAAACAAGACAAAATCTACAAAGAAGAACATAAAGTATGGCTAGTCTACTCCATTTCCAAAATTTACTACAACATAAGCTATAAGGAATCAAATGGGTTTCATGATACACAATCACTCACCCACCATATCAGAAAACAAACAATCAAAAAAGACAAAAAATCTAAAACAAATCAACCAAATCGAAAGAGGAACTTCACATATTAAACTACCAAGATTTTTTTGAGTAGGTGAACTAAAGGAATACATTACAGACATGGAAATAAAATTTCAAAATAAAACTACCACCCTTCAAGACGCTCTGGTATGTAATGCAACATGTTGGTGGTATACACACAAACATTCTATTCCCACATGACACACATTTTGGATCTTAATCAAGGCTTGATATCTGAAAGAAGAAAGTGAAAACAAGTTAATCCCTAAATAAAAAGGAATAATCACCCCAAAAATATATACTCAAACTTACATCCACATATGGAAAAACGATGGAGAATATGACCATTACATATATATACAACTATTTTATTGGACCCTTGCACCAATAGTCCAAACTTGGTACATCAATCAAGAAAGATGAGGATAAACTAGGGATTGAGAGGAACTCCAACATGATTTCATCCACACATTTTCCTTTTTAGAAAATGACAAACACATACGTACCACATTAAGAAAAATTAAGGAAATTATATTTACCCTAGTCCTAGAAAATACCCATCTCTTACAACCAACAAACCCACCACCTCGAAGTCAAGGAATTTGGAAACTAATTGAATGGGTGGATAAAACACATGTACCAAATCAATGTTGTTCCATTAAAAAATATGAAGAAGAGCCAAACCAAAAAATGGAGATCATAGTGGAAGAAGTCGAGAGGGAAATACAATTAAACAAAGAACCTAAAGAATAGTACTATAACCAATCTCTCCAATTAAGAGAAGAAAACATAGCCTATGAAGGAAACCCTGAATTGGCCAAAATTGGGGATTATTGGGATGAGTCACTAGTAGCATTAGTTACTGAAGTATTGAAAAAATATCAAGAACTATTCCCACACAAATTTACATAAATAAAAGGCATAAAAGAAGAAGCATGGGTAGTGAAAATTTAGTTGAAAGAAGGAACCAAACCCCATCATAAAAGACCTTACCGCCTAAATCCTAACATGAAGAAAAGAGTCAAGATGGAAATAGATAAAATTTTAGCAGTAGGAATTATTAAATCGGTGGAAGAATTTGAATGGATTAGCCCAATGGTAGTACAAAATAAAAAGGATAGAAAAATTTGGATATGTTTAGATTTTTGGGAACTCGATAAAGCATGTATGGACATAATCCCTTCTCCACTCCTTTATTGAAGAAATAATTGAACCAGTAGTAGGGAGGGAAATATATTCATTTACTAATGGGTTTTTTGAATACCACCAAGTTTGAATTTGAGAAGAAGATCAACCTAAAACAACATTTGCTATAAAAGAGGGATCGTCCGTGTATATTGTCATGCCCTTTGGTTGGAAGAGTGCACCAACAATCTTCAGTAGGTTAATGATGAACACATTTAAATATTTTATACATGACTTCTTAGAATTTTACCTAGATGATTGGACTATGTATGGGTTAGTCAAAAATCACATTTAGGCCCTCCGAACTACGTTGGAAAAATACAAAAATATGCAAATTTCCTTGAATCTTGAGAAATCTATTTTTGTGGTACCCTTTGACACATTATTAAGACACAACATATGTAAAAAAGGATTAATGATTGATCCAATGAAATTTTCCTTAATTCTAACACTATCTCCATGCAAGATGGTCCCAAAGGTTAATTTTTTAAGCTATACCAGATATCATATAAAATTTATCAAAGGATATGCCATTTTAGCAACCGCCTTAGAAGAACTCCTTAAAAATAGAACTAGCAAAGCTATCACATGGACCAAATAGTCTAATGAATTATTCGACAAACTTAAATAGAAATTTGTCAAAGCTCCCATCCTTATCTTTCTGAATTGGTCAATACCTTTCCATGTCCATGTACACACCTCTAGAATAGCAATAGGAGCAATTCTAGCACAATTGTGAGGAAATAAGGACCATCCAATGGCTTTTGCTAGCTGCAAAATTTTTCAAGTCGAGAAACTATACTACCATGAAAAGGGAGGCCTTAGCCATGGTTTACGCATTGCATAAATTTTGTCACTGCCTATTATCTACACCATTCACATTTTACACTAATCACGAGCCTCTAAAATTTCTACTGAATAAACCAATCATACTTGGACGGACATGTCGTTGGTTACTATTACTCTAGGAATTCAATTTTAATATAATGGTTAAATTAGGAAGGAATAATCAAGGTCGAGACTATTTATTTAGAATTGATATAGGTGAAGAACTAGAGAAAGCTAATGAAGAAGATTTACTAGACACTCATCTATTCCAAATAACTGTGGTACCAAAAAAAATTCACAATGTCACACAATTACTTTCTACAAGATGATACTCCACGAACATGATAGCACATGATAAACAACCACTGTTACAAAAATCCTTACCATTCACACTAATTGAAGGTGCTCTATACAAAATGGGGAGAGATGGCATTCTCCATAAAGTAGTTTACAATCATGAATGAGAATAAATATTAAGGGAAGCACATGAAGGCATTGTAGGAGGTCATAATTACAGAGACACTACCACACAAAAAATACTATTATTAGGGTTATGACGACCTACTCTCTATAAGGATGCCAAAAACTTCACAAAATCCTATAATATTTACCAAAGGACATGACGACCAAACGCCTAAATCCTAACATGAAGAAAAGAGTCAAGATGGAAATAGATAAAATGTTAGCATTAGGAATTATTAAATCGATGGAAGAATCTGAATGGATTAGCCTAATGGTAGTACAAAATAAAAAGGATAGAAAAATTTGGATATGTGTAGATTTTTGGAAACTCGATAAAGCATGTATGGACATAATCCCTTCCCCACTCCTTTATTGAAGAAATACTTGAACCAGTAGTAGGGAGGGAAATATATTCATTTACTAATGGATTTTTTGAATACCACCAAGTTCAAATTTGAGAAGAAGATCAACCTAAAACAACATTTGCTATAAAAGAGGGATCGTTTGTGTATATTGTCATGCCCTTTGGTTGGAAGAGTGCACCAACAATCTTCAGTAGGTTAATGATGAACACATTTAAATATTTTATACATGAATTCTTAGAATTTTACCTAGATGGTTGGACTGTGTATGGGTTAGTCAAAAATCACATTTAGGCCCTTCAAACTATGTTGGAAAAATGCAAAAATATGCAAATTTCCTTGAATATTAAGAAATCTATTTTTGCGGTACCCTTTCACACATTATTAAGACACATCATATGTAAAAAAGGATTAATGATAGGTCCAATGAAATTTTCCTTAATTCTAACACTATCTCCATGCAAGATGGTCCCAAAGGTTTTTTTTTTTTAAGCTATACCAAATGTCATATAAAATTTATCAAAGGATATGCCATTTTAGCAACCACCTTAGAAGAACTCCTTAAAAATAGAACTAACAAAGCTATCACATGGACCAAATAGTCTAATGAATTATTCGACACACTTAAATAGAAAGTTGTCAAAGCTCCCATCCTTATCTTTCTGAATTGTTCAATACCTTTCCATGTCCATGTACACACCTCTAGAATAGCAATAGGAACAATTCTAGCACAATTGTGAGGAAATAAGGACCATCCAATGGCTTTTTCTAGCTGAAAATTTTTCCAAGTCGAGAAACTATACTACCATGAAAAGGGAGGCCTTAGCCATGGTTTACACATTGCATAAATTTTGTCATTGCCTATTATCTACACCATTCACATTTTACACTAATCACGAGCCTCTGAAATTTCTACTGAATAAACCAATCATACTTGGACAGACATGTCATTGGTTACTATTATTCTAGGAATTCAATTTTAATATAATGGTTAAATTAGGAAGGAACAATCAAGGTTTAGACTATTTATTTAGAATTGATATAGGTGAAGAACTAGAGAAAGCTAATGAAGAAGATTTACCAGACACTCATCTATTCCAAATAACCGTGGTACCAAAAAAATTTCACAATGTCACACAGTTAATTTCTACAAGATGATACTCCACAAACATGATAGCACATGATAAACAACTACTATTACAAAAATCCTTACCATTCACACTAATTGAAGGTGCTCTATACAAAATGGGGAGAGATGACATTCTCCATAGAGTAGTTTACTATCATGAATGAGAATAAATATTAAGGGACGCACATGAAGGCATAGTAGGAGGTCATAATTACATAGACACTACCACACGAAAAATATACTATTAGTAGGGTTATGACGGCCTAGTCTCTATAAGGATTCCAAAAACTTCACAAAATCCTATAATATTTACCAAAGGACATGACGACCAAATGCCAAAGATGAGACAGTCTTAGCACAAGTGCCATTTGAGAAGTGGGTCATTGACTTCATAGGCCCTATAGATCCTCCAACAAAACTATCCAAAGCTAGATTTATTATCACTGGAGTAGATTATTTAACTAGAAGGGTTGAAGTTGAACCTAGCAAGAATTGCACTATATATATTGCAACTAGATTTCTATACCATAACATTATTACCATATTTGGGTGTCCACTTAGTATAACCAATGAAAAAGAAAACACTTTGTCAATAAAGTAATCAAGGAATTATTGACCAATTTCATGATCACACATAATCGCAACACACCTTACCACCCATAGGAAAATGGGGCAAGTGAAGCACTAAATAATATTATAGGAAATACTTTGACCAAGATGTGCAATGAAAATAGGATTGAATAGAATAGTAAAATTCTTGTGGTACTCTTGGCACACCACACTACATACAAACGATCCACCAAACACACCCCATTTGATCTCTTATATGGCATGGAAGCCAATGTACCAATAAATTTTATGTTCCATAACCTTTGCACAACACTAACCTTAAGACTAATCGAGGATGAATCAATCAAACACCACCTCAAAGAATTGGATAAACTAGACAAAGAAATACAACAAGAAGCACATCACCTCTGGACTAAAAGATGTAGATAGAAAGCATGGAACGATCAAAATCTCAGGACTAAACAATTTTAAGGTCAATTATATGGTCTTTCTCTATGATAGTAAATTCAAAAAGTAGGGTAAACTTAAAGTTGGATGGCTAGGCCCTTATCAAATCCATCATATCCTTGACTCAAGAGCAGTACAACTCAAAACATTAGATGGAACCATGCTACAATGTTTGGTCAATGGAGCTCAACTGAAACATTATCATATTCCAACATAGTAGTGTTGCCTGAGGATAAGTCAACATTCCAAAAGGAGGGATGATGCTAGCCAAAAATAGGATAGTGAATATATTGTCAGGTAAAACATATTGTATCTTTTCACAAAACACTTGTGGAGCATAATATTGTAAATACATCTAGACTAGGGGTAGCATAGATGGGGCACATCCCATCCCTTAGATATATGTATAGGGAAAGATATGAATGATAGAATGTAAGCGAATATAAGGAAGAAAGAACATAGGAATGTATGTAAGAATTGTATATGTATAAATATTAGATAGGGGATAAGCAAGAGTATAGGGGGAGATATAACATTGTACTATTTTTTATTTGATTAATACACTGGATACCAAAATTCTCTATATAATTTTATCTATTATTTTTTGAATGTATATGTAAGTTAATCCTATCTTTGATTCATTAGTTTTTACCTTTAGATGACTGAGTTCAAGGTATAAACTACAAGACTTAGTACTCGGGGCTCAAAAATTCTATCTGTGTACCCCCAAATTTCTTGCTAACAAGGAGTTTACCAACAAGATTTTTTGTAGTGATAGAGATATAAAAGGATATGGAAATGATCACATAAGGGATTGCAAACAAATGGAAATGAAATGAATAGTCTATATTTGGCTATAAGGATAATGGAGGGAGTTTTTAGATTTAGGTTTTGGCTATAATGAGGGAAATGGATTCATAATGGTGCTTTTATGGAAGAATAGTTGCAAGGAATGGAAAAGAGGAAGGAAAACTATAAGAGATCAATGATTTGGTGGCTCGAAGGGGATTCACTATTTTTATATCTGTAGTCTTTATTTTTCTATTGTGTTTCTCTAGTGGGGATCCTACAATTCCTCTATTGATTACAAGAGATATACCAAGTTTTCTAGATGAAATGCATGTCATGAGTGTTGGAGAGAGAATAATATATGCCTATAATAAAGTTTCAAAAAATTTACATAAACATATAACGAGTGTTCATAATAGATGTTGCACACCTTGCATAAATGGATTATTTTATTATGTAAATGTCATAGGGGAAATATGGGTTGGTTTAAAAAAAACATAATAAGAGTGGTTAGAGTACAAAACACTAAAAACCCATTAAATATTAATCATATTAAGCCCATACTCAATGAAATTAGTAAACAATGTCATCAATGGTTCAATTAAAAGTAATGAAAGCACAATTCAAAGACAATTGAATCTAAAAGAACATGCAAACCTTCAATCCCATTAGGGGATTATGCTCCAAATGTATGTGGATTTCTCTATTAAGAATAAACCATGATTGCAAAAGCTTAGGTTGATGATTGATTCATAAAAGGATGCTTAAATTTCTCAAGATTGCTCAAGAATTCAAGAATGCCTATGTTCATGAAAATTATGAATGATTTTGATAAGGAAATGATTTGTTTTATAGATTTACAAATATCTGATCAACGACCAAGATTGAATCTTGGGATCAACGATTGAGAGGAAATCAAGGAGATCAAGGGATGAAATTGAATGAGAGACCAAAACATCCCTATTTTCATGGAAAATTGGTTAAAGATATTTTGGAGGGAAAATATCTATTCAAATTTGAATTTGAATTATGAAATATTTTTTTGGAAGGAATATGCTATTTAGATATTTTGAAGGAAAAAATATATTTTAAAAATGGAATATTCTCTTTTTGAAAAAGGAATATTCTTTGTGCAAGTTGGAGAAAAATTAGGGAATTAAATAATTAAGAAAATTATTTAATTATGAGGATGAGGGGAATTAGGATTTTAATTAAAAATTATTTAATCAAGTGGGATTGAAGAAAAATTAGATTTAATTAAATAATTAAAAATATTTAATCATGGTGGAAGAGAAAAATTGAATTTAATTAAATAATTGAAAATTATTTAATCAAATGGGGAATTAATGAGAAAATGATGAAAAATGATGAATTAATCAAATAATGTTAATTATTCAATTAAGAGAGAAAAATAATGAATTTAATCAAATAATCCAAAATCATTTAATTAAAATGAGGAAATAGGTCATAATGAGGAAAATGATGTTAAAAGGTGCAATTGAGATGTGTGATACATTTAGACAATTTTAGGTGTCTATATTTTTCCCCTCTTTGAGACAATGTACATGTTATGTTGTTTCAAAGACCTAGTGTTGCTCAATTTTTTTTTAAATTTACCTGATGTCCCACTATGCCCTAGCAGACAAAGGAAGAGTGGTAGGATGCCCCCTTGAGAGATCGGTCATAAAAAATAATTTTTGGGTTGGATTCATGACAAAATGACATGAATAGTTTAGTTGAAAAGAGGACAAAAAATTAAGTCCTAAGAAGCCCAAAAACTAATTAGGAGAGATAGCCATGGATGAAAAATATGCTAACAAGGTGACTAAGGGAAAAATCCTAGGGTTTGGGGATCATATATATGCATTTGGGTTCATTGCAGCCTCATTTGCACACTTTGAGTTGAGATATTAAGAGCTCTGAGCGCCTTTTCCCTCCACAACCCTTTGTGAGACCTAATCAGTTTGGCACCCATAGTTTGAGCACCACACTACGTAGAGGTAGTCCAATAGTTCTAGCAACCAATCGGAGCAAGTGCCCTGATATGTATCTAACTCACTTTTCCTTGCAAGTATTTTTAGATAGCTAAATGTAGGGGTAAACTTAGGCAAATAAATGTGTCGTGTTATCATCAACACTTTTAAAATATAACTACCCAAGAGTCTTGAAATTGATTCTTTAAAAGAATCACTAAAAATTAAAATATAATTTAAACCTTGTAAACATTAAAAACCAAAGAAAGATAAATCTATTGTTGAGGTGGCAAGCTCTATGAATCCACATTCACTTCCTTTGTTGGGTCCTACTGACTGGCCGCCACATGTGCTTTGTATTCCTTGAGCACCTGAGTGACAACTAGAATCTCATTGTGTTGAGGAATGGTGACATTCTTAGTTCTAAGTTTCAAGAGATCCTTGTTGCTATGAAGAGTGTCAATTTTGGTGGTGAGGTTGGCTAGAAATTTCTCATACCAAGATAACGTCAAATAAATCCTAGCCAACTTCTTCAAATTGTATTTATCAAAATCTTGTTTACTAGACAATATATTAACCACTTTCTAAAATCCTTCCTTCAACTCATCAATCATGTCCACACCATCATTGTCCTTTTTAAGTTCACAACTGAAATATGAAAACTCTTTGATAAGATCAACATTTATACAATTGCATTCTTTGAGCAACTTATTCTATTCTTGGACATTTTTCCTTAAGAAGGATATTTTCGTTCAATACTCTTCCTCCACATTATATAGCTCGGGTCATCTATATGAGGAATGATTTGATCTATTGTAGCTTTATCTAAACCCATGTCTAAAATCTCCTTTAGGTCTTGATAAGCTTGCAACTAGAGGGACTCTTCTTTCTTACAATTTTTTACCTTAGCTTTGATAGCATTCCTCACTAAAGTTAACTCATCATGGAATTTCTTTATGTTTTTTTATCAAAGGGGGGCCTTTGGATTTTAAATATATTACCCATTCTTGGGTAATTCTACTAGGTTGAGGAGAAGGATCTATCAATGATTTTAGGTAGTTTGAGAGTAATTCCACTATCTTTTTCAATTCATCTTTGTCCTATTTATCTTTTTAAGTCCTCTCAACTAATCTTGTAGTAGTCACTTGGAAATTGTGAACATCACCATCCCAGCTTGGAGGTCCCAAATCTACCTTCTTTATGTTGTAGTTAGTTGTGATAGCCTAACTAGGTTCCTTCTATGCAGAGGGATGTGTAGTTTCTATGAACAGGTGCCCAAACTCACTGTCCTCCATTAAGGTTGATGTGGTCATTAGTTTATTAAGCTTGGTAGATCTCTATAATAGTTGACCCATGAGATTATCATCTAGAAAATTGACTGGTATTGTCTTCCTTTTCTTGGATAATGTATTCTCCAACCATGAGGGAGAGGAGGTTGTACCAATGGCTTGAGATGAGGAGTCCGATGATGAAAAATATAATCTCCTTAAAGGAGGAGTCTTTGCTGCAATTTGTAATTTGAAAGGGAATGAAATAGGAGATTTTCTCTTATGTGTGCTCTTATTAGTTATATCTTGAGATTGGTTCAACTGTGCTTCAAAGGGATCAACCTCCATTATTTCAATTTTTTATTCTTGTTCATTATCCCTTGCTTTTTCTTTGTCTTTCTCTACTTGATTCTCCACTCCAATGTCTTTGGGTGGACCATCATCGCATGTCTTCTTAGGGATCTTTCTTTCCTCTGGAGGCTCTTCTCCATCTCCACTTCCACATGGTGTAATTGTGTGTTGCATGGGAGGTGAAATTGTAGTTGATTTGACAAATTCCCTACTTGAATAGGTTTATTCTATTCTCCTGTCCTTTTTCTTCCTTTAGGTTGGGCCTTAGAAGCCTTGCCATTTTTCTTTCCAATCCATATTTGAGTCCTTTTTAGGACCATGGCAGTTCTAGTCTAAATATATTTAGGTTCTTTGAGACTCCAATCAATTGGCACCATGGGTTGCATTTGTATATGATTAGTGTAGATTGGATCCACCAAGTTAGATTCATCATCTTCAAAATCATCAATGTCCCAACCTAGTTTGAACGTAACAATCTATCTGAGTTTTTCTTATCCAATTTCTCTTCCTAACTTCGTAATCATCAAAGCAATCAACCCAATAATATTCCATATGAGGGATGTGATGGAAACAGAAGCCAAGCTACAAATTTTCCTTTACAAAATTCTTGATGTTGAATGGGAATCTCATGTCATAGGTGGAAATTTTGAATTTCATAATATCCCTCTAAATGTTGAGGGCATATTATTGAGCCTTGCATAAAGAATATCTGAAACTAATAGGGAATTGATCACCAACCTTCTTCCTTTCAACACATCTCTTTTTCACCTCTACATCTTGCTTGTAAATCTCAATGAGGATGAACTTGTCCTTTGCATATTTAGGTAACTTGTGAGGTAACCCATCATATTCTCCTACTTTGATGTCTAGGTGAACCTTTGAAACTAAATAAAATGGCTACCATAATTGTTTATCAGTTGAATGGCTTCAAGAGAAATCCTTTGACCTAGATCCCCTTACAATTCCTTAACTAGCCTCATGGCGAACACATCATTCACCATCCTAAATTTGTGATAGCTTCTCTCCAATTGTAGGTCAAGGTAATAGTTATATATTTGAATTTGATCATCAAAATCTTCATCAGGCTGAAGTCTTGGGTAGAGCCTAGTGAATGCCAATGCATTAAAGAGATATGAAGACATGTAGAAAGATTTATTGATAGAAAAGATTGATATCATATCATGTAGTCTATCACTTATGAGAGTTTCCCAGTCTAAGTATTGTTTTCCGACACAAATGATCTGTACAAAGAAAAACATCCATTCTTCAAAATCATGGGGATTCACATTACCCCTCAATTTGTGCAGCAATATGATAATGTTGGAAATATTGTCTTTGAAATGTGACCTATGGAAATTTTTGGGCAATTGGGACTTTCCCTTCTTGGGAACAACAAACCACTCCCTAGAAATGATATTTTTATAATGTCCTTTCTTTTCACTGAAATGACCTTGTGACAAAGTGAAGTTAAAGTCTGCATATGAACTTCTCTTTCACACAACCTAAAGAAACCACCGATGGTGGCTCTATCTAGAGTAATCAACAGGTTATCGTCCTCAATTCTTATTTCCCTAACTAGCCTTTGAGTAATTGGGGCTCTATCTTGTTTATCCTCTCTTTCCTAAAATTTATCTAGGTCTACATGCCCTAGCCTAGTATCATCAATATCTGGTAACATGTTGGTTAAACCTGATAGGTACTCATATCCTAGATATTTATACTTCATATTTTCTAAATTTTGGCTCAAATTTCAATTCTCTAGTTCTGGGAAAATTTTACCAGAGTGTCACCTAGGATTTAGGACTTTTATCCTTAAGGATTTTAGAAGTTTTCTTGATACAAGTAATAGAAGTAGCTACTAGAGTGTTGCGACTATACTTACCCATTTGAATATCTCCTGAGGATTTCTCTATGAAGAAACTTTACTTTTGCCTTGGCCTAGCTATCTGTGCAATTCTACTTCTTTGTGCTATAGAAACCCTTAATTCTCGTTTACAAATGTGTAGAATAACTGAATTTGATATCTTTTTTCCTTCGTATACATTATCATTAATTCATCTCACTTAGATCTTACAATAATTAATGCAAGGTAGGTAGATTCATTGGTGTCATCTTTCAAATTTAATTTGTTGGAAAGAGAATCAAAACTTTGATTGGTTCTTGAAACCTTGTCAAAGTTTGATAAAGGTTTCAAAACCTTAATTGGTCTCCACTTTATCCATTTCTTTCTTTCTCCTTTTGTCAGTGTTAGGAGGATTGGGAGTTACGTGTTATGTGTCAAGGGCTAACAAGGTTGTGAGAACTCCATTGGGTTCCAAAATAGTTGTCACAACTCACAAAAATTCCTTCAAACTTTGGAAAACTGTCTTTCACTCCTTTAGCCCAAAAATATGAGGTTCTTGGTTGGGTGTCGAAGCTCAACAAGGTTGTGAGAATTTTTTTGGCTCTTGAAACTACTTTTGAAACCAAAAGAAAAGGGCCGCTTTGTTCTTTTTGTTGACAACTCAAAGGAGGGATTTTTCAAGAGATGTAAGGTTTCAAAAACCTTGGTGGCTCCCAAAAGAGTTTTGGGAACCAAATTAAAGACCACCACTTAAGAAAAAGACTTGAAGGTGCTAAATGAACATTGAGAGGAAAAATACTTTGTTGGAGCTAAAGTGAGTTATGAGAACCCCGTTGGGTCTCAACATGGTTGTGAGAAATCTTGTGGTTCCCAACAATAGTTTTGAAACTGAAGTAGGAATCCGATTCTAGGAAAAATGACCAAGTTTTGAAGGGTTTTAAGGAACTCAAGTGATATGAAAATTAACATAGGAAGACTCAAATACCCATAGGACTTAGATTTAGCCAATTAATGAGTAATACGATATTTCGAATGTGGGAATGGGGGAAAGGTAAACCAGAGTGTCGCCTAGGATTTAAGACTTTTATCCTTGAGGATTTTATAAATTTTCTCATACAAGTAATAGAAGTAGCTACTAGAGTGTTGCGAGTGTACTTACCCATTTGAATATATCTTCAAGATTTCTTTATGAAGAAACTTTACTTTTTCCTTGACCTAGCTATCTGTGCAATTCTACTTCTTTATGTTTTAGAAACCCTTAATTCTCATTTGCAAATGTGTAGAATAATTGAATTTGATATCGTTTTTCCTTTATATAATTATCATTAATTCATCTCACTTAGCTCTTACAATAATTAATGAAAGGTAGGTAGCTTCATTGGTGCCATCTTTCAAATTTACTTTGTTGAAAAGAGAATCAAAACTTTGATTGGTTCTCAAAACCTTGTCAGAGTTCGGTAAAGGTTTCAAAACCTTAATTGGTCTCCACTTTATCCATTTCTTTCTTTCTCCTTTTGTTATTTTTTGAAGGATTGGGAGTTATATATTATGTGTCAAGGGATAACAAGGCTATGATAATTCCATTGGGTTCCAAAACAGTTGTCACAACTCACAAAAATTCCTTCAAAATTTGAAAAACTGTCTTTCACTCCTTCAGCCCAAAAATATGAAGTTTTTGGTTGGGTGTTGAAGCTCAACAAGGTTGTGAGAACTTTTTTGGCTCTCGACACTACTTTTGAAACCAAAGGAAAAGGGCCACTTTGTTCTTTCTGTTGACAACTTAAAGGAGGGATTTTTTGAGAGATGTAAGGTTTCAAAAACCTCAATGGCTCCCAAAAGAGTTTTGGGAACTCACTTAAAGACCACCACTTAAGAAAAAAGACTTGAAGATGCTAAATGAACATTGAGAGGAAATATACTTTGTCAGAGCTAGGTGAGTTGTGAGAACCCTGTTGGGTCTCAACATGGTTGTGAGAAACCTTGTCGGTTCCCAACAGTAGTTTCAAAACTGAATTAGTAGTATAATTTTAGGAAAAATGACTAAGTGTTGAAGGGTTTTAAGGAACTCAAGTGATATGACAATCAACATAGGAAGACTCAAATACCCATAGGACTTAGATTTAGCCAATTAATGAGTAATATGATATTTTGAATGTGGGAATGGGGAAAAGGTGAACCACAACAAAGGAAGTAGATGGAAAAGCACACATGGAAAGGAAAAGCACACATGGAAAAAAATGGTTGGAAAAATGTAGATGGAAAAGTGTGGTTGTAAAGGTGAAGATGGAAAAGTGGTGAGATTTTGGGCTGCAATTGTGCACCTTGCAGTAAAATCAATTCTAACTGCATGTATGGGAAAACCACTTCCAACTACACCTATAGAGAAACAACTTCCAAGTGAACATTTCAAAAATTTCCATCTAACTAAGATATTTCAATTAAATAGTGCAACTTTATATTTTACCTTGTGGGAAATGAGGTTGCAATTGGATTTTGTAAAAAAACGGGTTTGAATTTTGAAGAACTTCCAGAGGAGAAAAGGAGAAGCCATAACCATTAGTTGATGTTTTAAGTGGTTGTTCTTCAAGGGACGTGTTTCAAATTCAAAAGAGTTGAGAAGGTATATGATTTTGGACATTGTATGAATTTATAAATATTTTTTTATTAAAATTTTATTCTTTGAAGTTTGAATTTGGTACATAGTTCACATTTCATTTGTTGTTGAAAACTTTGACTAGTTTCAAATATAATCTTGAGGCATAGCTATTACTCCTTACAATATCATCATCTTCCATCTTAGTGTGGGAATGTGGTGTATCCTCCCACTAGTGGTGTTTGTAGAGCGACTTTGCACTTTTGATGGTTTCTCCATCACCTTCATTATTAGAATGTGGAGGTGGGGATATCAACAACCCACACTAGTACAACAATTGACCTCTTTCGATCTAGATATCCACTTTAGAGAGATCCCCAACGTCATTGTAGATGAAGATGAGCAACACATGAGAGATGAAACTATCATTTCAAAGTTCATTCTGGAAACAAAGCCACACATTCAAGAGCTTCTGCAATCCCTAAATTCACCTTTGTTACATATTTATTTTCTATATTGACCCGCTCAATGTTAGCACCAAGGTCAACATGCCATCTTATTTATTTCTCCAACCCCTTCTTATTTTGATCATAACCAACAATTACAGTACTACACAATCTTGAGACCATTAATATTTTTGTACAAATTATGTAATGGTCTCAAGATTGTGGAGTACTATAATTGTTGGTTCATATCACAATTGTATAAAAAATATTATTATATTCTTTGAATTCTCCTACCATAGGGCATTGTATTAGATATTAGTACACAATACATTTAAATTCCAAATATTTTTTTTATTAAAAAATACTCATTTTTCAAACAATGTGAAGCTTCCAAAAATGAATGAAACTTCTCAACCAATCAGATTGACAATAATTCATTTCTAAAACATTTTTGTTAAAAAAATTGCATCTTAACTTTGCAAAAGATAAATATTTGTTTTTCATAAAAAATACTAGCTTTTGATTCGTAAACAAGTACACACAATTATCTCCCTATTAAACAATTTGCAATGTGATAGTTCCTTCCTAATGGAAAGTACTAATAATATAGTAACTTGGTGAGCACTACCATTATAGTATTGTAGTAATAATAGT
The DNA here is from genome assembly GCA_007258455.2 of Sequoia sempervirens. Lineage (NCBI taxonomy): Eukaryota > Viridiplantae > Streptophyta > Pinopsida > Cupressales > Cupressaceae > Sequoia > Sequoia sempervirens. The sequence goes on along the minus strand of VDFB02058242.1, from coordinate 434,447,345 downwards.
TTGTAATAATATATATCCATATTATATATTCATATATATTATAATATAAGGTGTAATATATTATATAATATAATAACAATTATACAATATATAAATATAAGTATATAATAAATGATATAATATAATATATAATAATATAGAGTATACATATTTATGTATATAATACAATAATACTACAATATAAATAATGTAATAAATAATAATATAATATAAATATGAATATATAATAATATTATATATAAATATATTTAATATTATATATAATATATTATACCTTTGAAATGTGGGTATATCTTTAAACTATTAATTAGTTTGTGTCAAGTTATGGAACCCAACAAGGTTGTCAAAATCTTATCAAAACTCGACAAGGTTGTCACAATATTGTAGAAACTTGACCCATTAGTATTATAAAAAAAGAGTAAAAGGCAAAGTTTTAAAAAATTGTTAGCTTTTCTAATGGTTTGAAAACTATTTTTAGACAGAAGTAGGTTTCAAAACCTCCTCTTTTTGTCGATAGCCTTGACAAAGGTAAAACTAATGTAATTTAAGAGAGCTTTGAATAGTGTGTGGTAATTCATCAAAGAATAACACAAAGAAGAACCAAAATCAAGGTCTCACATGTTTGAGATACCACCACTAGCATCTCCTTCTAAACAACCTTTTCTTGTTATTGAATCTTCACAAATAACTAAACTTAGACATGAAGGGATGTCACTAGCTACACAAGTGAAGTAGGTTGTGGAAGATCAAACAAAGAAATGCAAGTCAAGATCACGCCAAAAATAAATTAAAAATAAATTTTGTTGATGAAATAAAATTTACATGTACCACTATCCAACATATTTAGTACTGACAGAGTTTAAACACAAATCTGAAGATAAATATTAGTTACACTAATAAAAGTAAATAAAATCTTAGAGAAATATAAACTAACAAAGTTTTAAATAAGAAAGGGCTTACTCATTTCCTTACTAGAGTAATAGTCTTTATGAAATACTTTCAAGGATGGAAAAAGTAGACTTTTATCTAAAAGCCAAATCTCTTCTATACGGATGCAATGCATTGAATGCGTATGAATAATGTTATAGCTTTGTGTCTCTATCTACATTATATTATTTAATTATTTCATTGGAGGGGCGGTACTTCGAAGGAGGAAATATAGTTGTCAATGCTTTGTTGGTTTAAAATCCTAAACATTTAGGAAAGCATATCTTTAAACATGTATTTTTTCTGTATGTCTTAAACTTATATAAGGTGGTGACACTGTGCATACATCAAGACCATCAAACAATATCTAATTCAAGCAAAGGACCAAACCCATAACAAATAATACCAATCATACTTTGTTTTAAGCTCTGTCTTGGCCTTATGTTACCAGTCTATCCTACCAGTCCTTCCCAAACTACGTTATCAGTGCCAACTTGGAACAACTACCAAGTGAGTTTGGGTTTTTTAATTAATGATTTTGTTACCAGAATATTGCCTCACTGAAGTTTGGAAAGATTTCTTGATAGCTATATCAGAAACAAGTAATTTTGATTTACAACAAACAAATATAAAAAAGAGATGGAAGATTAAACAAACAAATATAAAAAAGAGATGGAAGATTAAATTGTGTGTAAGTTGACAGGGAAGAGTAGCTGCCTCAAAAATGTGTTAGACTGCAGGTCAAAGATAGAAATTTCCATTATCATGTGGCTTGGATTTGTAGGATTTTGAATAGCTAGAAAAAGCCTACGTTCCCAGAGCATCTCAAATACAGTAAAACAAAATTGGAACAAAACAAAAATAGAGAGCAACATGTCTCAAAGTTAAGAAGTCATCCTCCTAGCATTCAAAGTGGACAAAATCAGTAATGGGTTCAAATTCAAGAGAATTGATCATATTTATCTCAAAGACAATGAAAGCCGATTAAAAAGTGATGTCACAAAAGAACAAACATCCTTGACACCCACACAAACTACATATAATAAGCTTCTTCATTCAAACTACTAAGTTCTATTGTAATAAAGACTCAAAGAGTATACACAGAAATACATATTTTTCACTAGTTCTCTTAACCTTCTCCATATCACATAACAAGTATACACCAGTACCCACATAAGAATTCTTAGCAAAAATGGCCCAGAAAATCAAAAAATAGAGGACTTAGGAATTAATTTGAGCTTCATAATTCAAACTGATGGCAAAAAGTATTGGGTCTATTGTAGCAAAGAGTATGCACATACATTTTTAAATAGGTCTTTATGGCCTAGGACAAATGTATTAGTACCCACATAGCCATTCTTGGCTATAATAACCCAATAGATCTTCAAACAGAATCCTTGGAATGAAATTAAGGTACATCATTCAATCTGCTATGATAAATGATACTAGATTTATTTAGTAAAGATCACACACAAAAATTTTGAATATTCTTTTTGTCTTGCCCTTTTCATAAAACAAGCATACAATAGTGTCCAAAAGACATTCTTAGCCAAAATACTTGTCCCATAAAGAAGTCTTGCAATTAAAATGAGCTCCATCATTCATAATACTATAAAAAAGTTGATATATATATATATATATATATATATATATCATAGTCATTTAGCAAATTCAATTACGGACATGAAATGGATGATTTCTAAAAAAGGAAAAGGTAATATGAGGCTTTGCACTACCACTACTACTTGACACTTCCATTTTGCAAAGCTTAAACTGTTAGTTAAATGAAGTGATGAAACTACTATCTAATCTAGGGGACCTTACACATAAGTCTTGGCAATGACAAGAGTTCATTTTTTTCTATAATATAATAATAATAAATAACATAATATAAATGAAGTTTCACCATAGCTGGTAGTTGAGTCTCATCACCTAACTACTAATCAAAGACAACACAACAAATGTCAATATGATTGCACAAGGGCTCAAATATGATTAACAAAGATAAATATTTGCAATAGTAACTTGTCCTAATTAGTTGTTCAATCCACTATAGTTACATACAAAATTGCAAAACCCTATTTTCTCTTTTGCAATCACATTTAGCAAGTACGTTTGGGAATTAAAAAGACAAATGAGTGTTATGAGAGGAATAAGGAAAACACTAAAGTTTTGATTGTTTTTAATAAAAGGAAAAAAATGATTTTCTATACACAAATATTATGATTTTTAAAACATTTTCCAAAAATAATCATATGTGTTTAGACAATTGAATTTGCAAGAAAATTGGAGCAATTTGGTGGGTGGTAGTTTGTGTCTATGTTTGCCATATTACAATTTTTTTGGATGAAAACAAGTGACTCCATCTGAAGCAACAACGACATGCAATATTTTGAAATCTAAGACAAATCTACACCTAAAAGCAAGACACTCCACCTCTAGAAAAATTGTGAGACAATTTTATTTTCTTTTAGCTGTAACCGAAAATTTATTTAAAAACCACCATAACCCAATTAAATCGGTGAGAAGTTACCAAAAAAATGTAAAATGTATTTCTATTGGTTCCCGCCTTGTCCTTGTTGCAGCTCTTCTTCATTGCTTATTTTTTGGTTGCCACTTGTTGTTTAGTACAAAGGTACATTCAGTAAGATATGACAATCAATTGCCCTCCATAATTTCAAATGAATTAATAACTGATGTGAAAAGGGATGTCATGCATAATATATTTAAATTTTTAATATTTTGTTATTTTAAAAGTAATTGTTTATTTCGAATTATGTGAACACCCCAAAAATGAGTGAAGCTTCCCAACCAATCAGATTTACACTAATTCACTTTTAAAATATTCTTTGTTAAAAAATTTACATGTGTAAAAGATAAATATTTGCTGATTTGTGAATAGGTACACATATTAATGTTCTCACAGTTTGCAATGCCAGAGGTAGGTACTAATGTTAATATTTGCAGGGTGGCAGATGTATGACATGAAAGGACCTTTGATGCATTATAATGACTGAATAGCCGCTGCCCGTAAACTCCATTATCTCTGACAATCACTTTTACACCCGAAGCACAAACAAACCAGTGCCGTTGATTTTCCTCAGTAGCACCCGGCCTTTCCACAGAATAGTGCCGTGTCTGATGGTGCAGAAACCAGCTCATGCACCTTACACTCTAACAAAAGTTGCCAACTCTGTAAATGGTGTAGGTACCTAATTCAAATGTCGCCATTTAACATCTTTTGTACAGCAAGTCAGCATTTAAGCCAACGGTACAACCACAACCCCAATATGGTGCCAACCCAAAAAAGCCTACGTTCAGTGCAGCAAATGATCAGAGACATCAAACATGCCCACCTTACCAACAAATGGATTGACGACCCTCCAATCTCAAAAGAAGATCTAAATCACCTTAGATCCAAAGCCATATCTACATATCTGAAATTTCTTAGATCCATAATGTCACCAAATATAGTGATGGTATTTCATATGAGGAGTCTACTGGACCAAATTCTCAACCAAAATAATATCAAATATCTTAACACACACAAAATCTAAAAACTATATGGTTGAATTCTGATAACAATATCTTAATTTGACACGTTGTGGAAGATACTTCCTACTTATCAATTGATAAGTTAGAGGGGCTCTATAATTAATAGTTCAAAAGGCACAATACTTGCTAAAGATTTTGCAAATGAGGTTTGCAAGCTAAGTGGGCTTGACCCTGGAGAAAATTCCATGGTTAAGTGCACTTGAGTTGGAGTAGTACTGGGATGGGAGATCTCCTGGGAAGACCCAATGCTTCACCTCTATGAGCATCGCCTAGATACAATGAGTGCTAAGTGGACCATTCATTATTATGAGAGATGGGTTCTTGTGAACCACTACTCATAAAACATGGGTCAATGAGTTTGACTCTAAAAATTACATGATTGAATCTTAATAGCAATATTATAATTTGACACGTTGTGGAAAATGCTTCCTACTTAACACACAAAATGGTTAAAAATGACACCTTCAACACAAACTTAAAGATTTGTTACCATATTAAAATAATATTACATATTGGATCTATATAATTAAAGGAAAATGATGAAAAATGGGCATATGAATTAATATGGGTATATCTAGTACCCTTTACTTCATTGATTATCTTCACTTTTAAGATAATGGTATTTGATGGGTAATTTAATGAGGTGCAATCAATGTGGAAGAAATGTACACAATATAAATTCATTATATCATTATAATATCATGTGATGCATATGTGATAAATTTGTTCAATTTAAAAGTAATACATTCTTGAACACTTGAAAAATAAAACAGGTTTTTTCATTTTATGGACAACTATAACCTAGATATAATAGGTTTTGTCCAATGATTGTGAGTTTATTTGTCTTGTCTTGTGAGGTAATAGATGTATTTTAGTTGTTCAAGAACTTCCATTTATTGTGTTCTAATTTTTTTTAGAGTGTGTTTGTTTAGATTTTTTACTCACATTTAAATAGATGGTTTTGTCTTTTATACTTGGATATTGTAGTAGATTCTTGTGAGGTAATATATGTATTTTAGTTGTTTAAGTACTTAATTTATTGTCTTATAAATTATTGTAGCGTGTGTTTGTCTAGATTCTTGACTCACATTTAAATAATTGGCTTTGTATTTTATATGTAGATATTATAATAGAGGTAATTTTTTGTAATCATTTGTCATATGCATATAAAACACTTGTTGTAAGTTAGTATCCATAATCATTTGAGTAGCTCTATACTTCCATTTATATTGAGTTTTGCATTGTCTTTGCAATGTCCCTTATAATTTAAGTACAATTGTGATTATGGGAACAATCAAATATTGGTAGGTAAGATATTTTTAGTGTAATTTAAAGGCCAAGACTAATGGTCCCTTGTGCATATAAGAGTAAAAAATATTATCGGAGAAGGGTGTTTTAAAAAGACACTTTCTTTGTGAGAAATAGTGACTCTACTAGTTTGAAATTAGGTGTTAGGGCCTACATTTATATGCATTTAATAATTTATTCTATGATCTAAAGGTATCTCAAGTTTTGAAAGGTGCATTTTACAAACTATATAGTTGAAGATCAATTTTCATGAAGGGTCTTACTATTTGGCTTCATGAAAATATGCAAACAGATTAAAAAAATTAAAGGATTCCATATGAACTTCCAAGCTACCAAGTTAATGAGTCGTCTAGACCATACAAAGTTGATAATAGAGTCCAAATTTGAGCCTATCAAGATGGATTATATTGATAATAGTGAATGACAAGATTCCAATTAGTTGGAGGTTTTCCCATGAGAATAGCCTAGGGTGTCTAAGAAAAATAAAGGTTTTTTTGCATAAAGATGAACCCTAAAGAATTCAATTGGAATACCTAGCCCTCATGTGCAATATTAGATTAGAGGTTAAAAGAAAATATGGAAAACTTGAATCCATCTATATTTTCCCTTAAATCATTGATAGTAGATGTGGGAAGGAGACTTTCTACCTAAGGATTTTAGATTGTAAATTACTATATTTTTTATAGTAGAGAAAATATTTGAAACATTATTTCTTCTAAGCTAGATAAATCTATATAAATGTAACATTTTTATCCATATGCACCTTAAGCTGTTGTGATTAGCATCTATTCTCATGGAGAGCTCCTAAGAAACTTTTATTATTATTGTAGTTTATGTACTCATCATTTCCTTCTTACTTTATTCTTTTAATCATCTTCCATCATCATGTGTCATTTCTTCCATACATCTTCTTATATGTATATAGCTATGTCTCATTAGATTTAATGGGTTTCTTATCTACTCCACTAGATGTTTTGTTGGATCTTATCATACTCGCATAGAGTATACATCCCCAATTAGATCTAATATTGGACCACTAAAGCCATCTTTGATAAATTCAAAAAAAGTTGTCCTCAAAATAATTTTTACTCACGTTGAGTTGTCTTTCGATCTACATGAAGTATCTCAATTATTTGTTATTTAGAATTTTTTTAGCTAAGTATAAAAAAAATTGTCTAATGTTGTTACTTTTATTGTACTTCTATCTCAATTGAAATGTGATGAGTCTCCTATCAAAGGATAAATTTGTTGAGCATAGGACTTTGATTGCATTTTTATACATTAGTTTGATTGGTTGTAGGAAATTTTGAATGCATACCCTAATATGTAGTTGACTAGGTAACAATCTATCAAATGCTCATTGAACTAGTAGGGTTAGTAAAGTAGTAAAGCTCAAATGGACAATCAAAGAGATTAAAATGAAACAAATGTACACATTGATAAATCAAGATTTTTAATAATTGAGGGTCTATGGATGTGACTTTCCTACATATTTATGGGGGTTATAATGTTTGAAATGTCTCATTCTTTAAATTGGTTGTTCAAATATTAAGAAGAGGGGTCCACAACAACAACAAAAAAAAATTGTCTTCAATATGATTCTACTTCACAATTATGATTGTTCAATATTTTATATTGATTTTCTTAGGTTTAATTAGGTTTTCAAACTTAGTGAAAGACAATATCATTTCAATCCTAAAATAAACAAAAAAAAAGCATCAAGTCATCCATTTTACTAGGTATTTAAATTTTTAGGGAAGGGTATGTGCAAGATCATCATGGAAAAAACATGCCCTTAAGTGGCAATGAAAATTCAAAAAATCAGAGTTAGGCAACTTGACGTAAAAATTTGAATAAGTTATCTATATTATTTCAAAAAAAACATGTAAGATTTTTAAAAAATTGAAATTTCAAATGTAGAGTGGAATTTTAATTCAAATTGAGAAATAGGTGTCTGTCGACCACCCTACCAAAATAAAATGATAATATTTTTTTATAATATTTTAGATATAAGTAGAGAACTCATGT